>CANUEZ040000182.1:10317500-10337500 GCA_948099385.1 Fasciola hepatica | reverse complement strand
CTCCCATATTATCAACGAATCGATATATTCTTGGAGCCCTCTCCATGTTCAGAACTGTCTAATTCATTTCAATTCCATACACGCTAATCACTAACGTCTTCTATTCTCACTTCATACGGACAATTTGCGTTGTGTAGGGATTTCAAATTGTGGCATGCCGTCCGTGTTACATTTCTGGACGTTTCTGCAATTTGGTTCATTTCTGATTTTTATTAACCATCTCTTGTCACGGAAAAGTTGTGCCTTTGCTGTCATGCCAAATTCTGAATCCTATTCGAGTGAATTCATAAAATCTTTGGAATTCACTAGTGGCACGCTGAAAATAACTTTCGCAAGGTCCTTCAATAACAAAGTGAAACGAATTTGCGGGTTATTGATCAAACACTTCCGGAATCATCGCGACGGATTGGTATTTGCTTCGAACAAACAAAACTCGTCACAATTGAATGCACCCATCTTTACCACTTCCAACGAATTTTCTGTATTCGGAGATATACCAGAAATAAATTATTTTGTGCGAACATGTAAAAACAATTCTCCGCATCAAGTTTTAACAGAATGACTGATAGAACTCTTGAAACCCACTTGCAGAAGTCTCGTTAAACATAGTTTGCAAGATAGTCTTTAGTTTGTATTCATCATACAGAATGTACACCTACAGGAGAAGACCATGATGTCGCCTAATGTGGTGTTGTTATTTGCAAATGTGTCTTTCCTAGGAACCGTGGACTTTCTGTGTGAGTACATTCAAACATCCAACACAAAAATAGGCATTCCAGTAGAAAGTTTGAAGGAACTGCTACTACGTTGCACTCTTAATGTTCAATTTCTCTGTAATGACGGTTTCTATCACTAACGAGACGGCATGGCCAAGGGGTCCCCACTAGGTCCCCTGCTTGCGGGCATATTTAGGGCATAACTGGAATCTTGAGAGGACAGTAGAAAATTTGGATTATCACATTCGAAATATGGACGATATTTTCCGAATACTAAACCAGCTACACTCGCAGAGCGATCTTCTTGCAGCCCAAAGACGAAACTTTTCTTCAAAGTACCATTCAAAGGAGATACGCATACAGACCGACTAACTAGATCACTTGGAACAAATATGAACCCAACAATCCGAGCTGCAACACTTAGATGTTCCCCAGATGGCCGATTACCCGAGTACAAGTGAAAGGCCGGTTACCTGAGCTGACCTTATTCATGATCATCTATTTTCTCAAATGCGCATATGGCGCATCTTACATAGGTCACACGGGCAGGCGCCTGTCTCAAGCCATCAAAGACAACCATCCGAAGTGGCTCAGTCACGGGAAATGGAGGACACAATCAACAATTATTTTCTTAGCCACCTAGTCGATAGTAGTCATGAGATCTACCCGAATGACCCTATCAGTATTGTGACTGCCTGAAGACCACCGTAGAATTACAGATTTGGCAAAAGACAGACCTCACAAGTTGTCAAGGCCAATGGATGTGCCGTCAAAATTGTCAAGTAATCATATCAAGGCCTGCTGACGAGTCTGAGTAACTGACCCATGGTTGATCGAGATATTTCTTCAATCCAGCAGAAACTCCCACTAAACTTTCGATAATTTGTTGAATTTGAAAAGGTGGATTTAACGCAGATTGTGGTTGCATTCTGCATCCGGAGTATTCGCGGTAAGAGACGTGAGATAGGGAGTTGGCTTCAGGTTGCACGTTCCAGCAGTCATGATTCTCAGTAACGAAGCCAATCGAATCACTCAGAAAGGCTGAACTAAATAGCAAATTCGACTAAGGGTGTGACCTAAAATCACTTGATAGATGGGAATCAATCGAAACCAATGCTTGTCAAGAACACAGTAGACAAGAGCCATTGGTTTGATGGAACGACTTCATAACTTATGAGTTTGACTGCTACTGCTACTGTCTGACCTCACCCTGCTGAAACTTGGCCATTCTCAATAACTTACAGTCACATTATTCTAGTCAACCGGAATGTAAATCATTATATATTATTCAGTGTTCAACGGATCCCTCAAAATATGACAATTTACCACTTGCCGTGTATGTTGCATGTACGATGCTTTTGGTCCAATATGATTTTAATCATACTCACCTCGGTCGGTTTCAGATAATTCGTTTGTTCCCGGCTCTGTCTTGTACCATTGAGTGCAGCCTGTAATAGAAGTGTAAAAGCTGTAGGTAATGGTCTACAAACTTCAGTTGGAAAGTGACATGCTTCTCATAGTTGCCACTGTTTGATATACTTCCATGTGCTCCTCTTCAACAGGCTATCACAATTTGATCACAGTGACATGGACTCTTTACGTGACTGCTCCGTGCACTGCATGTACTCGTGTGCGGTAATCTAATAAACCTCGCTACAAATCTTTGACGGATATTCGGTGTTCTGATTTGGAATGAAACCTTTTGATACCTGATTGGAATTAAAACTCTTAGAGCAAATATAAGTGCTTTAGTGGTGAAAATCGACGATAGTGTATCGGAAACGTTTGTCGAGGGTTGCATGTCGATAAAATTCCTGAATGGGGGACGTGAATCCAAACTCAGACAGTCAATGGGACTCACTTGTCACGTCTTCCGGAACGAAACCACCACTCGAAATAGATGAAATTCCGTTGATTAACGATGGACTGACTGGTAGTACTGATGACACTGGTTTCTGAACTTCAGTGTTTCTGTTCTCACTGCTTGGTGCGTTTGATAAATGTGGGGTTTCTGAAGAGGTTCAACGAAAGTGGAAATTTGTAATCAAACTTGCATACCCCAGGCCTGAGAATATAAAAATGATTCGAAATCTCTCACTGATTTTATTCCGTACACGTGGATGAAGAATATTGGGAATGTGCAAAGTCAAAAGATAGTGTGTTGTTATGAATTTCAAGTAAGTTGATTGGTTTATGCATTGTCGTGTTTCGATATACCTTTGAGGAAATTTTCACTTATACCTGCAATTTTAGTGAGAATGTAGTGCAGATATTTGTAGCTGTGGCAATACTTGCTCAGTCAGATTAGTCATCTTTTCGGGTGAGGAAGCAGCGTGAGCATCAACAACAAAGTACTCAATTCAAAACCCGATTGTTTGGTCAAATCCACAGGCGTATAATGGAACAGTTCTGACCCAACCATGTGTATCAAACGATTCTTCCATTATGCTGCAAATACGTTCAAATCACTGTTGAAAACGACAGAAAGACTGTTCATTGTATAACTCTTCCATCCTATCTAATCAGCCGACTTTTCAGTTCCCTCGTGTAACCATTCTTAATGCAATTTTCATTGTAAAGTTGACTTGAGAATGGTTATCCGCGGTAACCTCAAAGTCGATTAATTACATTTTCCTACCTACAATGCCAAGTCAGCGACAGGAACATAACACTATAGATGGCGCATCGCTTTTGCTATAAAATCCGAATCTCATTCGATTCTGACACACTGAATTTCATCCCTTCATTCATCACACCCAAATGCCAACAGCGCAAGCCGGAATCAAACCGGGTTTTCCATAATCCACGTCATTGAGGGACCTTGTGCAATCGATAAATCTTTCAGATCCGTCAGATTCTTCCTCTGATCTCATTCGGTCGTGAGCTTTTCGTCTCACTGGAAATCAATTAACGAAGCTCGTTCAGTGACCACAAACTAGAATATTAGCATGTTTCATAGAAATGATGATTGCACATCACTGGATATTCATCTGCTCTACTCTCGTTCAGCTAGCCGTACTGAGATAGTTCAGTTGGTTGAGCAACTTCCCGGTAGGCAGGAGGTCATCGTCTCGATTCTGGTTCCCGGTGGTGTGAACTATTGGATCCGTAAAATGCAAGTGGATTTTCCATTTTCTACCTTATTCAGGCTCCTCGTGCCATTGCTAAATTCTGAACTCTCTTCCTGTATCTGGGTACCTGTCTCCATCTTGTTATTTGGACTGACCCACTGTCTACTTATACACTTTAAAAAGACTGATGCAAAATTCACTTTATTTCACCTTTTTATTCTGACATGATTTCGACTCTTTGCTTATGCATCAGGACTCTAAAATAAAACATACCACGTAGACTCAAGGACTCGTTGCATTATTAGGGATAACGGGTAGTCTGATTCTGAGAACTGGAGAGACAAAAATCATTGGATCATTTCGGTTCAGCTCAGTTCATTCCAACAATCAACTTGGAACTGCTGTACTGTGGTGTCCGTTGCTACCTCCCAACATCGTCGAATTGAGGTCGGGTGTGGTAATGGGCCAGGAAATAGCGAATCACCCTCATAGGTTTCTTTTGCCATGAGAACCGATGTAGCATTCTCTCTGTTGTCATAACATTGTTATTTTACCTCATTTCACACCGTATAAAACGTTAAGCAGATTATCAACCGACCAGTTCCTGAGATTGGGACCCTGTCAAACAAAGGGCTCATTACCTAAGTGTTTGTAAAATATATGCATACAAAGATAAGTGATAACTTGCAGAATCACTATGTTAAAACTCAAAACTTTGCTTCACTGTCCAAATAACCCCACAGAAAACATGAAGAACAAAACAAAGATAGTTTTCAGTGATTCCGAATTATGCCAATACTTCACAGTAAATACGACTGCTCTCAACTAACATAACAAGGCTGGATGGTGAGATGGGATGAGATGGGTCCAGCATAGGCAAAGGTCCCATGCTTGATCCAAATCTATCTTCGAACCAAGAGAGATAGATAGTGTGTCCGTGAGCGTACAATAAAGCATTACAAAAACGAACGCCTACGGCTTCCACAGTGGACAAGACCCTGCACTTCACTAGTCTTGATTGCCCACTTCGAAATATGTAAACTGGCTGAAAGGCTTTGGTCATATTTACTGGGCGATTAAACTGAACAAGGTGTGAACACAGCGCTCGTGATTACATCAACGACTCCGGTGTTCAGTCAAGCTGAATCGTGCTCGCAGACACTTTCGGGTAATCACCTGGTCATATGACGTGATACAGTCATGTGGTTCGGATGCCTTCGTTTGACTTATTGCGTTCGGTCCCTCTCACGTAGTCGCATTCATCACCGATCCACAATTGTCCTCAACTGTGTTTTGAACAAACAACTACTTACCAATTCAGGAAGTGGTATGAACACTCCCACGGCATTATCTCCCAAGTTCACTCTCCCAACCCTACACAGTTTGCCTAAAACCCTCTCTATCAACCAATAAAGCCGTTGGTCACACTGTTAGCATCATTTCTTCTGCTCTTGATCACCGTCCTCGTACTGCTACACTATTTTTTATTGACTGCTCAAAGGAAGTCGATTCTCTTCATCTTGGTGTTTTCGGCGTATTCCTCAAGATGATGCAGTTAACTGTCACAATTTAAACACTTGTCGTGGCTGTTTTCTAGCGGCACACAATTTATTTCCTGTATCAATTGGTACTTCTCTCCTCTTCGGTGTTTTCAAGGTGCCATTCTATCCCCATTTATATTCTCCCCTACTGTTAGAAAGCTCCCGGTTACACCTAATCTTACTGCGTGCAAATACGCCGATGATCTTGTAACTGGATGTCTCGAAACTGGAACTGAAAGACGAACGATTTTCCAAAACGGACTGAATGAAAATAGTTACCAGTCCGCTTTCTACTCTCCTTCCATTACCGTACTCAGATGTTGAGAACAAAAACGAGGAAAATGTAATTTTTCTCCTCAGACCACCGCATAGTGTATCGGTTTTGATACCCTCCCAACATCACTCGGTTCTGATATGCTAAGAACACAAGTTCAGACAGAAATTTTTTTTCGAAAATGAATAATCATCCGATTGAGATTTATATGACATGAAAACTCATGCAATAGAGGCCTTGCTTACAACCAAGAGTGACCGATAACATATAACTCAACTTGCAAAACCCTACTTTCTTCCTCACTGCTTTCACTCTTCGTCCGTAATTTTCCCCATTCAAAAAAAAGATATTTTGATATTTTGATCTCCGTACATGTGAACTTACTTTCTCGATGTAGCAACATCAATAGGTATACTCTCATTGACTTCCCCACTAGCAAACTTGTTGACACTTGCCACAAATCCACTCCTAGGTTATTATCTAATACCAGATTCTATCTACACTCCACACCGTCCAATGCTGCCTCCCAATCTTCCAGATACTCAAAATTCATAAGAGTTCCTTCTCGCACTTCCATACAGAAATAGCCTCAGCCATTGATCTGAACGTTGTTTATGATATTGTGAATAAAATGATCACTCTCGTCACGGAGCTACTTAAACAGAACAAAACACCACCAAGTACGCTGATTAATGTTCTCATCTCATTTTACCACGTCATACACTGACCATTTCGACGTATCCTTCTACAACCACTTGCTTCTCACATCTTCGTCCACGGAGGAAATCTATCTGGAGACAAGCAAAGCTCATGTCCCAAAGCATTTAGCCGGTTCACATTGTGTTCTTATTCCAGAAACTGACCTCTGTTTCTCAAAACCCAACGATTAAACTCAGCATCACCGCCGTGATGTTCCCACAATATTCGAGCAATATTGAGAAAATATCAATGCTCGAATATGATGAGCCTCGTCTATGGTTCAAACTTCAGTCTGATTGGAACCAAATAAATGTCGGTTAACGGACATACGGGACACAGATTCCGAATTACAACATAGACGAATTGAAATTCCTATCACCCAAATATTCGAATAAATATCCTCAAACTCTGATGTGCATGACTAGCTTACACACTGGGAACCGTCAGTACAGTTTCGTGCATCTGTTGATCAAAAGCTAGCCAATATTGGCAAAGCTCATCCTTGCTTGTCAGATTGCCTGCAGTTACGGGAACACTTAAGTAGCTCGCACAAACCAGCTACTCCATTGATGGATTTCACAGCATATTCCCAACGGACTGATAAAATCGATGATACACACATTATTCTATTTCGAAGTGTCTGATCACAATCGAGAATGTTGAAACGATTTGTTCTTCGAAACTCTTGACATTTATTCGCAGTTCGAAGCTGTTATCATTCAGTAAAGCTAATCTAAATGGATTGTCTAGCCTTGTTCTATACAGTTAGAAATAACTGACACGGCTTATCTACCCACCGTGGAGTTAAATATGGTTCTTTATGATATACAATAATGCTTCATGTCCATTCATTGTAGCTGCAAACACCACTTGTAAAAATTTCACATTGTTTCACCTATGTAATTGAGAACAAAAAAAAGAAAACGTTGTCCTCGTTTTGTGTTGACGATTTGATACATGTAATCAATGCTTCAAATAGCCGGCTTGAAAGTGGGTAGTCTGATCAACTATGTGCAGATCAACACTACACCGTTAGATGATACATGATGCAGCATCAACGCTCAGACCATCAATGAAAAGCAAGAATTCACAGAAAAGCAATATTATCTTTCTTAAAAACCACTAGAAGAATGCAACTGACTAACTTCTCATTGATTTGATCGGGATCTCCTCCGTTCGATCGGACTCCATTGGCACAATTGAGGTGACGATAGATGAACGACCGCGAGCAGATTCCCACTCATCCAAATTCTCGTCAACCATAATTGGTTTTGTTGATGGGTGTTCCGTAGAACTATCAAAATGCACACCTTCATCTTTGTCTGCTTTCTCATTCTCATCTTTGTATTCATCGTAATCATCGTAGTCCTCGTCATCGTCACCATCATCTTTCTTATGGTTGTTGTCCGTAGTTGTGGCCGACTCAACAACATTCTCAGTCGAATCTGATCATATACGGAAAAATGGGGAGAGAATTCAATGCAATTTGGACAACTAAGATCTCCAATACCAATTGTGTTCTGATAATATGGCCACAGTGCAGATTCATTCGTGGATCATATTTCATCATTTCGCTTTACAAAGTGACCCATATGGGATGGACAAATCATATTTAGTTATGGTATTCGGGATTGGATGGAGTACAGACTTACATGACCATGTTCGATGCCTCAAGTGGAGGACCAGTGTATTTACAGAAAAACGGCACTCGAACTCAATTCACTGAATCAGGCATGTAATGTGAACAGATTCGATCGGATGAAACATATGATGCACCTGATTAGAAGCACAAATCTTCGATGAGTTCATCTCACCACGCCGATTGGGAATTGATGATTTTCCGTCATTCGTCCTCGATACGACAGAATTGCATGTGTGAAGTGTTTAACCAGTAGGTGAGACTGGTCGCGTCAACCGCACAGTTATGTGTATACCCAGGTCGAGTTGAATTCACGTGGATGAATTTATCATTGCCATAGCTTGGTCTGGCTTTGTTATGGTCCAGACAGCTATGTTAAGGATAGAAGACCTCGGTCTACGGAAATCATGCAAGAAATTTCACCACAGGCTTCTCGATCTGCCAAAACCGTCAGTGCAGTTCGGTGCACGTGTTGACCAAAAACTAACCATTTCCAGCAGTGCCCATCCTTGTTTGTCAGATTGCCTGCAGTTACGGGAACACTTAATTCGCTCGCACAAACTAGCTACTCCAATGACGGATTTCAGAGCATATTCTAAAGGGACTGATAAAATCGATGATACACAGAAATTATCCTGACTGAAATCCACACTCATCTATTGCAAAGCGTCTGATCACAATCGAAAATGTTGAAACGATTTGTTCTTTCGAACTCTTCCCATTTATTTGCAAGTCGAAGCTGTTATCATTCAGCGAAGCTAATCTAAATGGATTGTCTAGCCTTGCCCTATACAAGCTCAAAATACTGACTGCTATTCTTGAACGTGCATTATCCTTCTATCATCTCAACCACCCTATTATATTAACCTCTTCTTTTGTCTTAAAATCCTGGAAGGCATGGTTTCAAATCAGTTTTACTCATGTTTGCATGGCGGTGATTGACAGATTAATCAAAAATATGGATTTATTGGTGATCTGGATATATATAAATTTCACTTCTGATAACCCAACAATTGATTTTCACGGTCAATTCCGCCTGTGTTTGAACATTTCGAGAGCCTTCAGTCCGGTCTAGAAAGCCGAGCTCGCATCTCTAACTTCAGAAAATGACTTCTACTGTCAGAAAATCTTGACACCACTGCAACTAACGATCACTCTCTCTCTCTCTCTCTCTCTCTCTCTCTCTCTTAGCGTAGATAACATGGTCTTTTACATGGTATACCTCACTCAGTGAAAATTCGCCAGTGGTTCTTCATTTTTCTGCCTCATCTCATTCTACACCTTCGTCAATCATCTCTCCAATCGCTCTTCTAACACCAGAACTTTGCGCGCTTCTTTGTCTCACAAATATTCCGCGAAAATGGTTCATTTCTTCCATATGTTAACTCAAATATCAAAATGAAATTTACACAGGAGGGAAAAACTCCCAACGTTGTTGTGAACCAATATTTCCTCTCTGCTCATTTCCTTAACACTATATCAGTATTTTATCTTTAACTTGGTAGAAGTATATTCCGAACCATATCTAGCACTTCCTGTGAACAAATAAAATGACAATGGGCATGTGAACTCACGAACGTGTATAAAGTACTGATAGCAAAACAGACATCTCAGCACAGTGTCACGCAAACCACTTCTCATCGAATTTGTAGTTGCAAAGAATAAATATGTGAGGCTTAAACTATGTAAGGTGTGCAACCTGATGAAACCGACAGTAGTTCCATGGCCGTAGGAGATGATCGTTCCTAGATCAACCAGAACTTCTCCCCAGCATACGCATTCCGTCATAAAATTGTCCTCTTATTCATAAGTTGCACATCAGTAATTTCTATAGTAAGATGAGACATGATGCAGCATCAACGCTCAGAGCATCAATGAAAAGCATGAAAGCACTGTACAATTGCTTCATCTCTGTTAAGATTCGTCAGCAGTGTACAGGCACTAAGTCCCCAACAGAACTGGAAAAGGAGAGGAAATATTTTTAGTCAAAAATCTAGCTATCAGGGTAACTGGACTGATTCTCAAACGTTTACTGAACATACAAAACAGACGGCATTGCATCCTGCTTTCATGTACATTGACAGTTAATAGCCCACTGCCTAAACAGCGATCAACTCCTGTAATGCTGCAGTTGAGCTCTAATACATCATGATGAATCATATTATGCAAATCAAATCTCCCACTTCTCACGACATAACGGTACGTACTTCATCCAAACCTGTAGAGATTAGCAAACCGTTTCTTACTCTCATGTTACCAAACAAAGTGCATTCGTGGTTTTTTACTGCAAAGTCGAATTGTTTAAAAGACCAGTTTTGGAAGGAATCTTCAGCGTTACCAAATTTTCACTAGCATACCAATGCAATAACTGTGTACACGAAAAACTCCAACTCCGAAACTGGAGTTTATCAGGGAGTTCCAAACTCGAAGATCTTGTGGTCGAATCAAAACAGAAGGACTTCAAAACTGCAATTGGCAAATTCTCCATTGCAATTCACGACCAGAGAGAATGACAACAAAATAAAGTTTCACACATTCAAAATGTCTGATTATCACATTATGCCCGAAGATATAAGAAACCGAATGGCACTGATGGTAAAGTGGGCCTCAGTCAGTCTTCAAATAATTTCGACCGAAAGAAAAGGTACAAAATAAAACAATGTCCACCACCATCAACAATAACAGGGACTAGTTGATTTGAGGTCAAGATAACAATTGACATCGTTTGCATTGAATAACTTACACTCACTATTCTATATCTCTTACACACACTGAGCTCGCTTTCTTTACAAAAGAAAAATAATATCAAACAACAAATAATGGATATCATACATCTTATTTTCAATATTATACACGTCCTCTCATATTGTCAACAAATCAATATATAATCGTAAAGCCCTGTCCATGTTCCGAACTGCCAAATGCATCTCAATTCCATACATGCTAATCACAAACATTTTCTATTCGCACTCCACGTGGACATTGCAGTCAATTCTACTTCGAGTTCTCAAAATATACTGCAATACTCGAATCAATTCACTCTCCATCCATCCTGTCCGAGAAAGCAGTATCCACTATTGCCTTGTTCAAACAGTGCACACCAAACGGTCGGTTGAAAGCTGTCAATGCCCCAGTCACACAACACCATTCCCGACAAAAAATCTCAGCTCATTCACATAAGTAATACAGAAATCAAACAAAATGATATGCATCTCAAACTTCTCAATATTATACGTATGCAACTGACTAACTTCTCATTGATTTGATCGGGATCTCCTCCGTTCGATCGGACTCCATTGGCACAATTGAGGTGACGATAGATGAACGACCGCGAGCAGATTCCCACTCATCCAAATTCTCGTCAACCATAATTGGTTCTGTTGATGGGTGTTCCGTAGAACTATCAAAATGCACACCTTCATCTTTGTCTGCTTTCTCATTCTCATCTTTGTATTCATCGTAATCATCGTAGTCCTCGTCATCGTCACCATCATCTTTCTTATGGTTGTTGTCCGTAGTTGTGGCCGACTCAACAACATTCTCAGTCGAATCTGATCATATACGGAAAAATGGGGAGAGAATTCAATGCAATTTGGACAACTAAGATCTCCAATACCAATTGTGTTCTGATAATATGGCCACAGTGCAGATTCATTCGTGAATCTTACTTTGTCATTTCCTTTATGATGATGATGATGATGATGATGATGATGATGATGATGATGATGATGATGATGATGATGATGATGATGATGATGATGATTGATGATGATGATTCGGATGTATATGTTTTCAACTATTCAGCTGATGATTATAATGACTCTTCTCATGATGCTAAAATCCATAGTAATATTTCATTGATGATAATCCTGATGATTGGTAATATACTGGTGACTTTGATGACGATTCTGATATTTTTCATAATGGTGATGATTCGAGTGACGATTTTCTTGATGGGATTCGAGTTGTTCATACGGTGAGGATGATTAGGATTTTTACAATGTTCGTGCTCAGTCGGATGATCATACGGAAACAATGTCGTTTCGAATGAAAGTGTTGATGGTTGTTATTATGACAGGTGTGACAAATCGAATTCTGATCATGATGGAACTGCGAATAAACATGACGATATTTATAATGGTGATTTTTCGGCTGAATACAATCATAAAGATGTGGTTGATGGGTTCAGTGGCTAGGATTCATAGGTCGATTCATTAACGGCGAAGATGACGCGGATTATGTTGATAAATATTTTCCTGTTGGTGATGCCGACCATGATGATGTTTGGGGTGATGATATTGTTCATGATGAAATCGGTGATATTTAACATGATCTGACGTGGATGACGTTGATCATGTTTTCGATGATGACGATAATTATTCTCATCACCGTTTGGATGAAAATGACTTTGAATATGTTGATGATTATCATACTCATGACCTTGAGCTTCATTCTGATTCGGATGATGAAGATGAAAACAATTACGAATATGATACTGATTCTGATGATGTTGCTTCAAATAGATAACTATGATGATCATTCCCATGTTCGCGATATCCAAGTTTTTGCTCTGTGACAATAATTTTGCCGATGAGGCGGGATATTTTTAAGATGATTTTGATGAAGCTGGGGATTATGTCGAAGATATTGGTAGTAACCATGAAGTTGACTCGGATGGAAAAGAATGAGTTGGTTTATCGACGTGGAGAATCAAGAAGAATGTCACCAATCACTGCACTGATAATATCACCACTAAATTATAATCATTTGATTATTCCGCACGTGATATTTCGATCCTCATACAGCATTTGTCCTCATTTCATATCTATTGACTATTTCATGTGTGCGTGTACAGAGTGTGATGGAAGTGATTTATTTGTCTGGATCAGTTAACGGATAGAACCATCGTAAATGAACTGCAAAATTCATTTATGACATCGGCTTACACGATCATGTCACTCTATTTGTAATTGCTCCAATTAGAGATTTTCATTTGGTTGAGCAGGAAATTGAAACGGGATTCGCGAATAAATTTTAAAACGGACTTCCTCAACGTGGCAATCCCTCTCACTGTCAGCTCATGACACATGATGGAATCGGATTCATCCCAGTGGAACCCGGTGGAACCCACGGCCGATTTGCGAGCGAAATAACAAGTAACATCGTTTGCATTGAGTAACTTACACTCACTGTTCAATATCTATCAAAACCAACCTCAGTTCCCATTGTTCATAAAACAAACTATGATACAATGGATAGTGCATATCATATATTTCATTTCCAATAATATACACATCCTCCCATATTATCAACAAATCGATATATTCGTAGAGCCATGTCCATGTTCAGAACTGTCTAATTCATTTCAATTCCATACACGCTAATCACTAACGTCTTCTATTCTAACTTCGTACAGATACTTTGGATGGAATTCTAGCCCAAGCACACAAAACGAACCGTCTGCTCGCCGAACATCGCCTATGAAATAAACGAATCATTACACATATCAAACGTCTCAGAAATGTGCGTATTGAATTGACTAACTTCCCCACCACTGACATATTCGAGTGGAAACTGGTTGGATAAAACACAGATTAGATACAAGAATACAAATTCGTCGAGTTCAGAGAATTGCCCACCGGTTGATCACATAATTAATGACACGTGAATTGCAGTGCACAAATTAGACGTAACTAACCTGTTCCCGTTCCATTGATCGCAGCAACATCAACGTCCTTTCGCGTGTCAACTGAATCAGCTGATTCTGTCCACAAGGTGGTTGATCTCGTGGAAACGT
Organism: Fasciola hepatica; assembly: GCA_948099385.1. Classification (NCBI taxonomy): domain Eukaryota; kingdom Metazoa; phylum Platyhelminthes; class Trematoda; order Plagiorchiida; family Fasciolidae; genus Fasciola; species Fasciola hepatica. The sequence goes on along the minus strand of CANUEZ040000182.1, from coordinate 10,323,763 downwards.
GTATTGACTCACTAGCGGCTTCGCCTGATAATGCTATCGTTTGTTTTGATTGCGATTCCGATCCTGAATCAGATTTCGATAATGTTTCCGATTGTGATAGTGGAGCTGATGGTGAATGCGGTTCTGTTTCGTTCTTTCTACCCAATCCAGATTCGGCCGTGTATTGTGAAATGGATGCCCATGGTTCTTTGTTGTCCAGTATCTTCTCAACATTTTCAAATGACCAAGTCTGATGAGAAGGTGAAGCTGAAGTCGAAGTAATGGTTGATTTTGGCACCGGTGTTGGAACCGAATCTGAGGATGATGATGATGAAAATGATCCCGAGATTGACACCGGTTCCGTAGGTTCGAGCTCAGTTACTCCGTTTGCATTATTTATCCCAGTGTGTTTTGCTTCCGCCGGCTCATCTGCCTCAATTATCAGAGATGACGTATCTGCTAGGGATGATGCGACTGAAATAAAAGTATTGTACCGCACGGATTTTCACGCACTGACACACTCACAATTGTAGCTAATTCTTCCATATCCACTAGTACTGCATACCGCACTTTTCAAACATTTTCATCCAAAATGGCTCATTTATTCATTGAATATCCATGCGAATTTCCACTTTGTACATCATATATATATATATATATATATATATATATATATATATCGAGTGAATCTATGAGATCATTTATGGGGCTTGATGAAAAACCAACATTTTTTGACAATTCCATCTAACTTCAAATCTAGTAATCTTGAATCATATAATGTGATTCATCGTGCAATGCGAACGTTCAAATTACCACTGAAGTCCATGAAATCACTGTGCACTTATTTCATCCTTGTTAGCAATGATCAGCAGTGCACACCCATCGAGCTCCCACGGGGACTAGAACCCGTGGTAAACGATTGTGAATCGAACACCCAACCACCGGGCTTTTCGGGCTGATTCTAAACGATTTATTGAACTTCCACACCACGTGGTATCTTCTCCCTCCCAACAGTGATTCTGAATGAGAGCAGAGCATTTCCCACACAGTAAGCCAATCATATGATAGACGTTTTCTCTGTAGGGCCCTCAGTACGACGAAGGTGTTCCTTTATTCAACGTACAGAGTTTGATTGCCGCTTGAGTGGGCGGAGATAGGATTTCATATAATATGATTCATTTTGAATCAATTGGTTTCTTCCAATGTGACATAAAGGCCGCCTGATCGTACTTGTTACCTGTGTCTGTTGAGAAGATCATAAAATATGAGACAAGCAATTCAATCTTGCGGATTTACGTTTGGTTATAGTCTTTGGGACAGATTCGGCCGTTCCTGTCTCTCTCTTGTAACACGTATCCCTATCTGAAATATTTATTTATAAATATTGATTTTGCCAGAGTGAATTCGATATTCTACGACAGAGGAAGAGAACGAGATGAGTAATTGGTTCAGTCTACTCAACATGTCCTCCGCAACTTAGTGTGATGAAACAAAAAGTGTGAAAATTCGCTAAAAGCGAACTCCTATTTGAAAAGCGTGCACTGAACAACAAACACGACTCACTAGTCACATCGTCCGGAACAAAGTCACTGATTGAATTGTATGATAATTCAGTCGTCCCGAAACGGTCAATTGTTGAGAATTTCTGGTCTTTCTCATCAGTCGGAGTAGTTGATGCAATTTTCGTTCCTGAACACGGCGGAGTCAGAGGTGAAAAAGTTGCGGTGGAATGATTGTTCATACAATCAGCTCCTTCATCCTATCTGAGAGCAAGCATTCATCTTGTATGATACATTCAGTGGCTCCACTGAACCAGATTTTGCTCCAACGATGTTTTACTACGCCATCCATTGACACTGAACATATGCACTCCAATATTCGAGAGGGCTGCTCATTATCAGCCCCGACAGTTTCTGACTCTCTTCAACCATGACCATGAAGAAACCGTCTAGAAGCACATCAACCATATTTGGATAATCTGTGTAGAAAAGTATGTCCCACCAAACCGGGACTGTGCAAACAATATTCAAATAAACAACATCGACCAAATAGGACCGGTGATCAAGTTCTACAATCAGTTCCAAAGAACAAGATTCGACCCCTGACATCGTGGGTCAAACTGATGATGGAATGAAATCCACTGTCGATAGTTAAGAGCATCGTTTTAGTGAATGGTTCGCTGCATGACTGCTTGATTGCTTTATTGATTGATTGATTTGTAGTTTGCCTGGTTGACAACTGGATTTTCTGTCTGCTTTAGCAACTATCTGAGAGATTCCTCACCAATTGATTAGATGCATGCAACGATAGATGAAATGAATGGGCAATGTGTTACTAACCTGTTCCCGTTCCATTGCTCGCATCATTATCAACGTCCTTTCGCGTGTCACCTGAATCAGCTGATTCTGTCCACAAGGTGGTTGATCTCGTGGAAACGTGTATTGACTCACTAGCGGCTTCGCCTGATAATGCTATCGTTTGTTTTGATTGCGATTCCGATCCTGAATCAGATTTCGATAATGTTTCCGATTGTGATAGTGGAGCTGATGGTGAATGCGGTTCTGTTTCGTTCTTTCTACCCAATCCAGATTCGTCCGTGTATTGTGGAATGGGTGCCCATGGTTCTTTGTTGTCCAGTATCTTCTCAACATTTTCAAATGACCAAGTCTGATGAGAAGGTGAAGCTGAAGTCGAAGTAATGGTTGATTTTGGCACCGGTGTTGGAACCGAATCTGAGGATGATGATGATGAAAATGATCCCGAGATTGACACCGGTTCCGTAGGTTCGAGCTCAGTTACTCCGTTTGCATTATTTATCCCAGTGTGTTTTGCTTCCGCCGGTTCAACTGCATTCGTCGTGGATAACCACTTCTCCGGGGGCGATGGTCTGACTGAAATGTTATTATCTCTTCTTTACGAGGTGGTCCCAAAATCAGGATTTGTGGTGACAAGCTCTTCACTGATGCTTGCAAATGTAAACCGAATTCCATTTTTATCTGACTAATACTGGAAACGACCTATTCAATGAGTTACACTCTATTCGACGCACTCAAACCTCTACGAAGTCACCCTCCCGAAGTCCATCAACTGATAAGACACAATGGCATATACAACGATGATTACTCAATGCGAACTGATCATCATCCCAATGATGAATACTATGGAGGTTCTCTAATTGGCTTCCCTCCTTCGTTCATTCATATCCAATCCTTCCTTACTGGGTCAATATTGGAGACCACATCCACCAATCGGACATTCATTCGTATTCTGAGTACGTTTTCGGCAAAATAGAAAGGTCATCGGTCATCGCAACACTCAAAATTAGGGTTGAAGTGAACGCGGATTCCGATGACGGCTCCGCTGAGTATCAATGGCAATCATCTCTTCCTTACAAAAAGATTCATCTGTTCTTTCTCCTATCGCGTTAATTCTCCCTGGTTTTCTGCTTCCATCAACCGAGCCTGACGACAGTGACGTGACGAATACTGCCGTGATCACGAATGAATTATTGAATAAAATGGGTGTATGCCGTTGTTGAATCGTTCTATTCAGTGTGGTCTGTTCCACTAAATTCGCTGGTTGTGAGTGTTATATAATGCATTATAGTGCCTGTGAATTTCCTGCAGATTTATATCACTCAGGGAATACATATCTACAGTTATTTTCTACCAGGACAAACCAGCTTCTTCAGAAAGCCTCCAGAGTGTGTTTGTGTCTCTCGTATCTCTTTTAAATTTCGAGGAAACGCTCACAAGCTAGTGGCAATTCTTTCTTGTGACCAGCTGGAATGGTGGCCTGCGGTTTCTATTTTACTTGCCAGAAAAACGGAAATACGAGAAACATTTGTCAAATACCCAGTGATAAACTCGCTGGCCTTCCTTCCTGTTTATCTACTTCAGTCTCCACAAAACGTGTCACAGAGGTTCCGGCTCCTAGGTTTTAAACTTAGGCAGGGCCGATTAAGCCAGCTTTTATCCACCAATCAAAAGAGCTTCTACCGTCTAAATAATAAGAAAACAGCGAAATTTTAGACGGCACAAATAACTTCCGGACTCGACGCCCAAATGTTAGAAAGAGTATGAAGATTTTGTCTGACTAAATTCGGCACAGCTTTGCTAGCAACCAAATCCCCTTCCTAAAAGGAAAAGAAAATAGTATTTGTAGATCTGTGAACGATTCATAATAGCGTGGTTTTGAAATTTTCCGTCGCCAGGGATTTGGGTATGCTCATTTCCTGGGGTGAAAGGCCTGAGACATACTAGAAATATCACCAGTAGATACTACTTCTATTACTGCGACTATAGACCTATAAGGGGTATCAAAAGTTTTACGCCGTGGAAGACTGCCTCAGTTCGGAAATCCGATCAGTTTCAATTTTGTCTCATCACTGTTGCGTCAGTTAAACATGTCTTCATGGTACGCACGCCGACTGCAGACAGATGATTCTACTGCGGCACACACACACATGCGCAGGATACTTTCGCGTACAAGCCATAATGTTCACGTTTTTAATAAACGCAAGTGTAGCTAGACCGCGAGGATCTTTTCCCAATAGACTCCTCTCGTTAGAGCCCAGCTTATCATAGTCTGAATAGGCTAAATCCAGTTGTACAGTTTACTTGCATTATTGGTTTATTATTCATTGATATCCACGTCATAACACGTGGTGAATAATCTCATGATCTTCCGATGGTCAATGAATTGTTTATTTCCGCAGACATTGTCGGGCCGAATAATATATCTGCCATACCGAAAAGTAGCCAAATTCGTTTGGACCGGTTGATTCAACACGTGGCGTCCATTTTATGTTTGTCGATCTCGCATTAACAATCACACCTCAACCGGACACTTGTGCAGCGCTATCTACGTCATTCGCAGACTGAAATATAGTCGACATCTTAAAAATCCTTCAGCCTAGGAGCAGCCCTGTTCTCACATCCACTAGAAAATAGGTTCCATTAGAGTAACAAATATCGCGATTATCTGATGACCACCATAGAATTAAAGGTTTAGCAACAATCAGGCCAGACGAGTTGCCACGGACAACAGACGTGCCCTAAAAATGTCAAGTAATGATGCCGAGAAATACGGAAGAACCTGAGCAACTGATCCATGTTTGGTCGAGGTATTTCTTTAATCAAACAAAGACTATCACCGAGGGTTCGAATATTCCTTGAATCCGCAGTGGACATTTAAGTCAGATTGTGATTGTGTTATACATCTGGAGTATTCGCAGTAAGAGACGTGAGATGGGGAGTTGGCTTCCGGCCGCACGTTACAGAAGTGACTTTCCTCAGTACTGTAGCTAATCGAATCACTCAGAAGGGCCAAACTAAATAGCGAATTCGACTAAGGGTGTGACCGAAAATTAATTGATAGATGGGAATCAATCCAAACAAATGCTTGTCAAGAACACACAAAACAGCAGCCATTGGTTTGATGAAACGACTTCACACTTTATGAGTTTGACTGCTACTGATTTAAGATCACTGCATTCCACTGCAGTGATTGAGGTTGAGGGATGTAATTCAAGCCCAAGAACGCAAAACGAACCGTCTCCTCGCCAAACATCGCCTAGGAATTAAACAAATCATGACACATACAAGACGTCTCAGAAATGTGCGTACGCAACTGACTAACTTCTCATTGATTTGATCGGGATCTCCTCCGTTCGATCGGACTCCATTGGCACAATTGAGCTGACGATAGATGAACGACTGCGAGCAGATTCCCACTCATCCAAATTCTCGTCAACCATAATTGGTTCTGTTGATGAGTGTTCCGTAGAAGTATCAAAATGCACACCTTTATCTTTGTCTGCTTTCTCATTCTCATCTTTGTATTCATCGTAATCATCGTAGTCCTCGTCATCGTCACCATCATCTTTCTTATGGTTGTTGTCCGTAGTTGTGGCCGACTCAACAACATTCTCAGTCGAATCTGATCATATACGGAAAAATGGGGAGAGAATTCAATGCAATTTGGACAACTAAGATCTCCAATACCAATTGTGTTCTGATAATATGGCCACAGTGCAGATTCATCCGTGAATCATACTTCATCATTTTGCTTTACATGGTGACGAATGTTGGATGGACAAATCAGGTTTAGTTATGGTATTCGGGATTGGATCGGGTATCGATTTACGTGACCACGTCGGATGTATAAGGACTAAAGAATTTTCGAGTGGACTATCGTTCAGCCCAGCTCCATCTATCGCAAACTGTTATTATAATATCCCTTTTCGTGGTAGAGTTTCCATTTGATTTTGACATTCGAGCATC
>CANUEZ040000182.1:10302500-10312500 GCA_948099385.1 Fasciola hepatica | reverse complement strand
ATTCGAGTGAATTCATAAAATCTTTGGAATTCACTAGTGGCACGCTGAAAATAACTTTCGCAAGGTCCTTCAATAACAAAGTGAAACGAATTTGCGGGTTATTGATCAAACACTTCCGGAATCATCGCGACGGATTGGTATTTGCTTCGAACAAACAAAACTCGTCACAATTGAATGCACCCATCTTTACCACTTCCAACGAATTTTCTGTATTCGGAGATATACCAGAAATAAATTATTTTGTGCGAACATGTAAAGACAATTCTCCGCATCAAGTTTTAACAGAATGACTGATAGAACTCTTGAAACCCACTTGCAGAAGTCTCGTTAAACATAGTTTGCAAGATAGTCTTTAGTTTGTATTCATCATACAGAATGTACACCTACAGGAGAAGACCATGATGTCGCCTAATGTGGTGTTGTTATTTGCAAATGTGTCTTTCCTAGGAACCGTGGACTTTCTGTGTGAGTACATTCAAACATCCAACACAAAAATAGGCATTCCAGTAGAAAGTTTGAAGGAACTGCTACTACGTTGCACTCTTAATGTTCAATTTCTCTGTAATGACGGTTTCTATCACCAACGAGACGGCATGGCCAAGGGGTCCCCACTAGGTCCCCTGCTTGCGGGCATATTTAGGGCATAACTGGAATCTTGAGAGGACAGTAGAAAATTTGGATTATCACATTCGAAATATGGACGATATTTTCCGAATACTAAACCAGCTACACTCGCAGAGCGATCTTCTTGCAGCCCAAAGACGAAACTTTTCTTCAAAGTACCATTCAAAGGAGATACGCATACAGACCGACTAACTAGATCACTTGGAACAAATATGAACCCAACAATCCGAGCTGCAACACTTAGATGTTCCCCAGATGGCCGATTACCCGAGTACAAGTGAAAGGCCGGTTACCTGAGCTGACCTTATTCATGATCATCTATTTTCTCAAATGCGCATATGGCGCATCTTACATAGGTCACACGGGCAGGCGCCTGTCTCAAGCCATCAAAGACAACCATCCGAAGTGGCTGAGTCACGGGAAATGGAGGACACAATCAATAATTATTTTCTTAGCCACCTAGTCGATAGTAGTCATGAGATCTACCCGAATGACCCTATCAGTATTGTGACTGCCTGAAGACCACCGTAGAATTACAGATTTGGCAAAAGACAGACCTCACAAGTTGTCAAGGCCAATGGATGTGCCGTCAAAATTGTCAAGTAATCATATCAAGGCCTGCTGACGAGTCTGAGTAACTGACCCATGGTTGATCGAGATATTTCTTCAATCCAGCAGAAACTCCCACTAAACTTTCGATAATTTGTTGAATTTGAAAAGGTGGATTTAACGCAGACTGGGGTTGCATTCTGCATCCGGAGTATTCGCGGTAAGAGACGTGAGATAGGGAGTTGGCTTCAGGTCGCACCTTACAGCAGTCATGATTCGCATTAACGTAGCTAATCGAATCACTCAGAAAAACTAAACTAAAAAGCAAATTCGACTAAGGGTGTGACCGAAAATCACTTGATAGATGGGAATCAATCCAAACAAATGCTTGTCAAGAACACAGTAGACACGAGCCATTGGTTTGATGGAACGACTTCATGCCTTGTGAGTTTGACTGCTACTGCTACTGTCTGACCTCATCCTGCTGAAACTTGGCTATTCTCAATAACTTACAGTCAAATTATTCTAGCCAACCGGAATGTAAATCATTATATATTCTTCAGTGTTCAACGGATCTCTCAAAATATGAGAATTTACCACATGCCGTGTATGTTACATGTACGATGCTTTTGGTCCAACATGATTTTATTCATACTCACCTCGGTCGGTTTCAGATAATTCGTTTGTTCCCGGCTCTGTCTTGTACCATTGAGTGCAGCCTGTAATAGAAGTGTAAAAGCTGTAGGTAATGGTCTACAAACTTCAGTTGGAAAGTGACATGCTTCTCATAGTTGCCACTGTTTGATATACTTCCATGTGCTCCTCTTCAACAGGCTATCACAATTTGATCACAGTGACATGGACTCTTTACGTGACTGCTCCGTGCACTGCATGTACTCGTGTGCGGTAATCTAATAAACCTCGCTACAAATCTTTGACGGATATTCGGTGTTCTGATTTGGAATGAAACCTTTTGATACCTGATTGGAATTAAAACTCTTAGAGCAAATATAAGTGCTTTAGTGGTGAAAATCGACGATAGTGTATCGGAAACGTTTGTCGAGGGTTGCATGTCGATAAAATTCCTGAATGGGGGACGTGAATCCAAACTCAGACAGTCAATGGGACTCACTTGTCACGTCTTCCGGAACGAAACCACCACTCGAAATAGATGAAATTCCGTTGATTAACGATGGACTGACTGGTAGTACTGATGACACTGGTTTCTGAACTTCAGTGTTTCTGTTCTCACTGCTTGGTGCGTTTGATAAATGTGGGGTTTCTGAAGAGGTTCAACGAAAGTGGAAATTTGTAATCAAACTTGCATACCCCAGGCCTGAGAATATAAAAATGATTCGAAATCTCTCACTGATTTTATTCCGTACACGTGGATGAAGAATATTGGGAATGTGCAAAGTCAAAAGATAGTGTGTTGTTATGAATTTCAAGTAAGTTGATTGGTTTATGCATTGTCGTGTTTCGATATACCTTTGAGGAAATTTTCACTTATACCTGCAATTTTAGTGAGAATGTAGTGCAGATATTTGTAGCTGTGGCAATACTTGCTCAGTCAGATTAGTCATCTTTTCGGGTGAGGAAGCAGCGTGAGCATCAACAACAAAGTACTCAATTCAAAACCCGATTGTTTGGTCAAATCCACAGGCGTATAATGGAACAGTTCTGACCCAACCATGTGTATCAAACGATTCTTCCATTATGCTGCAAATACGTTCAAATCACTGTTGAAAACGACAGAAAGACTGTTCATTGTATAACTCTTCCATCCTATCTAATCAGCCGACTTTTCAGTTCCCTCGTGTAACCATTCTTAATGCAATTTTCATTGTAAAGTTGACTTGAGAATGGTTATCCGCGGTAACCTCAAAGTCGATTAATTACATTTTCCTACCTACAATGCCAAGTCAGCGACAGGAACATAACACTATAGATGGCGCATCGCTTTTGCTATAAAATCCGAATCTCATTCGATTCTGACACACTGAATTTCATCCCTTCATTCATCACACCCAAATGCCAACAGCGCAAGCCGGAATCAAACCGGGTTTTCCATAATCCACGTCATTGAGGGACCTTGTGCAATCGATAAATCTTTCAGATCCGTCAGATTCTTCCTCTGATCTCATTCGGTCGTGAGCTTTTCGTCTCACTGGAAATCAATTAACGAAGCTCGTTCAGTGACCACAAACTAGAATATTAGCATGTTTCATAGAAATGATGATTGCACATCACTGGATATTCATCTGCTCTACTCTCGTTCAGCTAGCCGTACTGAGATAGTTCAGTTGGTTGAGCAACTTCCCGGTAGGCAGGAGGTCATCGTCTCGATTCTGGTTCCCGGTGGTGTGAACTATTGGATCCGTAAAATGCAAGTGGATTTTCCATTTTCTACCTTATTCAGGCTCCTCGTGCCATTGCTAAATTCTGAACTCTCTTCCTGTATCTGGGTACCTGTCTCCATCTTGTTATTTGGACTGACCCACTGTCTACTTATACACTTTAAAAAGACTGATGCAAAATTCACTTTATTTCACCTTTTTATTCTGACATGATTTCGACTCTTTGCTTATGCATCAGGACTCTAAAATAAAACATACCACGTAGACTCAAGGACTCGTTGCATTATTAGGGATAACGGGTAGTCTGATTCTGAGAACTGGAGAGACAAAAATCATTGGATCATTTCGGTTCAGCTCAGTTCATTCCAACAATCAACTTGGAACTGCTGTACTGTGGTGTCCGTTGCTACCTCCCAACATCGTCGAATTGAGGTCGGGTGTGGTAATGGGCCAGGAAATAGCGAATCACCCTCATAGGTTTCTTTTGCCATGAGAACCGATGTAGCATTCTCTCTGTTGTCATAACATTGTTATTTTACCTCATTTCACACCGTATAAAACGTTAAGCAGATTATCAACCGACCAGTTCCTGAGATTGGGACCCTGTCAAACAAAGGGCTCATTACCTAAGTGTTTGTAAAATATATGCATACAAAGATAAGTGATAACTTGCAGAATCACTATGTTAAAACTCAAAACTTTGCTTCACTGTCCAAATAACCCCACAGAAAACATGAAGAACAAAACAAAGATAGTTTTCAGTGATTCCGAATTATGCCAATACTTCACAGTAAATACGACTGCTCTCAACTAACATAACAAGGCTGGATGGTGAGATGGGATGAGATGGGTCCAGCATAGGCAAAGGTCCCATGCTTGATCCAAATCTATCTTCGAACCAAGAGAGATAGATAGTGTGTCCGTGAGCGTACAATAAAGCATTACAAAAACGAACGCCTACGGCTTCCACAGTGGACAAGACCCTGCACTTCACTAGTCTTGATTGCCCACTTCGAAATATGTAAACTGGCTGAAAGGCTTTGGTCATATTTACTGGGCGATTAAACTGAACAAGGTGTGAACACAGCGCTCGTGATTACATCAACGACTCCGGTGTTCAGTCAAGCTGAATCGTGCTCGCAGACACTTTCGGGTAATCACCTGGTCATATGACGTGATACAGTCATGTGGTTCGGATGCCTTCGTTTGACTTATTGCGTTCGGTCCCTCTCACGTAGTCGCATTCATCACCGATCCACAATTGTCCTCAACTGTGTTTTGAACAAACAACTACTTACCAATTCAGGAAGTGGTATGAACACTCCCACGGCATTATCTCCCAAGTTCACTCTCCCAACCCTACACAGTTTGCCTAAAACCCTCTCTATCAACCCTTAAAGCCGTTGGTCACACTGTTAGCATCATTTATTCTGCTCTTGATCACCGTCCTCGTACTGCTACACTAATTTTTATTGACTGCTCAAAGGTAGTCGATTCTCTTCATCTTGGTGTTTCCTGCGTATTCCTCAAGGTGATGCAGTTAACTGTCACAATTTAAACACTTGTCGTGGCTGTTTTCTAGCGGCACACAATTTATTTCCTGTATCAATTGGTACTCCTCTCCTCTTCGGTGTTTTCAAGGTGCCATTCTATCCCCATTTATATTCTCCCTTACTGTTAGAAAGCTCCCGGTTACACCTAATCTTACTGCGTGCAAATACGCCGATAATCTTGTAACTGGATGTCTCCAAAACTGGAACTGAAAGACGAACGATTTTCCAAAACGATCTGAATGAAAATGGTTACCAGTCCACTTTCTACTCTCCCTCCATTACCGTACTCAGATGCTGAGAATAAAAACGAGGAAAATGTAATTTTTCTCCTTAGACAACCGCATAGTGTATCGGGTTTGATACCCTCCCAACATCATTTGGTTCTGATATTCTAAGAACACAAGTTCAGACAGAAATTTCTTTTCAAAAATGAATAATCATCCGATTGAGATTTATATGACATGAAAACTCAGGCAATAGAGGCCTTGCTTACAACCAAGAGTGATCGGTAATATTTACTTCAAGTTGCAAAACCCTACTTACTTCCTCACTGCTTTCACTCTTCGTCCGTAATTTTCCCCATTCAAAAAGAAGATATTTTGATATTTTGATCTCCGTACATGTGAACTTACTTTCTCGATGTAGCAACATCAATAGGTATACTCTCATTGACTTCCCCACTAGCAAACTTGTTGACACTTGCCACAAATCCACTCCTAGGTTATTATCTAATACCAGATTCTATCTACACTCCACACCATCCAATGCTGCCTCCCAATCTTCCAGATACTCAAAATTCATAAGAGTTCCTTCTCGCACTTCCATACAGAAATAGCCTCAGCCATTGATCTGAACGTTGTTTATGATATTGTGAATAAAATGATCACTCTCGTCACGGAGCTACTTAAACAGAACAAAACACCACCAAGTACGCTGATTAATGTTCTCATCTCATTTTACCACGTCATACACTGACCATTTCGACGTATCCTTCTACAACCACTTGCTTCTCACATCTTCGTCCACGGAGGAAATCTATCTGGAGACAAGCAAAGCTCATGTCCCAAAGCATTTAGCCGGTTCACATTGTGTTCTTATTCCAGAAACTGACCTCTGTTTCTCAAAACCCAACGATTAAACTCAGCATCACCGCCGTGATGTTCCCACAATATTCGAGCAATATTGAGGAAATATCAATGCTCGAATATGATGAGCCTCGTCTGTGGTTCAAACTTCAGTCTGATTGGAACCAAATAAATGTCGGTTAACGGACATACGGGACACAGATTCCGAATAACAACATAGACGAATTGAAATTCCTATCACCCAAATATTCGAATAAATATCCTCAAACTCTGATGTGCATGACTAGCTCACACACTGGGAACCGTCAGTACAGTTTCGTGCATCTGTTGATCAAAAGCTAGCCAATATTGGCAAAGCTCATCCTTGCTTGTCAGATTGCCTGCAGTTACGGGAACACTTAAGTAGCTCGAACAAACCAGCTACTCCATTGATGGATTTCACAGCATATTCCCAACGGACTGATAAAATCGATGATACAACCATTATTCTATTGCGAAGCGTCTGATCACAATCGAAAATGTTGAAACGATTTGTTCTTCGAAACTCTTGACATTTATTCGCAGTTCGAAGCTGTTATCATTCAGTAAAGCTAATCTAAATGGATTGTCTAGCCTTGTTCTATACAAATAGAATCTACTGGCACGGCCAATCTACTCACCGTGGAGATAAATATAGTTCTGTATGATATATATAACAATGCTTCATGTCCATTCATTGTAGCTGCAAACACCACTTGTATAAATTTCACATTGTTTCACCTATGTAATTGAGAACAAAAGAAGAAAACGTTGTCCTCGTTTTGTGTTGACGATATGATACATGTAATCAATGCTTCAAATAGCCGGCTAGAAAGTGGGTAGTCTCATCAACTATGTGCAGATCAACACTACACCGTTAGATGATACATGATGCAGCATCAACGCTCAGACCATCAATGAAAAGCAAGAATTCACAGAAAAGCAATATTATCTTTCTTAAAAACCACTAGAAGAATGCAACTGACTAACTTCTCATTGATTTGATCGGGATCTCCTCCGTTCGATCGGACTCCATTGGCACAATTGAGGTGACGATAGATGAACGACCGCGAGCAGATTCCCACTCATCCAAATTCTCGTCAACCATAATTGGTTTTGTTGATGAGTGTTCCGTAGAAGTATTAGAATGCACACCTTTATCTTTGTCTGCTTTCTCATTCTCATCTTTGTATTCATCGTAATCATCGTAGTCCTCGTCATCGTCACCATCATCTTTCTTATGGTTGTTGTCCGTAGTTGTGGCCGACTCAACAACATTCTCATTCGAATCTGATCATATACGGAAAAATGGGGAGAGAATTCAATGCAATTTGGACAACTAAGATCTCCAATACCAATTGTGTTCTGATAATATGGCCACAGTGCAGATTCATTCGTGAATCTTACTTTGTCATTTCACTTTATACAATATATAATAATTACATCATTGATAATTATCGTGCGGATGTTTGTGTTCATTTTGATGATGAAGGGTGATGAAGGGTGATGACGAAACTTTGGATGATGTCGACCACTAAGTAATGAGGATTTTGATGATGATGATGTTGATGATGAGGACGATGATGATGATGATGATGATGATGATGATGATGATGATGATGATGATGATGATGATGATGATGATGATGATGATGATGATGATGATTCGGATGTATATGTTTTCAACTATTCAGCTGATGATTATAATGACTCTTCTCATGATGCTAAAATCCATAGTAATATTTCATTGATGATAATCCTGATGATTGGTAATATACTGGTGACTTTGATGACGATTCTGATATTTTTCATAATGGTGATGATTCGAGTGACGATTTTCTTGATGGATTCGAGTTGTTTATACGGTGAGGATGATTAGGATTTTTACAATGTTCGTGCTCAATTGGATGATCATACGGAACCAATGTCGTTTCGAATGAAAGTGTTGATGGTTGTTATTATGACAGGTATGACAAATCGAATTCTGATCACGATGGAACTGTGGATAAATATGACGATTTTTATAATAGTGATTTTTCAGCTGAATACAATCATAAAGATGCGATTGGTGATTTCATTGGCTTTGAGTCATAAGTCGATTCATTAACGGCGAAGATGACGCGGATTATGTTGATGAATATTTTCCTGTTGGTGATGCCGACCATGATGATGTTTGGGGTGATGATATTGTTCATGATGAAATCGGTGATATTTAACATGATCTGATCTGGCCTGTTCATCTACTTCAGTGTCCGCAAAACGTGTCACAGAGGTTCCGGCTCCTAGGTTTTAAACTTAGGCAGGGCCGATTAAGCCAGCTTTATCCACCAATCAAAAGAGCTTCTACCGTCTAAATGATAAGAAAACAGCGAAATTTTAGACGGCACAAATAACTTCCGGACTCGACGCCCAAATGTTAGAAAGAGTATGAAGATTTTGTCTGACTAAATTCGGCACAGCTTTTCTAGCAACCAGATCCCCTTCCTAAAAGGAAAAGAAAATAGTATTTGTAGATCTGTGAACGATTCATAATAGCGTGGTTTTGAAATTGTTCGTCGCCAGTTTTACTCATGTTTGTATGGCGGTGATTGACAGATTAATCAAAAATATGGATTTATTGGTGATCTGGATATATATAAATTTCACTTCTGATAACCCAACAATTGATTTTCACGGTCAATTCCGCCTGTGTTTGAACATTTCGAGAGCCTTCAGTCCGGTCTAGAAAGCCGAGCTCGCATCTCTAACTTCAGAAAATGACTTCTACTGTCAGAAAATCTTGACACCACTGCAACTAACGATCACTCTCTCTCTCTCTCTCTCTCTCTCTCTCTCTCTCTCTCTTAGCGTAGATAACATGGTCTTTTACATGGTATACCTCACTCAGTGAAAATTCGCCAGTGGTTCTTCATTTTTCTGCCTCATCTCATTCTACACCTTCGTCAATCATCTCTCCAATCGCTCTTCTAACACCAGAACTTTGCGCGCTTCTTTGTCTCACAAATATTCCGCGAAAATGGTTCATTTCTTCCATATGTTAACTCAAATATCAAAATGAAATTTACACAGGAGGGAAAAACTCCCAACGTTGTTGTGAACCAATATTTCCTCTCTGCTCATTTCCTTAACACTATATCAGTATTTTATCTTTAACTTGGTAGAAGTATATTCCGAACCATATCTAGCACTTCCTGTGAACAAATAAAATGACAATGGGCATGTGAACTCACGAACGTGTATAAAGTACTGATAGCAAAACAGACATCTCAGCACAGTGTCACGCAAACCACTTCTCATCGAATTTGTAGTTGCAAAGAATAAATATGTGAGGCTTAAACTATGTAAGGTGTGCAACCTGATGAAACCGACAGTAGTTCCATGGCCGTAGGAGATGATCGTTCCTAGATCAACCAGCACTTCTCCCCAGCATACGCATTCCATCATAAAATTGTCCTCTTATTCATAAGTTGCACATCAGTAATTTCTATAGTAAGATGAGACATGATGCAGCATCAACGCTCAGAGCATCAATGAAAAGCATGAAAGCACTGTACAATTGCTTCATCTCTGTTAAGATTCGTCAGCAGTGTACAGGCACTAAGTCCCCAACAGAACTGGAAAAGGAGAGGAAATACTTTTAGTCAAAAATCTAGCTATCAGGGTAACTGGACTGATTCTCAAACGTTTACTGAACATACAAAACAGACGGCATTGCATCCTGCTTTCATGTACATTGACAGTTAATAGCCCACTGCCTAAACAGCGATCAACTCCTGTAATGCTGCAGTTGAGCTCTAATACATCATGATGAATC
>CANUEZ040000182.1:9975000-10297500 GCA_948099385.1 Fasciola hepatica | reverse complement strand
CAACCAGAGCTACAAACAACAGCAATATTCAAAGTCATTGGAAACTAACAGTTTCTGTTCCAGTGCTTCTAAAACTTCTCTCTTTTCTGTTTCACTTAAAAGTCTTCCTTATTCTCTTCACTTGAATATCGGCTCGACTCCCCTTCGCTGTAGGGGTCAAGTTCCTTACTGAGCTTATCCATAAACTCATCCCTTTTTGGTCTCGTTTTGTTTCTATGCCTGTCTCCCACTGTGCACCCAAAATCCGTGTTCTGTTCCTCGCCAGACCCTATTTTACAACCGCTCACCTTGTTATTACAAAGCTTCAATCCGCCAGACTCTTGAGTGCGGCAGTCATGTGTGAGTTGGAGCTTCATCTACCGCTCTATCTTTTCTTGATCGGGTTAAAAGAAAGGCTGTCCGATTAATCAACTTTCCCTCCCCAACCTCCACTCTGCAGCCACTTGCCCATAGCCGGCAAATCCCTTCACTATCCCTTTTCTACCGTTATTATTTTGGTTGCTGTTCATCATAGCTCGATTCTGCAATTCACCTCCCTATGTCTTTCTCTCAGTCATCTCGTACGCAAGTGGCCAGTCACCCTCATCAGCTGTCTTTCTCTAGACATCCATTTTCCTACTTCCAGTCTTCCTTTATTCCCCGTATGGCAAAGCTTTGGAACACTCTCTCTCTCTTTCCGTATTTCCAATCACGTACTATCTTTGTTTTTCATGAGCAAGATCAACAAATGAAATCTTACCGGCATGTTCCCCACTCATCCCCATTACAGTTTGCCTTCTGACTTTGAGGATTAGCTCTTTTACCGTAGATCACTTTGTCTATTACAAAAGAATTCAATACTAGAGTAAGCTATACCCCATTTTGACTGGATTTCCATAGGGGATTTTTCTTTAAAAATACTAATGAAAAACAAAATCAAGCAGAAAACACGTGACTTCTAAGAGCAATTTTCAAATGAGTTCCTAAAATTACTGTTTGAAGTAATGCTTTAGTGGTTGTGTTTGAGAAGCAACTCATGCTTTCGTTGCCAAACAACTGCCAGCAACTAAAAACAAAACTGACTGGTCAAGGCCCAACCAGTCAGACAATAGGGAACTTTCTGAATCGACTGTTTAGAGTAGTTTGTTTAAGGAGAACAAGTGAATACAACCAGTAAGAGGACTTTATATATATATATATATATATATATATATATATATATATAATTTGTTTTCACACGATCATATGCTCCCAGGAATAGGAACCCACAATGTCATCGGCGACATGTTCAAATGGGATATAAGGGACCACTTTACAACCAGGATATATCAAGTAACAGAAAAGGTAGACTTCTTTACTGCTTGATCCGCTGTAACTTTCGTTTCACTTACGTCAGTAGTGAGTAGATGTCCTTCATAGGAGTCAGCCGCTTTGTGTGGGGACCGATGGGTTAGTAACTTTCCAAGCTAATAACCGACGGATGTCGTATCATGTAGTATGAAGGTGAATTAAACCGCGGTGAACCAATCCGAATAGCCCTAAATGTTCACATGCGTGTGCCACCGACAATCCGACACACAACTGGGTTTTAACTCTCAGCTGACACAAAGTGGACAAGCACTGCAGCTGATGACTCCTAGAAATTCGGATGAAATAGGCTATACCGTGCTTTCGGGGTTTTCAATGAATAAAGCTGATCGTTGGCGATACATGATAATACCAAACCCGATGAGTCTGAAAATTCCACCAACACACTTTTCCCATCACGCTTCCGATAAGACTTTCGAGTTTATTACACATCGTTACTGTGCGATACAAGGCGACATCCGCTACCCTCGCTTTGCATGTAACGACCTCGATGATCGAGTGGTATGAATCTGTTATCAGCTCTGAGTTAGGACGAGGTCTGAACCCTGACGTCGTCGGTTACATTCGTCCGCTTTCGTCTGCATCGTTATCTAGCCTGACCTGTTGGTGCCCAGGGTATTCTACACTTCAGATATCGGGATTCTAGTATCCGGTCTTCCCTGATAACACAGTAAGCAACTGTGGTGTTCCATTTCTACTACATCCCTGTATAAGCATAGATTACCAATCGTTCGTTTCGAGTTTGGGTCTTAGTGGGGGTTCGGCAAGCGTGCAGTGCTCCGGAATCCTAACAGGGAAGGAACAGGTACGTAGTAGTATTTCCATGGTTTAGCTTTGTAACGACATATTGAATCATCCAATAATCAAATAAAGTCTCCCACTATTCACATATAAAATGGGGAAAAAAATTCTGGACCATCGAAACTACTACTTTTGTCACAGATATATTGACATTCAAGCAGAAAAGCCCTTCAATTAAACTACATGCTGCATAATTTTTCGTGTGATAGTGAGTAGCACAAAGCAAAACTTATGAAAAAAGTGGCTTTGGATGCTGGAATTCACAATACTTACAGGGGTGAGAAGAACAGAGGTCATCTGTGGATACGTAAATCTCTTGCACTGTTGTGCCATCATTATCGTTATCGCGTACTTTCACCGTACTGCAAACCCCAATTCCCTTTTTAATCCCAATCATTCATTTCTTGGTGATAAACCGTTTATTTTACCGTATTCTTACCGAGAGCCGTTGGATTATTTCAGTTTGTTTCATCAAGTCAAATTACTAAGTCATTTACCTTGTTGATGCCGTGGAAAACGAGCTTGCTAGTATTACAGTTTCCTTGAGAGGAGGAGAACAATCATTGGTATCACTTTGGTAGACATGGCAGTAACGTGTTAAGACGGAATGGGCTAGCATGACGTCAACAGACAAACTGGTTTGTTTAAAGTTTCAGATGGATAAGGCAATTATTCAAGAAAGCAGAAGGCACGCGCACAAGTGAAATGCCATTGTTACTGAGAACAGCAAAAGTCCACATGAACCCAGAAGAACCAGAAGCGCCCATCTTTACAAATGGAAGGAGGATGACGGAATGAGCTAACACATTGTCAACAGATGGCCTAGTTCATTTAGTAGACAGCATGATGGTTTGGCGAGCAGCCACCACATCTTCGCCTATCCTGAATTGAAGACATGATTGAAGCAAACGAAGTGGACTGAGGGACCAACCAAGTACCAGCTGTTGTCTAAACCAAATCGACCAATCGTATTTGCAGACAGGCTAGTCGCTTAGATGATCTGACTGTGAATAACAGTTGGATCAATAAGAATGCGAACCAGAATTTGGCTATGAACGCCATGCGTCATACGTGAACTGACGTTTTTGTACTGATAAATCCAGATGTTTCAAAGCCAGAGAAGAGTCTTCTCATTAGAGTTGGTGGGACGGATCAGAACACGGATTGTATGCAGTTCTGTCTTTATACGTGCTTCCTGGAGGATAGTTTTAAGCTGAGTTTGCTCACTCAGACTTGTCTGGCTGGAAAGTCCAAGACGCGCGTGGCTGACACTGATAAAACGAGTGACGATTTGTGCACGATTCCAATCTACTAGATTAGTTCCTCCATCAAGAAAAACTAGTCGGGATAGCTCAAATTGTTTCCTTCTGAGAGGCATTGCATTTGAGGATGGAAATAACCGAACGAAGAGAATTCTCTTGCAGGCAGGATGCTTCAGTGAGGGAGGTTGCATTCTGGGGGCACTACTGTACTACTAATATGACCACCCATCTGTACATTGAATCCCCGGTCGACATACGACACACAAGCACACACACACACACACACACACACACACGCACACACACACGAGAATCCGTACTGAGTTGAATCAACTCTAGTACAATCTGTAAGGCACGCGGTGGACTAACCGGTAAGCAATCTATAAGCACAGATAGTGCTGCTGATCTTAACAACAGCCGCGTGGATTTATTTTTGTGTGCCAATTCAAACAGACGGGGAATCCAACTATCAGCTTGTTTCATCTAGCCAATGCATTATATCAAGTCCGTACGTAGCTCCACTCCGGCATGAAAATACCATTTGGGGGAGGGGAGAGTAGTCTACTTACTCAACATTAAAACCCTCTAAATTTCCCCAAGACTCACACAGACAGTATCGTTGTGCAGCCCTCCTGTTCCGATTGTCAAGGGCCAATGACGCTCTTAGGAAAGTACGTAGTTGCAACTGATTGACTTACCGCTTGATTTAGCTGTCACGTGGTCTGTCGAAGTCATAGTTGGAAGATTCCCACTTGTCGGTGTGACTGAATGAAGGTGAACTTCTAAGTCGTACGTTACTTGCTCTCTCGTCACGGAATCCGAGGTGACTTTAGTGTCTGATCCCAGAGGTGTAGCTGTGCATTTATAAAGTCAGGTGGAAGTGGTTGTTACCAGAAAATTCGACAAACTGTAGAAAGTCTAGCAACTCCTGTGTTGGTGTCCGTTGGACACATTGATCACAGTAAGACAGTATCTGATGGAGTCACGTGACTTTGTATTGTTAGCAAAAAACGTCTGTTGATGAAATATCTGAAAGAAGATGATGATACCAGGACAATCCAGTAGGGATCAGATTGATTAATCCGTGCGAAAATATTGGTCTACTTCACTTTGAATTCAAAGATTAAATGATTAAACTGATGAAATTCGGCTGAGTCTAGTAGTAATCTCTCAGCCCGCATTCCTTCTGGGTTAATCCACTTTCAGGAGATAAAGAAGTCCACTTTTTGTTGCCTAAAATATGGATTCCACAACTACCCCAAATTCTTCTTCACACCCCACTTCGGTTAACTCTAAACCTCATTAATGTGCATTCCAGTCATTACTTCTATCCACATTGTCTACCAATTTCGAAGAACAATTGATCCGCTTCATTTCAACACAAACTGCCGGCATTCTACTTGATTCCTGTCAAATATCTTTATATCGATTCTGGGTGACATGGCAAGTCTATCGGCAACCGCGTACGGCCATTTGATTCTGTATGATCTTTCTCAACGAGATATTTCTGTTAACGTAATGGTAATGGAAATGCTTCACTCTTTTTTATTCATGAAACAGAACTGGTGCTCCACTGCAGGAAGAAGGTTATGGAGGCTGCCGAGTGGGTGACTGACGGCGGCAGCAGAGTCCGAACCTGGGACCACCAGGCTGGGCTGGCCGATTCATCGCCTCAAGGCTATTCTAAATGTTGACCAATCCAAACGGGATGTTCCCTTCGACTGTTACTCAGGTGTTCAGTACACATTTTTTGTTAGTGGACTTACTATTTTGGTGCAAACAAAACTAATTATTTCTTCATTAGGCGCACCTGGCGCATTTTGATCGCTGAAGCTTCGGAATGGATCCAGGTTGTTCTTGTTTCTCATTGACATCCAGCAGGAAGCGTGAGAGAATTTTCCGAGGAGGATAAGTAAGAGCAAGCAGAACTTAGGGGTAGTGGCAAATTATTTGACTACGAGCGCTTTAGCGATCAGCGCTATTCCTGTCACGATTATTCGTAGTACCAATACAATCTTCCTTTATAAGCCAATTCCTCAGTGGCAGGTATACCACACACACACACAAAGACTGCTTGATATTTTCACGAATCGAGGTGGAAAATGTGAACTGTGAATTACTACGTAGAAATAACGTTGCCAATAAATATGCAAATAAAACTCACCTTTAATACAATTGGATCTCATCACTGTTGGCAATTCTGTTGGGTCAACGCAGTCTAATTAGGCAAAGACAGCCGTGGACTACAATTCGGAGTGCGTGTCTTGGAGCCGAACACACATCTCTACTAGGCTACCCGAGTGGGATTATGAAAATTTGCTCCTCAACAACACGCCTTGGAGCCCATTGTGGCTTTTTACGGTCCAAAATTTTTAATTACATGTTTACTCATAGGTGCAGTGAAAAGAGTATACCCCATAACTTCAAAGGCCTACTGCACTATTAGGGATAGTCTTCAATGAGACCCTCATACCTGGAGCGGAGAACAGTATAACTTTCCGGTGGGTTAGATGTGTTAACGAGCCGGACAACAATGGACTACTGACTATCATCAAAAGGACCGGTGGTGGTAAGATTTGAACCTCTGGACTCGGCGGATGTAATCAAACGCTGTATGCGACTCGACGAACAACGGGTGCTGCATCACATGGTGTTACTACACTATGCTGCTACGAATAAAACCTAGTAAGGATATGAACGACTCGTGGTCATGCAACTTGTTTTTAAGTACCAGTTGACGGCATACTCTTCATTGCAAGGCTAATGATTTTTAACAACACTGCTTCCCAGTTCGATGAATCATTCCATAGAAAATTCAAACTTTCTATTGCTCAAATAAATGTCTACATCAAATAAATGCTTCATGGCCGATGGAGTTGTTGAAGACTGCAGGCCTCCAAAGAAGCCGATTATTACAGTGCACCGAGTTATGAGACCACCCAAAAATGAATTTTGCATCAGCAAACAAAAGTGGCCCAAACTCACTTACTAAACCCCGAGGAAGTCTCGAACACATGGTACTATTCCAACAACAACTCGTTTAAACTGAAAGTCGATGCGCATCACATTTACAGTTCGATTTGACCACCAGTTTGAGATCGGGACCAAATTAATGGCATCAAGTGACAACAAAGAGTTTAAATGATAAGGCAACTAGGAGAGCCTTTTCAAGGGACCGATTCGTAGGCTGAAAAATCGGATCCCAGCACATGAAGCGTAAGAATGCTAATGACAATGTGTGCTGACGCACTAAACCATCATTAGTTCGCTGGCAGTAACCTCGTTCTAACGACTAGAAAGAATAAGCTTACGAGACCGTCTGGTTTCATGAAGAAAGACCGAAAAATCCAGAACTACAAAGTGGAAAATGATATGCACTTTGTCGACTTTTATATAAGTCTATGGTACCCCTTTGAAGTATTCCTACTCGAACGCTAGGAAGAGTGCCAATTACCTAAGCAACCGCTCTTATTACGTATGTTGTTGCTGTGTATCCTTTCTAAACACTCATGGATAATCCTCACACGTCTAACTGCTGGTCAGATGGATCTGAGAACCATGCTACCCATGAGTAGTGCAAAAACGAAATGCGTTTTACCAAGCATTTTGGTCAGACTCACCCACACCATAAAAATAGTCTCCGTGATTGAGAGAGCCACCAACATCCGGGTTGAACCAATTTTCGCAATCTGAAAGATATCACATTATGAATCTGAATGAATCCGCATGGCTGTATTTCTGTTAAATATTTGACCATAAGCAGTGTCCGTGCAGATCTACGAGTAGTGTAGTCCCTAAAAGGTTTCTATTTTATTTTTATCCCATTATCTGGTTTTAGATATCACTGAAAGTTTTACTGGAACATTTGTCAGGAATGTACCTTAGATAATCTATATTTTACTGAATGAGTAATTTCACGCTTTACAAATGCTCTACTCGATTTAATCCAACCAGTCAGATTCTCCCACTGTTGCCGTATCTATTTATCATAAACCATGACAATTTTTGTACGTGATCTAGTAAAAAGTTTACCAAAAATATGCTGGCTAACACTATGAATGAAAAGATTTCTCGTTCATTTCCAATTTCTACGGTCTTAGGTTGGGCAGATGTGACAGTTAAGCACCATCCTCCCTGTACCTAGTGGGTTTCAGATTTTCAAGAAGAATACAGCTGTAGCAGTACTCAAATTTGGACGGCGACCCCTAAAGTACGACCGTTTTTCGGGTTTATCCGGTCCCTAGACGGCTTTTATTGGCCAGGGCCCAAACTCGGCAGTAGTTTCGTAGAGACGGGTCGCTTTATTTTTGTCTCATATTCACAAATCCAGTTTTTTATGGAATAGCTCTCCTGGAGTTGTGGTATAACACTTGGGAGCATAAGAAAGTGATGGCGTATGAGGCACAGTAACTTAAGTAGCGGAAATTCTACAGGAGTTCTAGGTGATACTGGACTATTTTTACACTGAAATCTAAATTTCTGTTGCAATGTGCTAAGTATTTTTACTTGCATTGCTATTGTGGTGCAGTACGGACTAATTACTAAATAAGCAAGTAGTCGATTGCTCGAAACGTAATTACGGACAAGCGTGGAGTGACGATGAAGGCTGTTACGTCAAACTGACCAAATGCAATACTGTAGAGGAAGGCATGCAAACCACATGATTGCATCCTCTAATCGAACTACGACTGTCTTCAGTTGGACTGGACCGCTGGTATACAAGTAAGCATCGTTGTTACATTTCATTAATTTTGATGAAGCCCAAGGAGTAGTTTTCCACGAACAACCTACTTACTGGGCACATCTGGTTTACTGCACTACCATTATTTACAACTGCCGTCACTAAGTACTTATAAGCAGAGGGGCTCGGCAAACGCGAAACCCTTATGTTAATGTCAAGTTGTCACGTCCACTTTCATGTGCGCTATCCAGACACGCGTGAGCGACTGGCATGTAGGAAATTTGACGCTTCCTGTCCAGTTAAAGTCGCAAAAAAGAGAAATTAATTTCAGATGGGTGCTTTTTGAATTGAAAATAAAGTAAAATTACTCCTATCCGATATCAGCTTGCAGTGAGGATATGGGTTGACATACGTCAATAAGTGGCTTAGTTCATTTAGTAGACAGCATGATGGTTTGGCGAGCAGCCACCACATCTTCGCCTATCCTGAATTGAAGACATGATTGAAGCAAACGAAGTGGACTGAGGAACCAACCAAGTGCCAGCTGTTGTCTAAACCAAATCGGCCAATCGTATTTGCAGACAGGCTAGTCGCTTAGATGATCTGACTGTGAATAACAGTTGGATCAATAAGAAAGCGAACCAGAATTTGGCTATGAACGCCATGCGTCATACGTGAACTGACGTTTTTGTACTGATAAATCCAGATGTTTCAAAGCCAGAGAAGAGTCTTCTCATTAGAGTTGGTGGGACGGGTCAGAACAGGCCTCTTATTAACGACCACTCCAGAACTCGCGGTTACGAATGCAGGTTATCCCCCATTTTGTTTTCACTGAACACTCATGTGCTCAGACAGGCATTCTCAGACGCACAGACACACTGCACATGCTTGATCCATATCTGCTTGTATAGAGCAAGGCTACAGAACCTGACTAGATTAGCTTAGCTGAATGATAACAGCTTCAAATTGTGAATAAATGGCAAAGTTCGAAAAACGAAACTGGGTCAATTTTTTGTTTGGTTTTCGCCAGGCCCTGAACTATAGTTCACCCCGGATTTCATAATAACTCCAGAAGGTACTTTGCCTCATCGATTCTACCAGCCACATGGGGACGTTCTGAAATTTGTCATGAGACTCATTCATTTGTTCCGCCGATGTTAGCACCTCCGCAACTGCAGTTGATAATCTTATAGACTATATGTGAAGCAGAATTTTCACGGTTGACGAGGTTCACGGTTATCTAGGCTCATCTCAGCAACGGTCATCCCGAAGCTCTTTCGTCCAGCAGCCTCAACATCTAGAGCACAAATTGGACGAGAAGGCTATTTTCACAAGTCTGCTCTCACAGATGAACGTCCCTGTCACCTTTTCCATCTAGCACATTAACCAAATACATTCACTCTAAACAACGAAGCCTCCCTCGGTCATCTTATCAGCAAATCTTTGAATAAAAAATGAACATTTAATGCTATTCCGTCCAATCTGGTCTCACACTGGACTCGTTCACTCGGCTATCCCTAAGACTATCTCACCACTACATGTGTGGTTTGTAGTCATCGCACACGTGCACTCGCGCATTCACACACCTACAAATAAACACATGCACACGCACACCGCAGCTATCACTTTCTCATGTCAATCAGTAACTGTACGCATAAAGCACATCAGAGTAGTATCACCCTTTCGCCTGTGTTGTTGTTGTGCAGTGTATGTATGTAGTCCACAGTAGTCGCTAGACTTAATTGCCACCGCGCAATGAACCTGGTTAATAATGGAACATAGTAAATAATGGAATGGCTAATCGGATTGTTAAGACCTTTAAAAGACCGAGTGATCATTTTCTGGTTCTAAGAAGAATCAATATGTGGTTTTCGGTGCAGATTTTTTCCGCAGTTATGGTTGAAATTTTTGCTGAAAAACACCTCCATCCTGTGCCACACAAATCCGCAGTCACGATACCATACTCTCATGAACGCCTTTCGGCTCTGAAGTTGGAATCCCTTTACAAGCAGATTCTATTCGGAACTTCACTCCATCTAGAGTTTCCCGCTTCGGACCGTATACTCAGCTCTTGATGCAGCCACACAAGAAAAAGTTCGGTGGAGTTAAGTCCGGAGACCTTGGAGCCCTTCCTTCAGATCCATCACAAATGGAACGTCTCTTCAGGCCAGTCATTGAGAACAGTTGTGAGGTGTGCTGGTGCTCCATCCTGCTGGAAGAACATTCTTAAATTGACAGACAAAGGTAGACTTTCCAGGTATTTAGAAAGTTCTTCCTTAATGGCCTACCGACAGACGCTTGCGTCCACTTTGTATATATATATATATATATATATATATATATATATATATATATATATATATATATATATATATATATATATATATATATATATATATATATATATATATCAGTTCTACAATACAAGTAACGTGCTATTTCTCAGCCTTCGTGTTCTTGCTATTTCATTTTGCGTAGCTCTGTGTTGTAGTGGTTCCGATACGTGTTATCACTTCGGGTATTGCGAATACTACGATGACGTTGGTTGGATTGCGAGTCCGTGTAAGAACCAATCATGGAACTCCACTCTTTGAGCGTGGTCTAGCTGAAACTAGGTCTGAACTGGATGGCTCGTGTAACTCTTGTAGCATTCTTTCCTTAGGATATGATAGAACTCGAGGATACTTCCAGTTGGCTGGCAGCTGTTCGATCGGATCTGCCTGATTCCACGGCCAACAGTTCTTCTAAGTTAGAAGTTTGAGTTTCGGCCGTGGCTGTCTTTGGGCGCCCGGAAAACTGACGAAGATGAACACTGCGGAAATGGTTAGTCTCTGGGTAAAGCGTGCGCAAAACTGCACTGATACTTTTGGCAGATCAGGATATCTGCTCTACATTTTTTTCCATAAGCAGAGACCTCCTATCCTCACAAAGCTAGCTCGATCGTATCAAAAGCAGATCAAACCATGTGAACACAAAGGCTCACGGAGGAAAACTGACGATGACGTCAACTTTACGTTGATGTGCATACCAAAGTTGAACTGAATTCACGTTAATGGAAGCTCCATCGCTAAGTCACGTGCGCACCATGAACTTTCAGGTACAAAATAGTTGTGCTACGTTTAGAGTAGGATGCCTCAGCCTATGAAAAGCAAGCGAAAAATCAGCCGATCTGAATTTCGCTGCAGTTCCTAGGTTGTACACACGTGTGCATGCAAGCTGATGGGTTCATTCAGTCACCCAGCTTTCAACCAAGGCATGTCTGCTCCGTGAACCTTGTGACTACCAAGCCTTTAGGCATGAGATGGACTGAATTTCTATACCGGATGGAGCTGAATACACAGTTTGTGGTTCGTCTCGATCGTACACACTCTCATACGCCTCACATTGCATGTATGCAACGTGTGTGCGGCGTGCAGCTTTCGAGCGTTACCTATCCGATTCGATGTACTTTGTAGCATTTACAGTGTTTTGTCTACTAACAAGCATTTGAGTAGCAAGTTCCAAATTTCGACCTCCCCAGGAGGTCTAAAGTATGTTTGAAGACAGAGTACGTATAACTGAGCACGTTGGCCTGGACTCTTAATATGAATCATCGGAGTTCTTAAATTTTAATACGGAATGTTTGTCTGAGTTGTGTAAGATATGCCAGTCTATGACTGCATAAGTGTGTCAGATCGATAGACAGTCAGAGTCACTGGGTTCACGTATCGATGAGCGAAAACCCGTTTACTTCATTACTAACAGTTCGGATGGACTGGTGAGACACTGAGTTGGCTGCTCTTCGTTCGGGGAGTGCTAGACGTCCCTTGGGTTAATGCTGATCAGAGGAAGAATAACCGGTCTTTATCAGGACCTGAATAATCTGACTGACTGCCTTAAGCTTTTTCAATTGGTATTTAAATGCAATCCATGAATAAAACTCATAACCAACCACGCAGCAATTGATTTACCTATGATCCAGCCGTTACACTAACCAGTTATATTACTGCTTCAGTAGTCTGGCGTGGAAATAGCCCTTTCCACTGTTTTGAACTGGCGATTTACGACATGGTTCGAAATTATCATGAAAAATATTTCATATTAGTTTCTCAACTCCGATCAGAAAATTAAACTGGAAGTAAGTTCTGAATAGTGAAAAACATAAGCTTGTCTGAAGTGTATGTAGACAGGCGAAACCCCCGTTGAAGTCGATAGCTTTTCTCAAGAAAGGCTTTCAATCGAAGATACGGATGATCCAAAAAAGCGGTGTAAGCTCATCTGGGTTCACGGGGACACAAGCACGTTTGCAGACAGCGCGCAAGAGGTACAGTGGGTTGCTATAAGTTGTTCTTACAATGGACTTTAGGATAACGAAGTACAGTACTACGGTTAGAACTGGTAATTGGGGTAATATTTACAAACAGCGGATACACTTGGACAGTTATACGATGCTAAGTCCACTAGGGTACTTAGACTGATCAAGACATGATGAGGTATTTAAAAAAGCTATAATGAACTGTCCAACGACATCAGTGTGAGTACCGAGTGGAATATATTCATAAGGGAAAGTCACTTGCTAAAAGGAGTTAATAAAGGGTGACTAGAAGCAACCTTTTATCGCAACCAATACGTACTACTACGGAAATTAATTCTTCCCTTTGTTGTTTCTCCTGACAAAATGCCCAAACATTTGGGGATATTCACTTTTTACCTCTGACAAGGAGAAACCTAAATAAAATCTTCAGTTATATTTAGATTTTTGGTATCCCGTAGTGTAACATTGTCGCATGAGCATCTAACCAGGTGACGTTCCCCTCACAGCGGATTAGGAGGGTTTAAAATCGAATACACAGTTTGATTCCGTTAATTCAACTTAGTCACACATAGCGAGCACATTCGTAGAAATCCCTTGACGGGCCGGTCGGATTGCGTCAGTATCTTTGTGTATTCACTTCGGGGTTAACATCTGCACTCTCGAAGTCATGGTTCCAGTGAGGGTACGATCTGACACATCGTTCGATAAACAGTTTAGTCTAACTGGCAGGCAGTGTTTCAGCACCGAAGCCGTACCAATCCCACGAAACCACGAGCTACAAGACAACCGATCGATGATGTGAATCGGTAGATGATAGACGAATCTTGCCAGTGTCATTTAAGCCTCAAGGCGGGGTCGCCCGCTCCAGTCGGACCAATGCGTTGTGCAACCAGTCGACACTAGACTGACGACAAATATATTCTTTGTTTTCCACAAATAAAACAAGACAGGTCGTAAGCAGAACATAGCTCCTCTCTGGATTTCGTGGAACGGCATAAAGCAGTTTGTAAAAGCCGATGTCATTCATCTTCATTTCAAAGACAATCTGAAGGCTTTTTTCTGCTGACCCAGGAAAAACTCAAAAACTAACTACTGCTACTGCCATCAGTAGTCCAAATAGAAGTACAAAGTTCTTGGGGTGTGTCGGAAATTACTGGGCAGCCTGAGGAATTTTAAATTTGAAACTTACTATCATGATGCCTTTTAGTAGATAACTTACTGTGAAAAATCACAGAGGATATGAATGAGACAGAATTTGTATTTCGGGAGAAAAGTCTGTGGATGTGCATTATTCCATGCTAAAATAGATGATTGTGGTGCGATTTTTCGTCGTGCCCAGTTAAGTACCCGCTCGTTTTTATCAAATAAATAAAAATGTGAATTTGATCCAAGTGTAGACGTTTGATGGACTTGAAAGATTAATCGCTTCTAAGCATGGCTTTATCCTAGGCAGCTGACCACGACCTGTCAGTCACGATAGTCAAGATGAGGGTGATCACGTAGGGTGAGTGATTTGGTCAACTTTGTTCAGATGCCTATAAATCAGCACCCAGAACGGTTTTCCCAACATCGCATTAAAAAATTCTCAGATAATCTAATAAGGCGTTGGTAAACCAATGTAATATCTCCAAGGATCAACTTTACACGGATCCGCTTCCGCAAAAATAGATAACGTGTGTTCGTGCCCGTTGTTGATGTGTTGGTTAGAGTTGCCTTTCTGAAAGGCACACAGGAGCCAGACTGTAAATATTATGAACCACATTACGCTGCTCATTCTGAATTCAATCACGGAGTGCTGAGCATACGCCAAAATACTAGTACTAGGGGGATCTTTTCACCCAGAACACAACAAATACGAAATCCCTCGAAAATTCAGAACCAAAGAATATTCTACTCAAACTTACCAGTTGGTAAGGCCGCCTGGCTGACCAGTATGGTAAACGACAACACATAGAACGAGGGATGCAAGTTGATGATCACCATTTCTTAAATGAAATGAAATGAGAAACAGACCTTTACGTGGCTATTTATACGCGCCCCATTCAAAGTGATTTCGTTCAGGTTGTGAATATTTTCTAACGTTTTTCTACGCTCAAACAAATTCCCAGGCCGCACAACAGGCTTGCACCGATGGAAGTTCCATCATGGGGGGCGCCTTGAAATTTCCGTTGATCTTGGTTCGTTTTTGTTTCGTTCTGTTTTTTCTCGTGGTCAGCATTCAGTTCAAAGCTCTCTTATTTTTTTCTGTGTACAAAGCAAAGGTCGAGAATGAATCGGGTCGAAAACCGGGTAGCTTTTATGAGTGCTGTCAGCTTCAAGTGGTCACGTAGTGGTAACAACCCACTTGGGCTACGATCTGGCGAAGAGAATATATTTTGATGAGAACAAACGCATTACATACACCGGAATCTCGGAGTTCAGTAGACAACCAATCAGTTCGTCTGTTCAGCTAGTAAACAAGTTCTGTGTAGATGTAGTTCACTGTCACCACCAGCACCTATTCTTCAGCGAAAATAGTCAATGAATATGACCCGCTCACCTTCTGGAGAGGTGGCTGGAATCCAACCGAACCGTATATAGCCTCGAAAGTAATATGCCCAAGTCCTAAAGTACACAAGCCGACAGAAATTATGTGGATTATGATAAATTTTAGGTAGAAAATTCGGACCGTTCTTTGAGTAGGCTTCTCTGATAGAGGCTTCTGGCATCTACTTGTAATTCTATGCTTGTGTATGAGTGCAATTGAGGGATCTACCTAACTGTATTGTCAGGGGTAACTGGTAACAATTACCTTGATACTGCGACTGGAGCACCGCAAAAGGTTCCCATGGATCGGACATGGTAACCGACGGCGATGCGAACGGAAACCCATGACACGGCAGTAATCAATCGATCACGCAATCAAACAAGCTACGGGCAGAGAGACACGGTGAGAGAAAAGGGGAAAATAAGACAGTATCCTCTGTGTGTGCGGTATACTTGGTTACCCGACGGGGGTGGCAGGTCAGTCCTAAAAATACGCTTTAACATTCGCATACAGTGACTCCAGACAGAGAAAGATCGGCAGACCTTTTCAAACGGCTTGAAGGTAAGGATACAGTGAAATGGGATGTGAAAACCGGATACAAGAAATGATCCAGGGTGGTAATGGAATCAGTTCAATTGATGGAACAATAAACATAATTATCTACTCACTCGATTATTAAACAGCTTTTGGATGAATTATATTTCCCTGCAGTCAGAAATCCATGTCTATGGAGCCAACATAGTTTCCAACTCACTCAGTCTGCACAACGCGTTGGTGAAACATGTTGATATTCTTTTAAACATTTTTTTCGGTCTCCGCTATGTTATTCTGTTTGAATTTCAAGAATTCATGAAGGCACAGTGATTTACTCACGCATGTTTAGATAATTCTGCCATCAAAACGATAAACTCTCCTCAGGAGCCTATCCAAAACCGGCATCAACTTATCATCTGGCCATCACCAGCTTTTGCCACCCCCCCCCCCCCCCCCCCGCGATTAAAATTACCAAGTCATCTAACTTTAGGAAGCAGATTAAATTTAGGCGCGAAGATAATCAATTAGACAACGTGCAGTCCCATCACGGAATCTCCCCCCGACATACGGGTAAGTCTCACCAGTCATACCTCAATGTACATATCAATGATCAATTTAACGCTGATCAGTGGTCGTCTGTATCTTCGCAATTTAGGTTAGGTTCAATCTTAACCACTGACTGACTGTTTGAAATTTGTCTATTTAAGTTCACCTGACGCCTTCTGGCTTTGACTCGCCGCCACTTTTCACGTCTAGTTCGATCAGTCTGGCTCACCTTGGTTCGTTGTCTCCGGTTTCTAGCTAGCCAAATGTCCCACGCTGTCAGTTCCTCGGGTCGACAATACAACTACAAAACTACTACGGCCTTCCGTCTTTCAATTTCAGTCGTAAAATAGCTACCGGAATCCTCGGGAAACTCCCAGAGAACTAAACTACTACTGCCTTGATCAGTAAAACCTAAAATCTATAATTCCTATCAATTCCGGGAACATTATCACGGTTAAATCGTTTTAATGGCAACGAAACTGAGTATTAGTTGCTTATTGTTCCTCCTTAACACAATAGAGTTACCTCAATGATGTTACAGATCATCACTAGTATGATCTGTCATTTTGTCAAGTGCGCTATTATTCTCTTCATCGGCTCAGTCGGTTGATTTGACTTCGTCAGAATTTGAGACTCAGACAAGGCTTGCGTGTTTTGTTTTTATTATTTCTTTCCCTTTTACGTTCTTTCTTTCATTCATTCATTCGTTCGTCCTTCTGTCCGCCCTCATCGTCTTCTGTGGCTTCAGCGACTTTATTGCGCTAATAATTCATTTGACCCATGTAACCGATAAGAGATTTGATCTGACTTGGTGCAAATCACAGTGGTTCATACTGTCTGAGTCCCGGTGGGGGCTTCATGGGTGTGCGCTGCAACTGATAGTTCCGAACAAGTCAGATAAACACAGCCGTACAGCTGTAATGCTCTTCATAGATTTCGACGGTGATTGCTGTGTTGATAATAACACATCACCACTTTGCTCAAGAAACTTTTTTATCAATCCAAAAAGCAGTTGGGTTGTTCTAAATTCACAAGTAGTACGTCACACTATTTGAACCAAGTTCACTATTTACTTTTAGTTTATCAAATTCGTAGAACAGTGGTTATGAATTATGACCACCTACAGCTATTTCAGCTACATTCGACTTTTCTCATTCTTTTAACACCCATTTTATCTGAACCCCTACTGCCAAGCACGGTGACCACTTAATCGTTGCCCGTGCGCACTAAACGCCCGCTTTTCCGATACACACTAACCACCGATATTGTTCTCCTTCTCATGGGTTGTGGGAAACATTGCTTTGGTTATCGTGGTGGAGTAGTGCGGAGTACCACTGTGACGGACAGGTGATCCATGAGTAGTGGAAAGGACTATGGAACGCGCGTACTAAGGAAACAGTTTGGCAAGGTTTAGCTGACTTTACATATTCATCAAATTTTGTTGTATTTGATGCCGATGAAAGGTCCACGGTTCTTAAACCTTAGAAGGGATTCCATAAATGCAACCGGAATGATAAAAGTGGTGAACAGAATTGGGGCTACACTAGGACGAAATGTGTTGGTAAGCGAGATGACAACACATTGATGCCTCTGAACCAAGTCAACCGGTGAAAGTGGGGTTAGCAATTTCGAATCATCAGTTAATGGTAGGCACTCCGTAGTCCTCGTAGGCATACTGTTATACTTTCTGTAACGTCCATTCAGTATATATATATATATATATGTTATTCCCACACAGTTCTCTATTGTCACTCTTGTAACTTTAATCAGCGTGCTACTACACCTTTTCCCATCAAGCTTTAGATAAAACCCGCCATTCTTTAGCCACAACCAACCATTCTTTAGCCTTGACGCCCAACCTTTAGCCATGCCGCTGCAAACCAGTCAGGTCAAAAGTATCGGAATATATGGACATCAAAATATATTGGAACAATTTGTTTTTTCACAAAGATTGGTGTTGCAATGCTAACGGAACAAATGAAAAAGTGTAACGATCATATGCTGCGCAATTGTCCGTGGTAATGGTATCAAATGCTGCACCGCAAATTAGTTGGAGAAGGTTTAAACGATGTGCCCGTATCGTCGAGCCATGTGGCACAGCCCTTAGTAATTATTGGCATCAAATGTTACAGCATAAATAGATTGATGACATTAATGGAAGTGTACTTACGATAACTGTGTGTACTGCTCTCGGAATGTTAGTGTATTCACTTATCTAAAAATTTAAGGAACCAAACGTTTATTTTGTTTCATCGTCTCCAGTTCTGGTATTCGTCTATGACTTTAAATGTAAAACAGAGTACCGTTTGTTACATTATAGATTTCACTCACGGGACTGCTTGTTAGTGGCATTTTACCCTTGCATGGGAAGACTCGTTTTCGATTTTTTGATATTTCGTTCGGAGGCAGTCAGGCGATATAATCACACCGCGATCATTTTGATAGTATTCGCCGTACTTTACCTGGCACAGTACGCATCACCCCCTTACAATATGGAGAGCGTTAATATGGGTGAGAAGAACAGATCGTACCGTTTCATCAGCGCTGAAGATCGATGGAGGACAATCGAATGCGCACGAAGAGAAGTTGATTTAAAGGACATTGCCAAACACCTCAACATCAAGATAAAAGCATGCCGTGCTATTGCAGCTACAGATCGGGAAACGGCATTCGAACCTGGGTCCTACAAGATGAAGTTCAATGACGAGTTTGTCAGGCATTAGTGTGAAATGGTGGACGAAAACCCCACAAACACATTGACGCAGTTGAAGGAAAGGATGGAGAAGGATTTCCCAAACAAAACAGTCATCAAATCATCCGTTAATCGACTGCTGGATGGGCATCACTATTCGGTTCAGAAACTGACTATTCAACCAGTGGAACGAAACTGCGATGCGATCAAATCGAAAAGAGCAGAACATGCCGATCGGCTGCAACGATCAGGTATTGCAAACTTTGAGGTTGTATATTGATGAGACCAACAACAACAAATGGCGTTGTCGTAGCTATGGGAGTTCAAAAGTAGGCAGTAAAACAATCCGAATTCTACCGTCAAGCAAAGGACCTAACTTGAACATATTAGCTTGCTCATCTATAGCCGGTATCTTGAAGTGGGAATGTCATACAAAGATTACGTGGTATATTTTTATTGAGTTTCTCTCATGCTGCTCACTAAATGTTTTCTCCCACGGTACAGTACATTTTTCAATCCGCTGAAAAAGGCCTTCAGTGAATTCAAACAGACAAGCTTTTTTGCTGTTTTATTTTTTTAATATTTTTTAAGTACATGAGGAACTGAAAATAAAACAGTAATAAGGGCTGTGCCACATGGCTCGACGATACGGGCACATCGTTTAAACCTTCTCCAACTAATTTGCGGTGCAGCATTTGATACCATTACCACGGACAATTGCGCAGCATATGATCGTTACACTTTTTCATTTGTTCCGTTAGCATTGCAACACCAATCTTTGTGAAAAAACAAATTGTTCCAATATATTTTGATGTCCATATATTCCGATACTTTTGACCTGACTGGTTTGCAGCGGCATGGCTAAAGGTTGGGCGTCAAGGCTAAAGAATGGTTGGTTGTGGCTAAAGAATGGCGGGTTTTATCTAAAGCTTGATGGGAAAAGGTGTAGTCGTTCCCAATCGCATGGACCTTCGCGTCTACCGCTGCTTTTCACAAATTGAACCCAATTACCTTGCCTACTTTCGTCCAGCGATTCTCCATGAGTGTACTTTTACGTTGGGCTGGTTTTCCACTCCGGTCAATTGAGACCTACGACCTTTGAGTTTTTGTGCGTCATACGTGCCTTGTTTTGTGTGTCACATCACCCTACATTCTTGTCAACCTTCTCATCCGCATTGTGCGAGTGACCTTTTGTACTTACATCCAACGCCACATCTACGTGCTTGTCTAGGTCAAGTGTGCGTGTAATCCCCTTGGTCATTGTCTGATTTAACTTCGTGATCATATCTCCGTCCATCTGTCTTATGTACGTTCCACGTTCTTTTTCTGACTGGTCAATTTTTCGTGCCATTAGAGCCTAATTTCACACTATACTGATGACTTGGTCCCGTATCGTTCTGCATACGCTTCTTGTGACCATCTGATATCCATTCACAGGCTCTTGTTATTGAATTGCTCATAAAACTGAGGTGTTTTTTTTTATAATTGTAATGATCGTTTCTCAAAGTACACGTCGATTAACGACTCGCTTCATTTGACTCTGAGTTTCGGGTTCGTGCTCGATCAGTTACTCAACCCCTGGACAGCGGTTCAGTTATATTTATGAATTCTAGGCATGAATTATGAAAAGAAACAAATTGTTGTTATTCTCCTGTATCACAAATATAATAAAAACTCCAGATTTAATAACCTTTCGGAGTAAAACTGTAAATGAAAATACTTCACTGAAATTGGTCTTAGGGAAAAAAACGAGTTGGAAAATTCACCAGTGGCGACCGGCAATGACAACGTATGTGACGAAGTCGTCTGAGACATTGGGATCCGGTATCTGACAATGATGACAACTCCCCAAATTTCTGCTTCGTAGGTGAGTCATTGAAACTGATTTCTTGCGGGTGCTCACGTGGGATGCAGTTGACTCCAAGTTCATAAATATGGTGGTCACGGACGGACAGCGGGAATTCGTATGAATGTTCGTGTGTGATCCTGTCTTTGAAGCAGAAATTGTGCATGCATTTCTGTCCCCATATTCCCTCTTATCACCGAATATATAGACCAGGTCCTGGAATGCTTTCAAATGTACTGCTGGAAGCAAGCCGATAACCTGCAATCAACCTTCCTAGCTGGACTGATAGCCAAACGACGATACCGGTGGCAACCTGCTGTATTATTTCCAGCTTCCAGAACTCATCTGCCACGAAACTGAATGTAGCAGTCGCACCGTGTTCTAGTACTAAGCGCACGTGGCAGACATGTGATGATCTAAAGTCGTAGTATTTGATCCTATCCCAGGATGGACGGATAGCTCCTAATATACTGTTCGCTAAGGCTCAAGTCTTTTCGGTGGGATTAGGGGTTTTTGACGTTCAAATGTTCACATCTGATCCCTTCAAATATTCTCATCACCAGATTATGTGGACTCCCTTTGATCAGCTATGAGTAGACTTCACAAAAATTCTCGCAGACCTATGACATCTCCAATTCACCAACTTGACCCTGTCTTTCCCATCAATCCTTTAATTTTTTGGTCAAGCACTCTGCTGTCACTTTTTCGGCCCACAAACTTATAACAGGAGAGGGGGTACCAACCGAGTTTATCGTGAAAACCATCATGCAGTCGGCCACTCCTTTATTGGGACGGTGCTCACTTGAACATTTCAGCTGAGATATAGGGATTTGATCACAAAATCCACCGCAATTTGTTGCATCTAGCAGAAGACATAATTTGTATTTCATTTACCATTCCAACAATTGGTCACTCATCGACAATTTTAATCCTCGTTCTTCAGATGATGAACCCCACACAAACGACGCGTTGTTTTACTGTTCCCGAAACGATTGCTTCATCCCATCTTTGTGGATTTCGGGGACAGCAAAAGTGTAATGGATGGAAACTGCACACAGGCACCTGTGAGAGCCCCACATCATATATGACATCGGAGACAAACCTCGACGTTTGTTATGCCCATTGTTCAGTGCAGAGCTCTCAGTGACACATGTAACGTCAGTATCCCGTTTATTGGTATACACAAAACCAGTCTGTAGGCCGGTGCTGAAGTAAACAAGGCAACTGAGTTACAATTACATGTACGTACAAGCGTAAGTCAAGCGCACGTGCGAACGAGGCCAAGGAAGACCGTTTCATACGTATCAGGCACCGATTGGCCAACGCTGTCCGCACTGAAGCACAGCTAACATCAACACCATGGATGCGTACAATGGCAGGTGCGCGCCCATATATGCCAGGGATATGAATCGATTGCACAATGGCGAGAAGAGCAAAAAATATTACAGTGAGAGAACAAAAAGATTTGTGCATGGTACGCAGAAAACTGCACAGCGTACTCAAGAGCAACGGGTCACCCCCGAGACTTTCGTATTTTCACTTTGGCTACTGATGGTATTGGCAGCAGCTATTTTCTCTTAGATTGCCCTGCATCAGTCGAGAAAGCCGTCTGTTTGTCTACACGAAATCAAGATTAACGAAAACGGTATTTGCAAATTATTGCTTCAGATATGAAAACGTTAATCCAGAAGTGATTACTCAAATATACCAACTCATCCCGACAGCCTCATCAGAGGTATTTCTACGAATAAGTACTAGCTTATTGTGATCAAGCTGGATCACCCGAGGAAACTTGTGCGTTCGATTGTAAGCTCATGTTATCCGCGATAACTGTAACCCCGTCTGACTACAGGGATATGCGAAAACGTTCGGTTAATAAGTACCAAACATTTAAATATAACTGAAGTTTTTCTAATTGTCACAGGTGTAAAACGAAATTTGTTTACGGGTATGTAGAACAAACGTAAATGCTCATTCGCATCGGCTGCCTTCGTGGTTCGGATGAATTTGACAAGGCAAGGACATAAAACTTGAGATCAAGAAATTAAAATCATTGAGAGATTTTTTTTAAATGCATAGGTCGACAGGAATACCGCTTTATTTGTTCATTCACTTCTAAAACCGATAATTCATCACTGCAATCTCCTCCCATTTATGCGATGAGCTCTAAAGGGATCTTCAAAGACAAAAAGTTTTAACTTCTACTTCTGTTCGGATTGTGTTCCAGACGGTTTTTCCACGGCATGTAAAGACTCGAAATATTACTTTGGTTACTGAATAACAACCACATGAGAGCTTCGTGCGAACGTTTTCCCTTGTTTTCTGTTGCAGGCCAGTAAACACCAACTGAATTTTAAAATCACTTCGTTCAACGCACTGTCCAAACGTTTCCGTCCAACAGCCTTGATATCCTTTAGTGTCAAACAGATGGATGATACTTTCCTTCGTTAGCTACAATACTAAGATTGCAACTATGATCTCCATCAATACACCTACGAGCCTGGTCGGATCACCTAAGATACTATTTTCACCCTTGTTAACTATGCAACCAAGTCCTTAAAATAACCGGAAAAACCCGTTTGATTTATTTTCTGACTTCTGCCCAGCCTTAGATTTCCTTCCGCATTCACTTTTCCGTCTTAAAGATGGATTCGTGAATATTTGTTCTGAAAAACCCAACGCCGTTGGATCAGCAAAGAGCTTCCAAAATCTTTCTTGAGTAACTTTGGCTTCCTCTCCGGAGCTATCCCATAACTCCGAATTGTCTGCTAAAATGAGCTATTCAAATGCCACAACTGCAGTTTATCTGGTAAAAATGCTCTGATAATTGTGTTTTGCTTTCTGACCCAAATAATCTACATGAAAATCCATTTGGACAAACTGTATACCTCTCAGTGACCTGCCCTTGTTTTCCGACCAACTTAAAGCACTAGGTCTTTCTCCTCCTCATCCAATTCTTCATAACAGAAAGAATACATGAATTGAAAGGTGAAAGACATTCGTTCACTCACGGCCATCACCAAGGTACAATATTCCCGTACATATATGGTGTAGTAGAATGGGGTGGGTAATACAACAGTAGAGTAGGATGCATCGGAAGCTCTTAGAGTGAGTTACGCGGAGAAGAAAAAGATCAGCTGAAATAATTCCAGGGTAAGCAAACATTACGGCAAATACTTTTGTGCGCAGAATGCTGGCTGATACATCATCGCAAACTTGCACAGTGCCCTGTTGACATCCTTACCCCCGTTCGGAAACATCCAACACCTTCTTCTCTGCAAGATCCACTTGAATTCTTAGACATACTGCACAACATTTAAGTGAGTTCTGACAAAATGAATATAGACGATTGGATCAAGAACAGATTATTGATAAATACCCTGCCAGTGGTTGATTTATTGCCGAGCGAATAATACCCAAATTGTGATTTTACTCGAATTTTCTACGCAAGGCACTTCAGAATTGACAAACATTAAGAGTTCAAGCACAATGGGCGTGTCCATATTGGTTGATATATCACTGATAGTGTGATAGGAGTGTGTCCGTAGCTTTATGCGATTACTCCGCGGTAAAATGAACCATTTTTGAACCTTGGTATACCTCGTTCTCGGTCATCTTCATCTCAGGCGGGCAATCAAGCGTATTTTATTCGCCGGATGTGTAAATCTAACTGCTGTCATCGTTTTCAGAAGCATATACAGAAATTCCACCCTCCCGGGGTGGATGTACTTTCAGAGGACACGCTGTATAAACACGTCAGCGCTGAGGATGAAATGAAAGGAAATTCAGTTTGCACCGTCGGCGAAAACCCCTCCGGGCCACTGACCTTATCACACTTCATCTTCGTTAGTACCCCATGTACTGCGAAGGAATATACCACAGATAAAATCCTCATTTAAGGTTAGTGTGGAGTCTAGAGCCATTATTCGACATTAAATACCGGTCAAGTTCGCTAATTTGCTTCTCCATCATTTAATTTTTGCGTACTCCCTTGCAACTGACTTCATTGTTTACTTCACTTGGCTTACTAACAAGGCTTTGAGTAGCAAGTTGCGAAATTCGACTTCCCCAGAGTGCATACACACTGCTCACGGCTGTTGTTGAGTCAATTTTAAAAAGGCATTCGTTTGTGAAACAGTGAATTGCTTGTGATTTTATTTCTTCTCATGACTATTACCTACATTTTTTGTTCAATACTTAATGAGACTCATCGTTTTATGCAAAGAAAATATTGCTTCCAATTATTAGTAAATAGCCCATAAAGAGGTAGATAGAAATTCCACTGCGTCGAACCTTAGCAGACATTTTCGGAAATGATGAAAAAGCAACTTTTTGATGATATTTCCTGATTTTTTATTTACAAATGAGATGCTGATATCATGGTTTTTTATGACGAGGAACGTGTTATTTCTTTCGTTAACACTGTTAACACCATTCATCTCACAAAGAAAATTACAAGCTTTTGCCTTTTTCGATGTTGTAATGACCAAACATCCGGGGATGGAACGTTGCAGCATGAAATCCATTTTGAAGTAACTTGGAGCGGTCGTCATTTACAAACATATTAATTCGCACCAGTGGCTTACAAACCACATCGTACGATACAAATATTTCTGTTTCCATACACAGACAAACACATCGTGTTTACATTAAACCATACGCCAACTGACGGAAGATATACGCGCCCTTTTCAATCAAGATGACACTTTAAGTCATTCAAAAACCATCTTAGATGAGTAGTGTAGCGAGACTGCAAACCAGTCTGATTCACGCCGCAGCTGATGTCCGTCCACGCTCATCGGGTCAAACGTGACTAGCCTGCCTTTGTGTCACTTTCGCACGCGTCATCCAATCATATGCTTTTTCGATTTATACGCTCATCTCCTTGCCTTGTAAAACCGCTCTGCAAAGAAATATTACACTGTTCTAGTCCAGAGGTTTGTGTTATCTTTCTGACTGGGTAATCAGGCGAGGACTTGCCGTTACAACAAGTAGTGCTATGGTCCCTCGGTTTTCTACTCTGCAACTTTTCTCCGGACAGGCTTGTGCAATCGGTCTACGTTGCAACTCTTATCCCACCAGTCCACTGACGTAAACCAAAGGGAGACTGCATGACAGACGACAGTGTACTGGTATGACAGTACGACATGCTATCTAAAGTGAAAACGGAATAATCTCGAAATTGCCCTTCCAGCGGGATGATTGCTCTGTCGAACCTGACTGACTGAGGTTTTCTCCTCTAGTTAGGTCGGACCGCTTAGTTCAATGGTCACATGGCTGTTTTAGCCACATGCGTCGGTGGAGGAGTACCGATTAGTTGACCCGATCTGGCACGCCCAACTGGTTTCTGATCTCTTTTTTTAAGGAGAACTTTATTGCGACTTCTTGACGGGTAGAGGCCTACTTACTAATAGTTCATCTGAAATATTTACTTCACAGGTTTCATGTGACATGATATTGGATCATATTACCCCTAAGCAGCTTCTTGTGATTTGGAAGTGCAAAGCACATACCATTTACTCCTAAATTTCTATGCAGACGTTCTGAAAAGGCTTGCATCGTGTCTAGGTCTAAAATCGGGACTTCAGCATGCACCAGTTATGAATCAACAGTGGTCAGCTCAAAAAATCTGAACATTAGATACTAAATCTATGACAACTGGCAAGATTAAGTTGAATACAAGTGAAAACAAGAGCTGGAAAAGGTTAATCAATGATGTCACTACTTCTGTGAATGATCTTGTTTTTACGAAAACTGATGGTACTAAGTGAATAATGAGTGTTTATTTTTGTAGTCCTTATGAATCGTCATGCTTCACATTCGCTTTCGAAAGCATTTCAGTTGGCCTCCTAAACGTCTACTCAACTATAATTTTTTTTTCTTTTCCAGCTTCGTTATGGTGCAAAATAAAAGATGTTCGAATTGGATTGTACCAGTCAATAGAACTTCTCTTGTTTTGTACTTCAATGTTCAACTACAGCTCAGAGAACGAGCAAAATGATTAAACAGGCCACCCACTGGGTCACTCATTAGCTGATGTTTCCATGGCACAGCTAGAAAATAGAATTCCGGCGAAGCAAATAAAATAAAATGCTAAGTGTTAGGTGAACAGAACAGAAATCGATATGGCGAATCACTGAAAACGAGCTTGTTCGCCACCTTGTGTTGTTCTCCATGTGCCCTGTGGGAATATTCGGACAAAATGCTAAGCGGAGGAAATCATCTTTATCCAACACATCTGACAGCGATATTAACCCATTTAATAATAATAATAATTTAT
Organism: Fasciola hepatica; assembly: GCA_948099385.1. NCBI lineage: Eukaryota > Metazoa > Platyhelminthes > Trematoda > Plagiorchiida > Fasciolidae > Fasciola > Fasciola hepatica. Next base: position 10,270,690 of record CANUEZ040000182.1, on the reverse strand, counting down.
TCCAGGACGAACCCAAGGCATGCTTGAAAGCAAACAGATTCCTGGGTACATCCGTTTCACTTTATAAATCGAACCACATGAGATACTAAGGTGGGGTGTACATGCTATTTATTGAGTAAGTAGTTGATTGCCCAAAACGCAATTATGGATAATTGTGGATTGGTGATAAACTCTATTGCGTCAGAGTAACCAAGTGCAATAACATGAAAGAAGGCATGCAAACCACGATTGCATCCTCCCTCTGGATAACAACTGTATTCAAGTGGACGGAGTAAATGATACGTGAATAAGCACTCTTGTTGTGTTTGATTGATTTTGACGATGCTTGAACGACCAGTATCCATCAAACAACGGACCCACTACACCCGTCTTCTGGACCATGACAATAGTATTCCACAGCAATCTATTGTCACGTCAAGAAAACGGTCCACTAACAAGGCGGTATGTTAATCACCACAATGTTTTCTTCAAAGCAGCGCTCTATGACAAAGTGGAAAACGGCAGGCTTGTGACCGCTGAAGAAGAAATTTTGTACCTCTATTTCATTTAATTCAACCATAGGGTGGTATTTAGGTCCAAATATTAACGAGCACTTTACGATGACTGAACGTGACGGTGTTTGAGGATTCCGAAAGGCATCCGGTATTCCAATCCGTCTAACTGATAGATTGACTGACTACTTGATTGACTGGCTGATTTGATTGATTGGCTGACTGACTAATTGATCGATTGGTTGGTTGATTGACTCATTGACTGGATGGATTGATTGATTGATTGAGTGAGTGAGTGACACACTTCGGCTGATTCCTATGGTTTGTAACACTTAAGCCTCGTTTTTTCCTGATATGAAAGGTGCAAATTCAGTCGCACGGATGTTAGTACAGAAAGCTTAGTGTCAGATGAGAACCGATTTAAACAAGGCCCCGAATCGAACAGAACCGTTGAAAGTGTTACAAATAACGAGCCAATAATCAAGTAGTTGCAGTAATGAGACGACCACTGAAGATAAGAAACCGTTAGGCTTGATCTAACTAGCTGCATTGTCGAACATGTGCCGTGAACTTGCCTTCTGCTTTGTCCTCCGTGACAGTCAAGCGGATCCATGTGATTAGGGGTGAATGGCCCTGCATACATTCATAAGAACGGGATTAGAAACCAGTTTGCTTCGATACATGGTTACAGAACCGAACCGCATGAACTTGACACTTGGCCCATTCAATTACACTAGTGGACAATTTTGACTGTTTATGGGAAGATTCACAAGGAATTAAGGATTCGCGACAAATATGAAACGACATGAGAGTAGTGGATTTGACTGTAACTGACTAACAAACGATTCATCGTGCAATAACAAGGCTGAACTTACTACTGCAACCAAGGGAGTGCTACAGAGCTGTTCCGTCCCCGTCAGTAACCATCAGCAGTGATGAAGTTAAGCAAACCATTGAGAGCCCACCCGGATAAGCTGGAAGTTAGATGTTCAACTCAATATCGTTCATCCGGGGTTTGAATCCCAGAGCATGCTCGGTGGATGTGCACGGCTGATGATTCCTGGCAAGCCAGATGAAGTAGCCACGCATTGCTTCCATGATTTTAATGGTCAGTTGGGCGTTGGTGCTACATGGTGAGTTATGTTGAGTCTTATTACTGTATCATGAACTGTTTGGTGAAGATGAAAGTCTCCCATGTAAGCATTTGATATTCGATGATACAGCGTTGCTGGAAATGCTGGTAGTCAGTCAACATTTCGGTCACCGCAGATCGCCCTTCTCGAGACCGATTTTCAATCGAACCGCGAATCGGTCCTCAGAAACGTCGACTAACTACCACCATTTCCGACAACGTTTTATCACTGAATATCAAACGCTTTCATATCGCATGGCGCATCGCCCTACTTCGATGCACTCTGAACAAAACTCCAGTTGCACAGCACTCCCACGCATTTTTAATGATGAGTTAAGCCTTACCCAGATCTACAACATCTTAGCTAAAGTACGCATAACCGTACCGGGGTTTTTTCCGTATTCAGGAGTCGAATCAGGTTTCACGTCAAAAAAACGTATTTAAAACATGATATACACTGCGTGACAAAAGTATAAGACCCTCCCGTTTTTCCAGATATTTTCGTTTCTATTTTCCCTAACGAAACCATATCAGGTAATAACGACCAATTATCCATTGTTGTGCAGAATATAAAATCTCACAACAAAATAACCTATTATGAACCAAATAAATCAGATTATGTGACAGCCTCCATTCTGCTCGAAGACCGCAATACATCTCAGCATACTTCATACAGGACCTGTGATTGACCCTTTGTCAATATTCACCCATTTTCACCCAAGGGTTGTTAGTAATTCATTTTTTAACTTGTAAACCACGGAATACATGTACGCACGGCGAGCAAGTATACACCATAGGTTCTCAATCAGGTTTAGACGTGGGCTGCAAGCTGACCACTGCATGACCTCGATCTCACGGAACAACAGCCAACACTTTGTAGTGTATGAGCAGTAGACAGAAGCATTATCACATTGGAATATGGCGTCATCTTGCACTGCACTAATCAGTAGTGGCAGCAAAAACCATTACGACGTACGTAGAATATATGCAATGGAATCTTGTATGCCCTCTAGTGTAACTAGCTCATTTTTGATAGCAAGCCAGTAATAATCCTAAACATCCGGTCCATACAAATTAGATTCTCTTCGTCGCTAAGGTACATATTTTTCACTTGTCTGCCAATACTACATGTATTACAGTCAATCAAAAATGCTGTTATTGGGGGGTAGACGGATAAATCTGCGTTCGTGCAGTCTCGTTGGTTTTTTGGGATGACCCATTCGCTTTTTAGACACACATCTCCCTTAACATTCCAGCTACCGTCAAACTACGTTTCTCGATATCTTGCGCTTATTGAAGACTTCACTAAAACTGAGTTCTTGTGGTAGAACGCAGATATTTCGCTCTTCTCGAAATATGTTGGCTCCTTTCCGTGTAGCATTGCGCAGCAAAATTCAGTGAGTACTGTAACATATATATATATATATATATATATATATATATATATATATATATATATATATATATATATATATATATATATAGAAAAGCTTGCAACTTACCTAGATCTTCACTCAGAAGAACAATATCGTCTGCGTATTCCGAGTCAAACACTTTACTGCCAGAGCAAAGATCGATGCCGCTATTCTCACACGACGACAGAGCTATCCCAAGGGTCAATTCAGTTACAAAGTTGAAGAAGAACAGTGAAAGAGGGCAACCCTGACGAACACTACTTTTCGTGGTGATATCGGATGAAAAACTGCCGTAAGCACGAACTCAGCTTAGGCTGTTTGCATAGAGGCATTGGAAAAGAGGAATAAACTTCTCTGGTACACCCCTCAGTGAGAGGCAGCGCCAGAGAACTGTGCGGTCGACTGAGTCGAATACCACTTTCAGATCCAGAAAGACTGAGATCGTGGGTCTACGAAAGATGCGTCTGCGCTCTAATGTTTTTCGAAGAGTGAAGATGCGGTCGACACAACTCCGAACTGATCTTAAACCGGCTTGGTTCTCACGCGTACACATTACACGGCGTTGGATAGTCGATGGAGAATAATTCCCGCGAGCAGTTTGGATACGATACTCACCGAGTTAATTCCTCCGTGGTTTCCATAAGAGGATCTGTCACCTTTCTTGTGAGTCAGCATAGTTACCGACTCACATCATTCCCTGGAAATCCGTTCACTATCCCAGATTACCCCGAAAAATTTTGTTACCTCCGAAAGCAAAGTTTCGCTCCATCCTTGAAAAGAGACGGAGACAACCCATCTGGTCCAGTGGGTTCGTATCTTTTCAAGTAACCTATCTCCCAGATAACCTTCATTTCTGATGAAGGAGTGATATCTCCCCGCGTCGTTTCTCTGGCAGATATCTTGGGAAGGTCCATTGCTGAAGTGGGCCAAATGAATTGTTCCTTAAAGTGTTCCACCAAACGGTTCGGACAACGTTATTGAGAGTGAATCAGTGAGCAGTCGGATCTCTTAATTAACTCACTCACACCAGGCTTCCGTGGACAGGTGCTCCTAATCAAACAGAAGAGGTTTCGAGCATTGCCAATGGACGCAGCCCTTCTTATTTCCCTATATTTCGCAATCCACCACCGCTCACGGTCATTTCTCAGGCTCCTAGTCAGTTGGCGTCTCACGGATTTGCGCACTTCATTGAATGTGGCATCCGAAGGGACGGATCTGCGGGCATCCAACAGAGCAACTGATATCCAAGATTTCCACTGTTTGTGAGGCCTACTTGAACCAAAGTCCTGGGTAGCATTAGACGCGGCATACAGGGATTTCCTGATCCGTTGCCAGTTTATCTGGGTCTTGCACATCCGGCCGCATCGATAACCGTGTAGACAGCTCTGCCTGAAAACCAGATCGCCGGTTATCGTTCAGAGGCAACTGCGCGGGATGTGTGGCATTTACGTTGGTGCGACCATGGACAAGACGTAAACTGAAGTGAGCATGTACCAAGGTGTGATCTGAGTCCATGGGCGTAAACCAAAAAGAACGACAATCTTCAAATAACCCACGCCAGCGATGACTAATCATAATATGGTCAATCTGAGTTCAACTTTGTGAAGAAGTAGGACACCATGTCAGTCCATGCTTCTTCTTACGGCAAAAGTTCGTACTTACCAGAAACAATCTTTAGACAGAACATAGTTGGATGAGACGATCGTCGTTATTGGTACGATCGGCTGGGATAGCAAATGGGTCTCGGACGTGTCTTTCGGAATCTCCTAAACGATCAACTTGGGTGCTGAAATCCCCAGCTGTGACCACCACGTCCGTTGAACATGCACTTCGAAGAGGATGAGACAAGTCCTGGTAGTATTTTTCCATGGTTTCAGAGGAATTGCAGTCAGTCGGTGCATACACAGACACGACGAACAAGCATCGACGGTTCACTTTGTTGTTGTTGGCACGGACACAACCGTCCAGCCGAACTGCACACAAACGACTGCTGACTGGAACCCAGTCTAGCAGTGCATCATTAGGTTTCATACTCGAAGCAATGCCAACGCTGGCCTGACCACGAATTCTAGATACCGAATCACACGACACACGAAGAGTGAAGCGGGAGACTGAGGTTGTATCCGGCCCGGGAAGAGTTAACACAGAAGTGGGGTTTTGTGTGCGTGTTTTGGCTACACAGCATTCATCTATTTTAAAGGTGTCAAGAGTTTTGGTGAGGGTAGCCTATTTCCCTAACCGACAAAGTGTGCGAAGGTTAAAGGCAGCCAAGTGAACTCGAAATTTCGGCTTAAGAAGTGCATTCGATTTATACTCAGCTCCTGAACTACTGCTTTCATCACAGGCGCAATTACCCATGGCGTTCTGCATCGATCCTAAATTAAAAGAAAGAAAATTGGTAAGGCACTTAACAGGAAAGATACTGGAAGCTTCAGTGTAAACCATACTTTGCGGATGCCAACACCGTAGAGGGGGGTTTTCTTTGGGAACCCCAACCGGAGACTTTGACTCAAAAGTCTGACACACAAGGCAGCAGGGCGTTTACCTAGGACGGGAACGTGAAAAACGAACCCTGAAGGAACTTCTGGTCTGTCACGTGAGACCTGATCATTGTATGCATTCTGTCTTGTCTTTGCTCGTGCTTTGTTGTCGATCCGCTTTTCAGATTCAGTCGTTGGCCCCATGCATCCAGTGGAGCAAGCGGAACATGGAAGGGGCAGCATCCTTTGGGCCCGGGGCTGCTCAGCTTATGCGGGCGATAGCCGCCCAATGAAGTGCGATGAATTCTCCCATTGTCGAGAAAAGTCGCAAGTACTCCACTCTTACGTCCATCTAGTGGATGCTTTTAGACCGGTAAGCTGTTTCTCTCCGTGTTTATTCACTAGAGTGTCCTTTCCAAGGACACAGTGATTGGAATCAGATGTTGCCTATCAACCGGTTCAGAGACTGTACTTTGTCTGGCTTTTACCCATTGACTTGCGCTACAGTCCACATTTTCCACCATCGATGTTTACGTAGTATCGCTAGGATTGGGAGTGAGCAATGATGAGGTCAGAAAGCGAGTATTGGGTATTAATTCAGAGAACATTGTCACAGCGTATCCAGATCAGTAGATTTCTTGGGCTGCGGCAAGTGTTACGGATGGCAAACACACGTCTACCGTACCGTGTCCTATTCTCCGTTCCTCCTCAGGAAGGGAAGAAATCACGTGGAGGACAACAGATGACTTGACAACGGTGAATGAGAAAATGCATACCAAACTTAGGAAACGTAGGTGCTCCACGTCTTTGTGGTCGGGGTCCAAAAGATCCGTCTGCCAGTTGGCTGAAGACACAGAAGGGTATGGCAGCGAACCGCGTACAGTGGTGATGGTGTTATCACTTTCTATCGAATCAGAATGACTGATCGATGTGCGTTTGCACACTTAGACTATGTATTCCGTGTGTTAGCTACTAGGGCGTTCTTTCCCTTTCCCACCCCTGTAGGTCCACTCCCAGTCTGTCTTTTCCATTTATACTTTCTAATTCAACGTGCAAGATGGCGAAAAAGGCAGTGGTCGATGGGGCTTGCCCCACTGTGCAACGCGATACGATGATGATGGGTTCACATTCATCGGATCCCAAACAATAAGGTGGGAAGATCCTACCAAAGACAGTGCCGAAGCGACAACGAGTCCTATCACGACGAAACTGCACTCTGACGTAGCGTGGTGGCTCGCGTCTATCCCTGGCCCAATGAGCTATACAGGATAGCTTCCTTAACCCGGAGATGTAACCATACCTGACAAGTCAATGGGTAGAAGCCAGACAAAGTACAGTCTCTGAACCGGTTGATAGGCAACATCTGATTCCAATCACTGTGTCCTTGGAAAGGACACTCTAGTGAATAAACACGGAGAGAAACAGCTTACCGGTCTAAAAGCATCCACTAGATGGACGTAAGAGTGGAGTACTTGCGACTTTTCTCGACAATGGGAGAATTCATCGCACTTCATTGGGCGGCTATCGCCCGCATAAGCTGAGCAGCCCCGGGCCCAAAGGATGCTGCCCCTTCCATGTTCCGCTTGCTCCACTGGATGCATGGGGCCAACGACTGAATCTGAAAAGCGGATCGACAACAAAGCACGAGCAAAGACAAGACAGAATGCATACAATGATCAGGTCTCACGTGACAGACCAGAAGGCATTCCATCACGGGTTCTTCGGTGACGTCCTCGTGACGAGTCAAGTAGTGAATCTAAACACGTTAAGGCGGTTAGAACATGTTAAGCATACCCACCGATAGACTTTCTCGAATCACAGTTTTTCAAGGTAGGCAGTGTTGGAAGATAGGTCGAGGTGGTCAGTCCATGACATGGCAGAAAGGTATGGAAACCTCGGCTACTGGACTTGGTCAAATAAGACGTCGTAGACTTAAGAGTCGGGGTCCATGAGACCCATCTACCAAATGGTGAGATACATTAAGTGACATACATAGGTGTCGCGGTCAGTGGCGCAGTCGCGTTCGAACCCATTCTTCGCTATTCCCACTTATTGCCTTGCTGTCGACTCTGCTTTGCTTCATGCTCCCTTCCATTTTGCTCTTGACTCGACGGTGCTGGCAAGCAGTTTCCAAATAAACAAACCAGAGGTGCAAGGTTAACGGTTGAATGAACTGAACTGCTACATCGTCATGGCCTGACCGCCGTGTCACTTCTCCGAGCAATACAGCACGGACGGACATGCACAAAACGTCCTGGATCCCGAGGCATTTAAGGCTATCGACTACTTCTATCTCATCTCCATACAATGTTATTGCAGACACAGGCTTTTGCCAGTTTTGTGAAAGTATTTCGCACTAAGGAAGAGTAAGTTATACGTCAAATCTCTATACCTCAATCGCTAGACGGTTCAGGGCAAACTGAACTGCCTGTGCGTTATAACACAACGGGACCCCGTCATCGGTATATTACAAGTCGAAGACGCCTCCCTTCGGAGAAGCCTCGTTCAACCGTCTAGTAAACCAGACAAGACATTTTCTGGGGCATTCTCTATGACAAAGTAGAAAATGATACAGATACAAAGCAACCTTGTCGAACTCCGCTGAGGACAACGAAAGTTGGCGAAGGCTGACCGCGGGCACAAATATAACGTGAGTCATAGCGATACAATCCACTGACGGCCAATACATCCATCTCAGATACTCCATTTCTCAACAACGTTACGGAAGTTGACCTTTGTGTCTACGAGGTATACCTTTTTCACTGCACTCACGTAATGAAAAACAATGCGACCCTATCGACAAGGTCGAAAGCCACGCGGACGCCTAGGAAGAATCGTTGGATGCTGGGACGTGACAGTGCCTTAGCAGCAACCAAAGCCTGGAAGGATGTTCCGTGGAGACAACGAACAGACAACCAGGTGTCCTACTCCAGGCACTGCAATTACCGTGAAAATCATCTTAGAACCAACTGGAAGCGAAAAATCACTTGCTAAATCCCATGCGGCGAGACAAAGGAGCTCAGCACTCGAGGAACCGTGTAGAGACCCTCGTCCAACAACCAACTAATTTACCACTATTACGTGAGTCGAAAACATCTCCGTCACTGAAACCAACCTACTGCACAAACGGTCTCCTCAACATTACGCTACACGAAGGATGCTGACATTCCCATATTACACGCACGAGTGCAGTGGAAGGAGTATACTATACACTATATACTAAAGAGCTTCAAACACCCATTACACCATTAAGGATAACCGGCAACTAGACCCTGATAATTGAAGTGAAAAAACAAGTCATAACGAGTCAGACAACATCGATTCAGACTGTCGCATGTGCTGAACGACAAATGCAAACGTACGAGAGATCTCAAGCCAGCACTAAGAATGAATATCAACCACGAACTTTCGGTTGAGAGTAGTTAGCTTGACTCCAACCTCTTGATTTTCCAAAAAAGTTGTCTGGCACCACTGAAAGGTGCTGCCCACGCTTAGTTAGCTCATGTGTACCGTCATCACCAAATCTAACGACAGGCTTCCAGCAGCGACAGATCAGACTTTGGAGCACGTTGTCTTGGGATCTTGCGGTTAAATCACAACCAACAACCGGTTTCAGACGTAACGGGAATATTATCCAAGCAAAGTAATAAACACTGTCTAACGTTGTACATCATCCATTGGAGCAAATGTGAACGCCTGTGAGCTATGTAAAAATATACCTACATACCGAATGCTACTCAGACATCATTGCACCACCGCTTCCCTAGAAAACTGCTTGCTTCTGAAAGCAAATGAAATAATACAGGAAAACAGAACACTTCTCTCTATCGACCAAATTTATTTATCTCAGGAACTTTTAGGCTGTCACGCCAGCGAGTCGCGCTTGGGTTTTCTTCCACCTATCCAGAGGGCCGTGATTAGGATGATACTGTACATTCACTCCATCGGACGCCAAACGACCGGTTCGCATCAGCTCCTGAAACTGCGTGCGTGGCCACTTGGTGAATCCCCAGTTACGGGATACGGCAATCTGCGGGGAATCAACAAGAGTAAATTGCTGTTTTTAAGGGAATCACTGAAAAATTATTACGGGTGAATTGCCGCTGATAGCAATTGTGTGGTCAGTATCCTAATGCCTCAGTAGTCCTATCACTACGGAATTCATCGATTCGTTTGATTACGGCAGCCAGCGTCACCGAAACTGTTTTAATAGTTTCTCGTCCGCACTGCACTCGGCGAAAAAGGAAGTGCGATGTGCACATCGGACACTCAGTCTTTGGTCTACTTATAAATTCACACATCAAATAGCTGCTTCTCAATATCAGGTATCAAACGCCATTCCAGTTGACCTACTGTGGAACTTCAACAAAATTTCCTGGAGGGAGAACCCACACGTGTAGCTCATTTGAATCACGGTAGCAAAAAATACCAGCAGACCGAACTAGCTCGGCTTTTGTTAGGGGTTACAAGTCTACCACGAGGACCTGGAAATAGGTCGGCATCATTATTTAGCGGCAATCCATGGACTGCATCATGATAATTCATCTCTTGCAATTACCTTTTGACGACCGGGAAACTTCATCTTTGCTCTGCGAAGAGCCTCGATCACGGCTGCTTCTTGCTGATCCCGAGCGCGAACAGAAATGATCACTTGGCCGATATCAACACGGGCAACGGTACCCTGAGGCTTACCAAATGCACCTCGCATGCCAGTTTGCAGTCTGGAGAATAACTAAGGCTCAAAAAACGGAACTGACCTGTCAGCGCCGGCACATGACAACATCTTGTTAATGCGAATGACGTGGAATGGATGCACCCGTACTCTGCCATGAAAGTTTTCTTTGCCACAATGTTTCAAAAGATATTTGTTGGCACAAATACGGGCTGCTTCTAAAGCTTCGCTAGAAAGCTGCTCGTACTCGTCAGAGATCAAATGAACACATAGGGGAAATTCCATCACATCGGCTCGCTTTTTTCCCAGGTCATATATACGGATCTTCGGATCAGGAACACCCCGACAGAAACGTGACTTAGGATAGGGTTTATTTTTACAGTACCGATAACTGCGAAAATTAGTGAATCTCTAAATCACTTACCAACGAGCAGGACGACGACCCATCCCGATTGGCGAGCACGTAGACACAACGCCGCGCGCCTTCCGGACTAGCGTAGTAAAACAGTTCAGTTCATTTCAGTTCAATTTGCACGGGACTTGGTGTGGCTAGAGCCAATCGTGTGTCCAGGTAGTTGTGTTGTCGGCGCGTTTCCGTAGCCCTCAACAATGAATGATTTTCTTTTTCTGAAGGGCAGAAATTTTGTGCAGTATCAGCCCTGGCAGAGAAAGGTGGAAGTTTTGAAGTCTTGAGGTCTTGAAGTACTGCACGGGTTCGAGGCTTTGAGCCCAATTGTCCCGGTTCTCGAGGAAATCTTTGATCTTCTGCCGGATTCACCGAGCTGAAACGAGAGTAAAAAGAAGCGGCGGGGGGGGGGGGCGGGGGTGGCAGCGAAAACAAGATACACATAACATCATGCAGTGTCATACTGTGGACAGTGCCTTAGGCTGAGTGGGGGTGCGGCATTCATGAACATATATGCGGTAAACGACATCCATTTCGTTTGTTTTTTGACAAAGGGAATTATTGGGAGAGACCCAGGTAGAGGTCTAGCTTTTTCTTGAAGATAGTTTTGTTCTGCGAGAGAACAATATCTTCCCGAAGTGCATTCCACATAGAAATAACCCTATAGCTAAAAAGGTTAATCCTTAGTGAAGTGCGTGGCCTCGGTTTGAAAACCTTTCTGCTGTGACCACGGAGAGAGGAGGCTGGACAGACGGAGAAGAAGTAACCCCTTTGACCTGATTCAAAAAGGTGGAACATCAAAAACAGATCACCTCTTACGCGTCTTAAGTCAAGGGGATAGAGGTTGAGGAGTGAGAGGCGGACGGGATAAGGTAGATGGGATAGACCCCTTACTGCCTTGGTGGAGGCCCTCTGAACTCTTTCTAGGATCTCACGGTCTCGGAAAAGACCAGAGTGCACTATCTGACTACCGTACTCCAGCAGAGGTCGGATATACGTGCCGAAAAATATGGGAAAATCATCGTTAGATATGCGCGGGAAGGACCTTCGAATCATGTTTAGGACTCGAAAGGCAGACTTGCTCGCAAGTTGGTGATGATGAGAGAAGGATAGGCTACAATCTAACCAGAAACCGAGCACCTTGTGTCGGTCAACCCTTGGCAGTGTGGTTGCTCCATTATTGGAAAACGTGTGACCAGTCTCTCTGCCGAAAGATATGCTCACGCATTTTGTCATCATTAACTGGGAGGTTCCAATCCTCGGACCAGCGTTTTGCTTCATAAACTGCAATTTGCAGGTCTTCAACGCTTGAACTACAGAGGGTTACATCGTCTGCGTACATGGCAATGTTCGCAGGAAGGGCTGTCGTTTATATAGATCAAGAAAAGAAAGGACCTAAGACCGACCCTTGGGGGACTCCAGTTGTTACTGGGGAGGGTTGAGACAAAACATTCCCGACTTTAACCACAAAGGTGCGGTCGGTAAGGAAGCTACGTAGGATGGCCAACATGGAGCCTGTGATCCCGTACGTCTGCAGCTTATAAAGAAGAGGGGCATGTGGGACCTTATCGAAGGCCTTAGCAAAATCGATGAATACAGCGTGTGAGAGCTGGTCATCATCATAGGCTTTCGTTAGACTATCCATGACAGTAAGCATATTGGTGATGCATGATCTGCCAGGAAGAGACCCATGTTGGGATGAGGAGAGGATCTTATTTCTATGAAGATGGGAAAGAATCTCCCTCTTAGGAATTCCCTCAAAAATTTTGCCCGGGATGCTAGTGAGGATTATGGGTCTGTAACTAGAAGCAAGGTGTCTACTACCTTTCTTATAGATGGGTGCGATCACTGCTTTTTTCCAGTTACGGGGGAAAACTCCATCGTCAACACATTGCTGAAAAAGCGAGGCATAAGGAGCAGCTAATGTGTCCGAGGCTTCCTTGAGAATACGGGGGTGGATTAGGTCAGGACCCATAGAGCAATATTGGTTGAGCCGTCGGAAACCTTGAGCGACTGCACCAATGGGAATAGTGACGCGGTTAAGGGTAGTGGTCAGAGATAACGGGTGCATGGTAGGGTGGGATGATATGGGTATGGAGCTAAAAATTGTACAGAAGTAGGAGCTGAATGCCTCGGCTACTTGGCTAGGGGAAGTGATTGGAGATCCGGCACTATCTTTGAAAGCTAATGGCGTCGGAGCCGTACCCCTAAGACGGCGCATGTACTGAAAGAAAAATGCCGTATTGGTCCGTGCTCGATCAAGTACAGATCGTTGGACTGCATTCTGATAGGACCTAATCCCGTCTTTGCATATGTTCCGTATGATCTTGAAGTCTTCTGCATCACACACAAGGCCTGTGGCTTTATATCTAGCAAAGAGGTGTGCGCGTTCGTCTAGAATGCGCCTAATGGAGCTAGGGAGGGGTTGTAACAGCCGGTCGTGGAAAATCCCCCTTTTTCCCTCGCGATTCAGTGTTTTTTCCCAACATCACTCATGTCCATACACTATTGACTTGTCTTTACGAACTGGTTGTTTTTCTGGACCAATTGTTGTTTGTTCGCGCCCAGAGCGCTATTTTGGCACATCCTTGTTCAGGACCTGCGTGACGCACGTGCTGTCTGCTCACACGCTGCTATTCGGTTTCTCGTTGTTGAGTCTTTGTGATCGTATTATTGAGGTTTGTATATTGTTTATGTCATTGTTTATTTTAATAATCTAGTATCGTAGAACCATCACGGATAATCGCCTTCTGATTTCGGGATCCGTTGCGAATTTGGCTACGCATTGCTCAAACGTTCGTAACAATACTCAATAGATCCATTTGGAACGAGGAAAAATCACGCAAAATGCCAAGAAAAGGATCAAAAGCAGTCGAATCCGGACAGGAAGTAATACGGCAAGTCTCTGGGGAGGTTTTGGGTACATATGATTCTTTAGTTAATGCTAGATCGCCTAGTCCTGTCAGTGCTAGCTCATGTGTTATTGAAAGCAATATTGATCGTAAGGATGTCGATTTATATAAGCTGAGAATACTAGAACTAGAGCAACAGTTACTTTCGGCTAGACTACAGGCGCATGAAGCAGAGAAGTGTACACAGAAACAGCGAGAGCATGAGACCAGTGACTTCGACACTTCCGATAGGTTAGAGTGCAATAAGGTAGGGAACCCCACGCCGGTCGCCGAATACAAACCACCATCGATCGATCTGCCTAGAGTGGAGTTAACGGTTTTCGACGGGCGAGCTGAGCAATACTGCAAGTTTGTCAAACAGTTCGAGACGTTCGTTGAAAACAAGGTAAACGACCCTGGGCAAAGGCTTCTTTACCTTACTCACTACTGCCGAGGCCGAGCGCGAGAAGCTATCGACGGGTGCACCATGCTCGATCCAGAACAAGGCTACACAAGGGCAAGAAAGATTCTGAGGGACTTGTTTGGCCAACCTTTCAAAGTAGCCCGTAACCTAACAGAGGGCGTGATGGCAGAGGCAAAGAGAACCAAGGGCGACGTCTACACCATGGCCGACCTGGTGATCAAGATGCAGAACTGCTCAATAGCCCTCGACCATTTAGGTTACAGGGCTGACCTAGACGCCATGCACACTTTGGAAGGCATAGTCCGTCACCTCTCTCCCGAACTACAGGGTCGGTGGGCGGAAGAAGCTGAACGGATAATCCGAGGCGACAGAGAAGCCAACTTCGAAGACCTGACTGAATACTTAGACAGGCAAACGAAGATAGCTGACAGCAGATTCGGCCGACTCATCCGGGACAGCAACCGAGCAAACAAGCCCGGTACCAGCCAAGCCCAAACCCCTGTACGGGAATATCCAAAGTACCAGTTTTGGACCAACACACACGTCATTTCACGAGATGCTACGGCGAAACCAAATTGCAGATCCTGTGGTACTAGCCATGGCCTACCAGAATGCCCCAAGTTCGGCAACGCCACAATAAACGAACGGTGGGGAATGGCGAGGATGGCAGGAGCATGTTTCATCTGTCTCAACACCACGCACCGGGCAGCAGCCTGTAGAACAAGGAATCGATGTGGTTACGAGGGCTGCACGGGCAGACACCATCGGCTGCTGCATCAGGCGAGAATAACCATATCCGAGGCGATTGCCAAGCCCAGCGTGATTTGTTCAACTTCACAATCTGCCAGTAAACCGGTAAGTTTAGGCGTAGTGGCCGTGGGCGTAGTGACTCCGACTGGGATAGTCAAGACGTTGGCTTTCGTTGATAGTGGATCCGACACCACTTTAGTGAAAGAGCGGTTTGCCGACAAACACCAACTGGCTAAAGGTGCGACGTCGTTAGCAGTGAGCACGGTGGGCGGAACACAGGTAATGACTGCCGGTAGATTAAGGCTGCAACTCATCTCTCTAGACACTAACGAGGAAATTTAGCCAACAGAGGCATTCACGTTAGCGGATCTCCCCATGCGAGCACCAAGGTCGGTGGACGCAATCTTGACTCGGTGGCCCCACCTGCAGGATGTAACCGTCGTAGACTGGGAAGATGATGAGGTGGATCTCCTCATCGGATGCGACGTGCCAGAGGCGCATTGGGTGCTTGACCAAAGAGTGGGCGACCGCCAGGCACCTTATGCCGTACGCACGGCTCTGGGATGGATGTTATACGGTCCAGTAGGGGTACGCGGTTCCGTGAATTACTTATCCGCCGAAACGGACCGCATAGGGTATCATCTGCAACGGCTGTATGAGAAGGAGTTCCGTGACATTGGAGACGAAAGACCGACGTTGTCTCAAGAGGATCACTTCGCTCTACAAACGGTGCGGCAAGGCACTAGAGGCCTCAAAAAACAGTTCGAGGTTCCCCTCCCATGGCGCACATCGGTCGACCCGTGGACTGACAACAGAAATTATGTTCTCCAGCGATTACTACGACTAAAAGAACGCTTCATTCGAGAACAGAATCTGTGGGAACGATACGCAGATTTGATGAAGCGAAACGAGGCCCTCGGTTACGTTGAAAAGGTGCCTGTTACCACCGACAGCAAAAGGGGTATCTGGTATCTGCCTCACCATCCGGTTATCAACCCCAAGAAACCCAATAAACTGCGGGTGGTTTTCGACTGTGCGGCCAAGTTCCAGGGCAAGTCGTTAAACGATCGCCTACTACAGGGGCCTGACTGGGCCACATCACTGATCGATGTTCTGTGCCGTTTCAGAGTGGGTAAAGTGGCTTTGTCTGCTGACATTAGGGAAATGTTCCATCAGGTGAAGACTCCGGTAGGAAAACGAGATGCTTTGCGTTTCCTGTGGTGGGAAGGGAGCGACCGGGACAACGCAGTGGTGAATTATAGGATGACCGTCCACCCCTTCGGAGCCATATCGTCACCATTTTGTGCAAACTACGCCCTCCGAGAATCAGCGAACAAACATGGCGATCTAGTACATCGGACGGTGGTAGAAAGCGTCAGCAGGAACTTCTACGTCGACGACTACCTTGGGTCATTCGATGATGTGGAATCAGCTCTAGAGCAGTTCAGGGGTCTGACGAGATTGCTGGAAGAGGGCGGCTTCCATCCAACTAAATGGATGTCGAACGCTTCAGAAGTGCTGAAGGTCATCCCGTATCACAAAAAGGCCGAAAGGGTAAGAGATTTGGACGGCTCTCCACTTCCTATCGAGCGCACCTTAGGGATACAATGGGACGCGGAAACGGACGATCTTGTTTTCGAACTAAACGTTCCCGAGCTGCCAATAACCCGTCGTGGCATACTATCTGCCGTCTCAAGTTTGTTCGACCCGCTCGGTTTCGTCTCACCATGGCTGCTGCCCGGAAAGATGTTGCTGCAGCGGCTGTGCCGTAAGAAAGTTGATTGGGGCCAGTCACTGGACCGAGGGGACCGTTTGGACTGGGAAGAATTTCTGAACACCTTGAAGAAATTAGGGGACATAAGAATCCCACGATGTTTGACCCCTGGCCATACGACACGGACTGGAGAACTACATGCCTTTTCCGATGCATCCGAAGTCGGTTATGGAGCTGTGGTGTACGGACGATGGTGCGCAGGAGATGGACAGTATACCACGAGGATCCTGTTCGCCAAAGCCCGCGTTGCCCCACTGAAGTCGGTTTCGATCCCACGCCTTGAACTCAGCGCAGCCGTGTTGGCAGTCAGGGTGGTGCAAGCTGTGAAGAGATGTTTTGATCTCTACATTTCGTCGGTGAGCTTCTGGACGGATTCAACGATAGTACTTTACTACATTAACAACGTACGAAGCCGGTTTGGTACTTTCGTTGCTAACCGGCTCACGATCATCCACGATGAATCAGCCACGCACCAGTGGAGTCATGTCAGGTCTGGCGATAATCCGGCCGACCTGTGCTCCCGAGGTGCGAACAACTTCAGGCAACTGGACACGTGGACGAGAGGGCCAAACGTCCTGCAATTGCCCAAACAGGACTGGCCCGTGTTCGAATTAAAACCCCCTACGGAATTGGAACTGGAGATCAAAGGCGTCGTGATAGCAACCAAGGTCGTCGAAGCGTCGTCCATTCTATCGCGACTGGTCAGGTTTTCTTCCTGGATGAAGACGCTTCGTTCGCTAGTTTGGTTAACCAGGTTCAAGAGAAATTTACTAGTCATGAAAGGGCTACGGCCCTCAGGTCGGATACGGGTCGGCCCGATAGGTCCCGATGAGCTACAAGCGGCAGAGTACGATATTTTCAGAATGATACAACGCGAGGCTTTCGCCCGAGAACTCAAGAGGGCGGAAGAAGTGGGGCCGACCAATAAAGACATGCCATCTCCAAGAGGCGAGCTGAAGCGTTTAAACCCCAAACTCATCAACGGACTGCTGCGGGTGGATGGTAGGCTGACCAACGCCCACCTGAACTTCGACACAAAGTATCCTATACTGCTGCCTGCGAGACAACCTGTAGTAGAGCTAATGATCCAACACGTCCACGCCATGGAGGGACATGCCGGGGAAAGTCACGTGACGAGCGTCATCCGAAAGCGTCTTTGGTTGTTGAGAGGACGAGAGACTGTAAAACGCGTAACCCGACGGTGTGTGCAATGCAGGAGACGCAATGCCACAGCTGGCAAACAACTCATGGCCCCGCTACCAGAATGCAGGGTAACTACGGGCTGGTGGCCGTTCAGTGACACCGGGTTGGACTATTTCGGGCCCTTGTGGATCAAGTGCGGGAAAAGATTAGAAAAGCGATACGGATGTATCATGACGTGCATGAAATCACGTGCGGTGCACCTAGAAGTCGCACATTCGATGACGACCGATTCGTTTCTACGGGCCTTGCAAAGATTTATCAACCGAAGAGGCGTACCGGCCGACATATACTCAGATAATGGATCGAACTTTGTGGGCGCTCACCGGGAATTGCAGCGTTGGCACAAGAACATAAACAGGGACGAACTGCAGAATCGAACCGTGGCCTACGGCATACGATGGCATTTCAACCTCCCACAGGCCAGTCACCGAGGCGGCATATGGGAACGCATGATCCGGTCCGCCAGACGGATATTGCAGTCAATCATGGAGCAGCAGCCGCCCGACGACGAGACGCTGAACACCGTCATGACTGAGGTGGAGCAAATCCTGAACAACCGCCCCCTGGTTCCAGTATTGAACGGCGACCCCACCCACCTGGCGCTCACCCCGAACGACTTATTGACGTTAAGGTCGAACGAGGGTTTCCAAGGGCCGGTAAACCTTCGTGGGAGCTACCTCCACGGGTGGAAGCAAGCGAACTATCTGGCCAATGTCTTCTGGAGGCGATGGCTACGGGAGTACCTACCGGCTTTGCAGACTCGACAGAAGTGGCTGGCCAAAACAAGACCATTCAAAGTTGGGGACGTGGTTATGATCGCCGACGAACGCGCACATTTCAGCACTTGGTCTTTGGGAGTAGTTACGGAAACCATCAAAAGCACTGACGAAATGATAAGAAC
Source organism: Fasciola hepatica (assembly GCA_948099385.1). Lineage (NCBI taxonomy): Eukaryota > Metazoa > Platyhelminthes > Trematoda > Plagiorchiida > Fasciolidae > Fasciola > Fasciola hepatica. The sequence continues at coordinate 10,252,151 of CANUEZ040000182.1, read as the reverse complement.
GGTGAAGGTGAAGACAGCTAACGGAGTGCTCATTCGTGACATACGCAGTATTAACCTACTCGAGAGCGAAGACGGAGGAGCTGATAACCCTGAGGCCTAGTAAACCTTTTTCGCACCAGTAATCGAGGTGGATAAAGAAACACCATATATACCACACAATCTCCGTCAAACACGTTAAGGTGCTCGCGGTCCTTTCGTTGACATTACAGAAGGTTCTTTCCGATATGTGGTGATGAGTGCGATTCCATTATACATCCCGATACATACACGCATGCACGACGCACTCTACATCCCGTAAACCCATCATACATGTGACCGTGTTCTTTGTTTGCCTTTTGTTGACGCTACCGAATGCCCCTTGCATATGTGGAAGTAGCGGAGCTCAGGTCACACATACATGCTACATTTACTCGTTTTCTTACCACGCGGTCTTTTGTTGACATTGCAGAAAGTCCTCCTTTGATGTGTAGTCATACTTGTGATTTCATTGTAACCCCGGCACACACACACGCACACACACACACGCACACACACACACACTCAAGCACGTACATCCAGGACCGAACGGCCCCTTACGAGGACAACGTCTATGTGACCATTCACGCCCGCCATCGGTCATTTGGTCTTGTGGAAGATGTAGACTAGCCTCACGTCTATGTAGCCAATGGGTTAGGTGCGACCAGTAGTAGAACGTCGACGACGAGCATTAGACGCGCGCACTGACAGCAGGGCCTAGGCAGGTAGGAAGAATCAGTACCTTTATACCGAACCTTTGACTCTGCTTAGGATCCAGGAGGATTTTGGTGGGCGGTGTCCCAGCCGGTCGTGGAAAATCCTCCCTTTTCCCTCGCGATTCAGTGTTTTTCCTAACATCACTCATTTGCCTACACTGTTGACTTGCCCTCACGAAATGGTTGTTTTTCTGGACCAATTGTTGTTTGTTCGCGCCCAGAGCGCTATTTTGGCACATCCTTGTTCAGGACCTGCGTGACGCACGTGCTGTCTGCTCACACGCTGCTATTCGGTTTCTCGTTGTTGAGTCTTTGTGATCGTATTATTGAGGTTTATATATTGTTTATGTCATTGTTTATTTTAATAATCTAGTATCGTAGAATTATCACGGATAATCGCCTTCTGATTTCGGGATCCGTTGCGAATTTGGCTACGCATTGCTCAAACGTTCGTAACAGGGGTCGCTTGGCAGTCTGTGGACGGCGAATTTTGGAGAAAAATAGCCTATCAGCTAAAGAGATTAACTCTCTGAGATTCTCTGCCATTTCATCAGCAGAGTTACCTGGGTTAGTTGAATTTAGCTGGGAGCGAATAAATGCACAGACTTGGTCAAAATTGGTTCCTTTGAAGGATCTCAAAATCTTAGTTTCTGAGGGGAGAGGAGGCCATTTCACGATATAATCGAACCCAATGAGAATGTGATCACTTTTGCCGAGGGGCGGCAAGTAATGCACCACATCTATAAGAAACCGATCACTGGTGATGACCAGGTCTAGTATGGACGGGGCGTGGCCTGTGCGATATCTAGTCAGATCTCTTACGTCTTGCACACATGAGTTCTTGAGTACCAGATCAAGGAGGGGTTTACCAAAAGTGATATCCGGGGCATCAGCTCTTTGCCAGTTTTGTACTGGGAGAGTTGAAGTCACCAGTGACTAACAGATGGGTGAAGTCTGTGTAGCTTTTCAGGGAGCCTAATAAGTCTGAGACCTAGGCATGCGGGAGGACGGTAGACAACACCAAGCAATAGGGTGTCTGTCCTAGAGAGGTTAAACACAGCCCACAAACAATCAACACATGAAAAGTTAGGGGTTGTCAGTATGGTAGGAGGAGGGATCGAATAATCGTAGTATATGATGGCCCCACCGGCACGACCTCTACTGGAGTCCTGCCTTACTGCGAAGTATCCCGGAATGGATATTTCGGCGTCAAGTATGTCAGGGGTGAGCCAGGTTTCTGTGAGGGCTATGATCTGGAGCTCCTTATCCACTGCAAGCTGCCGAAGTTCCGGGATCTTATTCAACACACTCAGGCAATTGCTGTAAAATCACTTGAGCACATGCTCCGGAGGTTTTGCAGAATCGCCAAAGGCAGCTGGTTTTGCGTTTGAGAAGTGGGAAAGAGGGGGAGTTGGGGATGGAAAAGAGGTCCAGGGAGAGTCGAGGGCTGAAGATATTGGGGGGCTAGAGGGTAAGCAGACTGCTGTGGGGACCGGTAGGTCTTGATGTCTAGTAACCGGGGGGGGGGTATCATACCAGGCGGACGGTCTACATCCTTCGGTCTCCGAAAAGGGTGGGCTGCTTTTTGTGGTCTGACCTTCTGCGCACTGCGTGATGCCCTGTTCTGAGTTTTCTTGTTGGTGAGCTTATTTTTCATAACATCATTATATATATTATCTGGTGCGTTAACCTCCTTACTGCATCTTTTAGTAGAAACAGGTTGCAGGTTCATGTCTGGGCTCAAGGATGAGTGAGTCTCGTCCGTTGAAATAGTCTTATTGGCTATGATGGGGCCTGGGACGCCTTTCGTAGGCGACAGATGTTTAGTAGCACTAGGCCTACTACTGGGAGTACTTTCGGCGACGGGAAATGGTGTCAGTAGAGAAGCGAGGGATGGTGGGCATGCAGCTCGGTCCTCAAGGCGAGTTACCCGGACAACCGGCAGCACTCTGAGCTTAGGATCGGCTTTTTGTGGAATTTCTGGCTCAGCCTTCTCACTGCGGAGCCTCAGATGAAGTGGCTTATCAATGGATACGCACTTAAGCTCTTCAATGTCCTCCTCGAGCTTTGCAGCCGAGGAAACAATTCGTTTGGCTTCATCTGTGGAACCCATTACAATGAGAATACCGTGAACCCGGTTGGTGCGTTTGGTTACCAACCAAGTGGACCGACCTCTAAGTGGGAAAGGGAACCAGTGAGTTAATTTCGTCTGACCTTAAAAACCGCTTAACTTAACTCGGGGTATATAGCCGCCCGACGTAGATCCACTGCTTTCCTAAAAGCCTTCACTGTTGTGGTATTTATGGCCTCCGGGAGCCCAGGCAGCACAAAGGGACACTCGACCGTCGCCGGAATGTCCCCTAGTGGACGGTCGCAGGAAATCAGTGCAATACCCCCCAAAAAAATCGAAACTTCTATAAATACTGGAGAATACGTCATAAATGCAAAACATTTTGAACGAGAGTCTCCGTTAAGCCATATTTTTGAATATTTATTAGCTCGGTCCCCACCAATTTTAGATACAGAAATCTCTGGAATCGTGAACGCATCAGAACTCCGAACCTAAAATTCCATGTTAAAAAACCATAATAAGAAAATATTTCGACTTTTAGTGTCCATTTTACTGTGTATTATAAATTTGGATGTCCCATTTGTTTTAAAGCTTTTTTTCATGGTGGCCAGTTTTTGGCGCTGGTTGTTCGTTGTAGCCTCTCAGACTGCGCTGTTGAACATTGCGCTGCGTTTGGTCGGTTTCTAGTGTTCTTCGGACGGTAAATCCCATTTATTTTCATTTGTCTCTTCGTTTGTAGATGGAAAAGACCCACCCAAAATGGCGTGGGGGATAACACGTGCATACCAGGGGAGTGGGAGTCATCTTATTTGGCTGTGACCACCTTCACGAAAAGTAAGCTTCGTGGTGATCAGCAGTGTATGCAACCGAATCACCACTGAAAGATGGAGAATGGAAATTTACAACACCGATCAAAATGATAACTACTCTCACAGAAGGTAACTGAATTAATTAGTAACAATAATACTTTCCAGCTGTTCTTTCGGCCAGATATGTTGTGAGGCAGGCCGCTATACAAATGAAGTCGTCAATGGCCGACTTGAGGATTTTATTACGAGCTCTGAGACAATTAAAGCTTAACTTGCCATTAGATCCGAGATCGTTGCTGTGGGCACCAAGGAGAATCCAAAAGAAAGACTTTGGCGCCGGTAGATAAATACATTTTGGACTAAGTGAAACCTTGCAGCGAGCTCTGGAGTGTAGACCTGTCACAGCCGACTGCCGCGTTCATATCCAGTTGCACACTGACAGTATGAGCTTGTTTCGTGGCTCATCGCACCAGTTGTGGCCTATATCGTGTCGCCTCTTAGACCCCATGTCGCGAGTATTTATTGTTGGTCTATACTGAGGGACGTCCGAACCTGCTGAAGTGCATCAATATCTGGAAGTCTTGATAAGAGGATGTGCATCATTATTATCCGATGGCATCATTATTCGTGGAAGTGGTGTTCATTGCAGAATTGTATTGCCGAGTGTTGTGGCAGATAATCCAGCCAAGGCAATGTTTAAGCAGGTTAAGCATCATTCTGGGTTATACAGCTGTCACAGATGCACACAAAGCGGCTATTCCGTCCAGCGCCCTCTCATTATCCCATCAACCACAGGAAGACTACGCAATGACATTTACTTTCGAAATCGTGGCCAAGGTAGTCATCATATTGGCAGTTCCCCGTTCGAAGTACTACCGGTGGATATGATAGCCCTGTTTCCTAACGACTACATGCACAGTGTCTGTCTCGGAATAATACAACGATTATTCGGTCTTTGGCTTATATCTCGTTCTGAACGTAGACCGATTTTGGATTTTAATAGCACGCGACAGGTAAACGAACACTTGAGGGCTGTCGAGAAACATAAAGCCTGTGAATTTCCCCACGTGTGTCGAACGCTGGAGGACATCGAATATTGGAAAGCAACGAAGTACAGGCAATGCTTGTTATATCTCGGACCCGTGGTTTTCAAGAATGTATTGCTAGCGGATCACTACAGGAACTTCATGTGTTTTTCTGTGTTCACTTACACTTTGTTTAGCACCAAGTGGTTTCCCCACTACTTGGACTATACTGAAAGCCAGTTGCCCCGGGTTGTCCAGAAATTCATGAGGTTGTGCGGGGAAGAAGAGGTAGTATTCAACGTGCACAGTTGGCTGTACATCAGTGCTGATGAGCGGATTCACGGACCACTGGATAACTTCTCAGCTTTTCCGTTTGAGTCCTACATGCAGACCATTCGCGGTTGTGTGACCAGTCGACACCTGATCGCCGAAGAAGTGTTTCGTCGCACTCAGGATCGATGTGCTGAGGCCAATCTGTACACAAATGTAAGATTCTGGGACAACACTTTCTCCGGGTCCGTGAGACGGAGGGGCCTGAATGGCTCATTGATCGGTGTTGGTTCAACAATTTACAGCAATAAAAACCCAAATAACAGTGCACTTATCGACCGCAGACCGGCGGTCATCCAAAGAATGGAAGGCCAACTATTGCATGCTTATTTCTTTGAACACTGTGACGAGCTCTTCGACTACCCAATGCCATCTGGGCAGTTGGGCATGTTCCTATGTCATAGTTTGTCCAAGAGCACTGTCTGCTACGGTCTAAATGAGGTCATGTGCAAAGGTTCACTGCTGCCTTACGGTGACAGGTGGGTGTTTTATCCCATATTGCACACATGGGCTAATTAAAGGTAAATCTCCGAAAGTAATCTGTATATATTCTATTTCAGATGTTTGTCGTTGTCGAGTTCTTAGTGGATAACTCCGTTGCCATTGTTAATAAAAAGTGGATGATTAGCCACAGCAGGGTTAGGTGGCCTCGTTGCCCTACCGGCAGTATCCAGAAGCTCCTTCGTGAAGGCCAGCCACCACCACGATGTCAAGGTGCATAAAAGTTAGGTAAGTGCCTGATCAGTGTCCGTCACTTGTAGGTGCTTTCAACGATGTTCTCCGCTGTCAAAGACTTCTGGAAGAATTGTCGGAACTACCATATTCCGATGCAACAGCGGCGATGGATTGCTCTGCTAAAAGGAAAACGTGTGCGAACTTATGTTGACAGAATTCCTTTTTCGGGAAACCGAAGCACTTTTCAGATACGAATTCCGATGAGGAAACCAAGCGACGGAAAACACTACCAGCTGACATTGACCTGTCGCCACCGCCGGTTCTGGGAGACATGTCCGCCGCTACACCTCCAAAACGGAGTCAACTGGAGGCAACTGCTAATGTCAGCCATCTTTGGTGTCAAGCAGTCACCACGTACGTATTCATCTATTTTGATGGCGTGTTCAGATCCCAGGTCACAACTCATTCCATAAGGCCAGCTACATCAACCCCTATTCGAGACACTCGGAGGCACTTTGTACAGTATGTGCATGTTCAGAATAGATTGTCACCTTTCTTACATTTAGGAAGACGGAAACAGTAGCGAAGATAAAAATGCAACAGATCCAGTTTCGGAACACATTACTTATGGAAAAACTTTGGTGTGTATGTCCAACTTCGGATGTTACTTTCATTAATTGCAGCTACGATGAATGACCTTACCACTCGGGTTGTGGAACTGTAGAAACAGATGGAGCAAGTCAAGTCTAAACTTTGCAAATTTGAACATGTTTCTGGTGCATCGGTGCAGTTCATGCAGCGCGCTATTCCTGTGCGAAAAGCATGGCAGTTCCGGAGGTTGAATGAAAAATTGGAGGATGAAACTTCCTACGAAGAAGTGGTAACTAATATTGTTCATAACTTTCTGACTAACAGTTGCATTTCTTTGTTGCAACGGGAACTCGAACAGTTGGGGATTGTGTACGTAAAATAATGCGTACACTGATCTCCGATTGCTTTTTGCACAAATTGAACTGTCGCGGTGTCCACGGGCGTCAATCATTTGCCAATAAAAGAGTAGAGTAACTGTTGGTGAGTATGCCGTTCTGTGTTATCCTATCCTGTATTCGTAGACGCAGTAACGAAGAACTATTTCCCCGGAGCTACAACACTTTTTATAAACGAAAAGATCCAACGTTGGATTCAAAGGTACAGACCGACTGAGGTTATAAGCACCGATTCTCCATTTCAGGACGTGGCCGTCCAAACCGAAAGTGTTGAGGTCAGTTTTGGCTTGATCTTTTATATATTATGTATTGCTGAACCCTCTCATAAGCCGATTTCTAAGGTTTACAATTATAACGACATTTCGTACAGCACCGATTCAACAAGTATTTCATTTTCTTTGTTCCAGGTGTTGCAAGGTACACAAAATTGACCCATAGTTGGATGACGATTTTTCGCTGACAAGCCCAGTGTACAAAGATTTACCAAGAGCGAAATGTATAATTATCCCCGGGGAAACCTGTATTTTATTTGAACTCCGGGGATTAATTCCGCTGAGTGTTGCATGCGGAATTATGGTTAAGCTTAATGTAAGATGGCCATGCATATGCGCTTGCACTGACCTTCGGCTATTTATTATATTACCAGTGTATTATTTAGCATGCACGTATTTCGGTGTTCTAGTTAGTGTTACAAATTTAATGGTATCAAGGGAGTCCGTTTTGATAAGCTTCCGTGGCCGTCATCTGAGTGTCCCCTCACCGTCACTGAGTGTCCTCTGACCGTCACCTAAGTGTCCCTTTTTTGTTTCAAAGGGGACACTCATGTGACGTTCATGTGACTCTCAGGTGACGGTCGAGCTGCCTGAGAGATTATTCCAATCGGGTATCACTCTATTAGAAAAGAACTTCGCCCTATTTTTGGGCCTCGAATGCCTTCGTTGCAATCTAAGGCTATGCCCCCTTGTGCCTCTGTCTGGGATCGGAGAGCAAAGGTCCTCTCGATTTGTAGTAATATTGGTTTATTTCGGAAACGCCCGGAGCATGCAATGTGCATGACCTTGTTGATGCAGGTGACGGAATGGACAGATATAATTCATGGAAATATGGAAACTCTCATGAAAATATTGGATAAAATGGCTCAGAAGGGGTAATAAGGTAGGACGAAAATAGGATAAACGTATGCATACCATAGAGATTGTGTGGAGTTTAAATGAACTCAAGAGCGGATTTGAATGGACGCCCGGTGAGTTTGAAAGTCAAGGTCAGATGGACTGAATGGCTGCTCCGGGAAATTGCATATGGGGGCCGACTGGTAAATATGGGAAAGGCTGGAAATCGGTATAAGGAACTGCAGTAGCGAGGAACGATGGAGAAAAAGGTAAGCTGCACTGCAGTGGATTAGATATCAATGAAGCATTGGTACTTTGCAGTTGATTGTCGGCGGACAGGGCACAAAACTCACCGTAAAACAGGCAACGAGCAATGCAAGACGTAGAGGGATGATCAGATGACAAAAACGATTTAGAAGGATTGGATACGGTAGATGTGAGGCACAGATGTAGAGTTGATGGATGCCTATGATGACGGTCGTTGGGATGATAGCAAGAGAAATGGCCGGTGAGGAACTGCAAGATGCAGAGCGCGTACACATAGATATATATGCGTAAGTTTGTATATATATATAGATTTATTATATATATGTATAGGTATAAGAGAAGCACGAGCAATAACAATGGGGTCCTAGAAAGAAATTATCAGTCATTAGGAGGAGTAGGTAATGTTAGATCAAATGGTTGTAGAATTAACTTTGGAATATCGTGGTGGATTAACTTCATGACAGGTGCACATGGCAGCCCAACGGAGAGAAAAATAGAATGCGGAAGCACAGAAATGATGAAGACTGTGAGGAGCAGTTCATGGAAGAGTGAAGATGAAAGACAAGATCAAGGAAAACAGGTAAGAATGGGTCCCATTATTTGATCAATGCAGGTGCAAGATGTAGTGACAGACCAGAGGAATCGGGTAGTGACAGGTTAAACAATTTGGAACTGTAAAAGAACACCTTGACGTAACGTTGTCATTATAATGGTGGAACACGGAAAAGCGGACCACACTGGAAGGTACAGAAAAATGCCCGTAGCGAGCAGTAAACGGATCAAAGGTTGAAAGCAATGACCGAGGAGACACAGATAAGAAATAACCAATCAGATCATTTTACTGCAGATGAAACACGAAGGAGGCGGACAAGGAAGCGGGAAGCCCCGAGATAAGTGGACCAGTAATAGAACAAAAAGGCCATAAAAAATGAATGCGCAAAGGAGTTGGGGCAATGGAGCTGGAGAGTTGTGTGCCGGCGGAAAATTGAACAGGTGGATACTAATCAGGACACTGGAAAGAACCGCAGAGGAATCGCGGGGCCAAGTGAGAAAGATATGGTGGTGGTGATTAGATAATAAATACGTCTGTAAAAGATGCGAAGTTTGGAGCGGCAAGTTCTAATATGCGGATAAGTCATGGGTGCGGGTGTGATTAGTGCATCATGGCATTGGGCATGGGGAGGGATTTAACAGAACGACAGGTTTAAGGAAGCTATCAATGGGCGTTCTGAGCAGAGGGTAACACCAAGCGCATAGATGATAGAAGCCAGCGATGACGGCAGGTGGGAAAAGAGTTATTGGCGAGCGTTGACAGAGAAGAGTGGTTAGGACGATAGTGACTCAAAGCAGTGAAAGTTGATGTAGAGAGAGGCAATAGGAGGGAGGACAAAACGGGTAGGTGTGCATACCGTGGTAGGGCGACAAAAATGGGAAGTGGAAACAGATGATAAGAACTATAGGTGAACAAGCTGTGGCGGAAAAACGATGAGGAGCATGCAATTTTCAACCGACAGCACTGGATTCGGTAGTCCAAGAAAAGTTAGGGCGTGCCATCCGCAACCGGTGCTAGTGGGTGGGACTGGCCGTGCGCTTGGCACCCAACCTGAAAAACACTTCGTGAAGTGAAAGCAGGAGGTGTGATCCACCGGTCTAAATGCGCTCGCACATCGTTACAGACGGCCTGCACGCCCGATGTGCGCCGGCCATAGCGGTGGATATGACCGCGCCCCGCACTGTTGGGAGTGGCACGAGTGTTCATGGATAATTGTACAGGGGACAAAACGACCGCGATGGGGGTGCGTGAACCAGGAACAATTGACCAAGACGTGAGACCATGGACAGGAGAGTCAACGGAAACAGCGAGTGGTAGACGACCGTGTAGCAATATTATCCAGGTGCACCTGCCAGGGAGATGGTAAGTACAGTGCCCGAAGTGGTTGGCCGTCACTGAGGATCACTGTAAAGGGAAAAGGGATAGAGAAGCGCAGTCTGGGTGTGCCCCAGCTGAGAATCAACGGATACTGAGGAGAAATAAGTGAATATGATGGATAAGAGATGAACGTAGGTGAGCAATAGGGTTATCTTATGATGGCAGTAGGTAGGTTCGCTATGGATCAGTGAAGGCAATGGCCTTAGTTCGCGGGGTGTACCTAGTGGCCTGTGGCGCAGAGGTAGTAGAGTTACAGTGTGAGGCCTCTTTCAAAGGCCAGGTCGGCGGAGACGAACTCATTGGTGAGCAATATAGCATTGGGGACCGTTAAGTATGACAAAAGTGCGCGCCTAAAAGCGAACATTGAGGAGGCACTGCGTAAGCTAAGGGGCAGCTTATTCCAGATTTTGGAATAGGCTGACAGAAGGAATCGGGACTTCAGACAGAGATTAGAATGAGGGACAGTGAGAGAGAAGGCACGGTGTCGGATCGGGTAGGAGCAGGGCGCAGCGAATGAGATGGGATAAGAGGTGTAGGCCGGGTTATGGATTGGCTTAAAGAGGAAAATCAGGTTGAGCCTCATGCGACGAATCCATAGAGGCTCAATTTGTAGGAGCTCACAGCGCTGGCGGTATGTTAGGGCTAGGGATACGCCCAACAGCCTTTTGGTGAAAGTACGCTGAACGTTCTCAAGCGATACAATAGAGGAACGTGGCCAGAAACTGGAGGTAATGGGACAATATTCTAGGAGCGGTCTCACGTGTGAGAGATACATGGAGAGGTGACTGGCCGGTATTAAGAAACACCGATTGATCAGGCCTAGGGTTCGCTTAGCCTTAGCGATTTGGAACGATGCCTGTTCTGAGAAGTTAAAGGTACAAGAGTAGCGTACGTCAAGATCGGTAACCATGGGGTGTATGGGGATGGGCAGGCCGTCCAGACAAATTTGACTGGGCGGTACGGTGCACTTGTATGGTAGGAGGAAGCTTTTCTCCGCAGAGAATTTCATGAACCACGAGACGCACCAAGTTTGGAGAACGAGTAAGTCATGCGATATGTTGCACAGAGTCACGGATATGTCACTAGGGAGGAAATAGTACACTATTTTTATATCGTCGGCAAAGAGGAAAGGAGTGCCGTGTCGATTAGAAGAGAAAATGTCATTGATATAAATAAGGAATAGTAATGGGCCTAGGACACTGCCTTGGAGGACGCCGCTAGTAATTGGTTTGGCGGAAGATAGGTGGCCGTCGACGAGCACGGCTTGTGATCTGTGAGAGAGATTGGAGGATAGCCAGGAGAGGAGGATGATTTTGTCCAACAGACGAATTTGGGAAACACGGTCAAAAGCCTTAGAAATGTCGAGGTACAGGACAATTACGGAGCTTCCGGCGTCAGCAGCAGACGATGGGACATTGAGAAAGTCAAGCTGGCAGGAAGAGCAGGAACGGGAGTTCAAGAAACCATGCTGACCAGGGTTCAGCAGGTTGTTAGATAGGAGGTATTGGACAATGTGTTTTTTGATAATTCCCTCCATAATTTTGCAGACTACTGGGGTGTGATTAATGGGCCGATAGTTATCTGGGTTGTGTAATACACCCTTTTTGAAGCGCGGAACTATAACAGAGGATTTCCATTGAGGTGGGACGAAACTGTGAAGCATGGAGGTGGTATACATATTGAGTAACAATAAAGGGAGGTCAGGACCACCGAAACGGAAGAGAGCCGGTGGGAGATCATCTGGTCCCGGTTTCGAGGAAGGTTTAATGGAGGAAGCTGATTTTTCAATTTCTAGATGGGTGAAGGGAGTCGATGAAAGAGAGACAGAGGTGCAGGGGTGGATTGTAGGAGGGGGGATACCGGGACAGCTTATAAGGGAGGAAGAAAAATGCTCATTGAAGGCCTCAGAAATCGATGCTGGATTATTAGTGGTAGATGAGCAGCAGCTGAGGAACTTGGGCGAGGTATGATTGGATTGATTGGACCTTTTACTAAGCAGGTTGGACAGGTAGCCAGTTTTGTTTGGGTGTGCTAGGGTGATGGCCTCTTGCCTTCTCAGATGCGAATCGACCATGCAACGCAGCCTCAGTTGTAGCTGGTTTATGCGCAGGAGAATTGTAAAGTCGTGTGATCTAGCGAAGGTAAGTTGCAGCTTAGACAGCTTACGCTCTAAAAGTGACCGGCGTGAGCTGCTGGACTTGGAGCGTGGATCGGCACATGGGTTGGCGGTACTTATGCAGTGTAGGAGGTTGGAGCAGAGAGAGTTCATAACAGTGAGGGGATCGGATGAGAGAAAAAATGTGTCCCAGTTAAGGGAGCGGATTATCATTGGCACCAGGGGCCAGTTACAGGAACGGTAGGAGGTCAGAACAGGGGGAAAGGGGGGATGAGAACAGCTGAACTTGCACCTGACAATACGGTGGTCACTACCCGGGAAGTGATCAGTAGTCTGGGTGATCAAATCGGGAACATCAATGGAGAATACTAGATCCAAGATGTTGTTCCCCCTAGTGGGGCAGGTGATGTGTTGGGTCCATCCACCAAGAAGGACACAAGAAAGGAAGGTGGAGAGGGCGGAAGGGCTAGTACAGGAGGACCAGAAAGTTGAAGGAAAGTCAAAGTCACCCGCAAAAATTTTTGAACTGGCAGGGTAGTGAAGCGCAGCATTAAAAACATCCACGGCAGAGTCATTTTTTGCAGGCTTCAGACCCGGGGGGACGTAGACGCAGCCAGGGAGGAGGTTCTGGCCGGAGACGTGAATGGATAGCCATAACGAATCCTCAATAAGGAGAAGAGAGGGGTGGTCGATAACACTAGCGTGGATAGTGAATTTGACAAAGGCTAAACAGCCCCCTCCACGCCTGGACTGGCGGGTGTTCGAGAAGCATTGATACCCAGCTATGCAAACAAGGTCAAGCGAAGCATCATCTGACAGCCAGGATTCAGTTACTAGTATAATGTCAGCGTTTGACGCAAATGCCGAAGGTCGCAGGTACGATATTTTTCTAATTATTGAGCGAGCGTTAATAAGAACTAGTAGGAATGAGTTCAGTGTCGGTGTGCACAAAGCATGGATGCCAGGTGCAAGACTATTGGGATCGCTGTGGCGATAGGAGTTGGGTCTCAGTGGGGATAGAACGTCAGTAGAAGGGGGAGGGCAGGCAGTATTGGGTGGGGGACGGAAAGTAGGAGAAGCGTTAGCATTGGACGCAGCCGATCGCTGTGAGTGATCAATACGGTGGGTGTGCAGCACACCGCTGATGTGGGCCGGAGGGATGTCACACGGTGCAGAGGGAGGGGGCACCATGTGGCAAAGTGAGAGGTTAGGAATATCTGGCGAAGCGGGGTGGACAGGGGGGAGTGCGTGGTGTAAGGTGCTAAGTGACATGACATCGAGTGAGGAGCGATCAGTGATATGAGCCTGTAAAAGTTTGTGGATATGGTCCATAGGGCGACTAGCAATATGGCCACGGGTGCGGAGGGCACCGGTCAGGAAGAAAACGAGATCTTGACTGCAGGTAACCTACCTGTTGGGCAGAGTCTGTATAAGGCAGGTAAGTCGGTATGGGAGTGAAGGCATGTGGGAGAGTAACTGGGACGTAGTATGGGGTGGGAGGGGGGTGGAAGGGAGTGGCAAAATTTGGAAAGGTTTGGAGGCTCATGAGGGGTAGGGAAGCCGGTAAGTGGGGAGGTGGGGCGAGGAGGCGGGATGCAGGTACGAATCTAGAGTATCTGCTAGGGTATGTACGTGGTACTTCAGGGTTAGATGAGGGTTGGTGGAGGTGAGCAGAGGGGGGACAGCGGAATCATGCTGGGGCTATGATATGGAGGGTTGGTGTCTGGGGGGCAGGGAGGGATATACGGTATCAACGGAGATGGAGGATTGGTGTGACCCATGCGATCAGAGAGAGGGAAAGACAGTGGAGGGGGGTGCGAGACAATGGAAGGGTGAGTGGCACTGACAAGGCCCTGAGGGTCACTCATGCATATAGGGAAGATGGCGTTAGACGAATCCGGATGGTGGCCCAGTTGGTTATCACCTGGAGGATCCGAGAGTACGCTATAAGCAGAAGCCGATTGAGAGTGGGGGGTAATGGGTGGGGTGATTAGTTGGGCAAGTGTGGACCTGGTAGGAGTACCAGGTAGGCTTATGGGGGATTAGAGCGGCACTTGTGAGGATGGAAACGAAGTGTCGAGGCTGAGCTAGCAGCTGGTGGGCAGTTGGTAGAGTCGTTAGAGCGAGAGCGGCGGGTGACAACACTTGTCAACGGCTCGGAGGACGGATTGGAAGTAGTGCGGTGGGGGCTGATGGTTGTACCAGGGTCTTGTCTTGGCTCAGATACTATAACGGGGGAGAGCGGCTTTAATACTGAAGTGGAGAGCCGCTTGGGGCCTGTGGTCGGGGAGCGAGAGCTACTGCTAGTAGAGGCTACTGGGGGAGGTGGTAAAAAAGGGCGTTTGAGTGGAAGCGGAACCGGGGGTGGGGAGTTAGACATATCTAAGTCGACAGTTTGCAGGCAGGCAGGGTGAGGCGCTGGGCTCGCCTTTGACTCCTTGACAGAGGGGCATTGGGTAACCTTCATGTCGGTTACAGTGGGGTCAGTCTGCATGGGCTAGGCGGAGTTATTTCTCAGCGAACGAAGTATTTCCCGTTGGAGGGGGGTTTTATCAGAGAATATCTTGATATCCTTATACGGCGGAAGGACAGCAATTGTGGACTTGTTGCTAATGGAATCTGTAGCTGTTAGGTCGTCCATGACTTGAAATAGCATGGGGCAACCATGTCGCTGGGACTTTTTACGTAGCCTCCTGCAAAGGCATCTATAGTGAGCCATGTTGCACGAACTTAGTAGGTTGTGTTTCGTCAAGGAAAGTGGTAAGCTGTCTGGAACATTAAAAACAACTGCGTTCTAGGAGTTGGCAATGCGGTGGTATATTTCAGTAGACACGGAATCGAGGAGGTGTCCCACCGAAACCAAGTTCTTGGGCGATGTAGCGGCTACAGGGTCAAGGAGAGCAGCCAAGGGTGAAACCTTTGAAAGGATTCCACCAATCAGCTCGACCTTGTTACTAAGTTCGACGAAACTCTGCTTAAGGCCATTAGGACTATTAGAAGCTTCACCGTTGACGTTAACGAGGGTGACAGAGCACGGTCTGGTTTTTTTTTTTTTTTGGGGGGGGGGGGGTTGGGTGTGTTTGGATTTGCCAGCTTTAGCGATACGGATTTTCCGAGTACTGGTTGGGGGCCGGGATAGCATGATAAGTAGAAATATATGACGGAGGTAAAAAGGTAGCAGGAAATCGGTCAACTAGACAGAGATAAGCCAAAGGTCTGAGCGGACCAGGAGTGTGCCTGGGTGCTATGTGCGCAAAGGTCTAGATGAGACCTTTGTTCCAGGTATTTTAAGGTGCACAAAAATGACCCATAGTTGGATGACAATTTTTCGCTGACAAGCCCAGTGTACAAAGATTTACCAAGAGCGAAATGTATAATTATCCCCGGTGAAACCTGTATTTATTTATTTATTTATTTATTTGAACTCCGGGGATTAATTCCGCTGAGTGTTGCATGCGGAATTATGGTTAAGCTTAATGTAAGATGGCCATGCCTATGCGCTTGCACTGACCTTCGGCTATTCCTTATATTACCAGTGTATTATTTAGCATGTACATATTTCGGTGTTCTAGTTAGTGTTACAAATTTAATGGTATCAAGAGAGTCCGTTTTGATAAGCTTCCGTGGCCGTCACCTGGGTGTCCCTTTTTTGTTTCAAAGGGGACACTCATGTGACGTTCATGTGACTCTCAGGTGACGGTCGAGCTGCCTGAGAGATTATTCCAATCGGGTATCACTCTATTAGAAAAGAACTTCGCCCTATTTTTGGGCCTCGAATGCCTTCGTTGCAATCTAAGGCTATGCCCCCTTGTGCCTCTGTCTGGGATCGGAGAGCAAAGGTCCTGTCGAATTATGCCTGACAGTCCCTTCATTACTTTGAAGATTTTCATCAAATCCCCTCGAACGCGCCGCATTTTCATCAAGGGAAGATCTAGGGCACGGAGAAGCCCTATATATCTAAACCCCCATCTCCTAGCCACCATTCTTGTGGTTATCCCTTGCATTTTCTCCATACAGTCTACATCTTTCTGTTGGTACGGTGCCCAGGCTTTCACGCAGTACTCCATAAGCGGCCTGACTATGGCTTAATATATCCGAAGGAAAGCCTCCGGCTCTCTACAAGACATAGCAGATCTATCTCGAAGGAGTTCTCTCCTGGCCATATCGGCCGCTGCGGTGCACTGCTTCGACGGCTTAAAGCTGTTGTCCATTATAACGCCCAAGTCTTTGGCCTGAGAAACCTCTTGCAACCAGCCCACACCATTCCCACTAGCCCCCGTATTTGTGATCAAGCTGTGACATTTGGTGAGGTTTAGTGGAGGGTCCCATTTGCGTGACCAGTTTTGTACTGCTAACACGTCAAGTTCTATATCCACTCCAGCTATATTGACGTCATCGGCAAACGTAAAGGTGAGGTTTATAAGCCCTCGTGCTAGGCCATTGATGAAGATGAGGACGAGCAGAGGACCAAGCACTGAGCCCTGTGACACCCACATGTTACACCTTCCGGTTTTGAGACATGACTACTCACCCTAACACTAAAAGTTCGCCCTGTTAAAAAACTAGTCAACCATTGTCGTGCCTCTCCAACAATTCCCGTAGACTGCAGTTTGACGTCCAGAAATCTGTGGTTTACAGAATCAAACACCTTGCTGAAGTCCAATTACCAGATCCCAATCGACTGCCCTTCCTCCAGGTGCATGGTCACCTCATCGAGGAACAGCAGAAGATTCGTCAGACAGGACCGTCCTGTCACAAACCTACGCTGAGCATTTGAAATGAGGTTATGCTGAACCAAATGCCCAGAGATCTGTTTCCTGAGTATCCTCTCCGGAAGCTTACACAGTACTGAAGTTAAGCTAACCGGCCGGTAATTTTCGGCCTTTTGCCGGGGTCCGCTCTTGTAAGTTCCCACCAATGTTTCCCTCATCCAGTTTCCCGGCACAATTCCCTCTCTAAGTGAGGTTTCATGCAGCTTCGTCACCAGAGCCTTAAGGACCTCGGCCAGAGGTTGAAAGACTGCTGGATGAATCCCATCTGGTCCTGCTGCTTTATTTCTATTCAAGGTTTGTAACTCCGCGTACACTTCTCCTACAGTAAGCTCGGGTATTGGAGGCGCCTGTGGGCCCTCCATTCTTTCCTCTAAATCATTATCTGGTGGATATTTGCTCTTGGAGAATGCCAAGAGCATATCAGCCTTGTCTTCGTCGCTTAGAGCTAGCCGTCCTTGTGCTCCCTCCAAAGTTGCCACGCTTTTTCTCGTACTTTTGTGGGATTGCACATAAGAGTAGAACCGCTTTGAGTTTGTGCGGACCGACTCAGCTAACAGACGCTCGGAGGCATGTTTTTCTACTCTTCGACCGGCTTGAGCTCTGTTCCTAGCCATCTTATAGCTGTTCCGTGTCCCCTGAGTTTTGTACGGCTTGTACGTCCATCGTTGCCCATGAATGACGATAGCATGGCGGACCTTTGACTCACACTAATGGGGGTTAATTTTCACCGCTAACTAACTTCAGAGGTGCAAACTCCTCTGTAAGTTCGAGTATCCCCATCTTGATGACCACCTAACGTTCCTCTACGGAGGCGTTTGTGCGTCTCGGTGTCCACTGAACTTTCTCTGGCGTTCTCTTCAGTTCACCTATATTGATTCTCCCACAGAGCCGAAGTAACGCGCTTCCCTTTAGTGCCTTTCTAAGCCTTAGTGTGACCCTTGGGGTTACGTGATCACTTTTGCCCAGTGGCTCTTCCCACTTAATTTCTCTAACTTCTTCATAGTGCCGTGTTATGATTAAATCAGAGAGAGACGGGTGCTGTCCAACTCTGTGTCCAGTGGCCTGTGTCACGTGCTGCGTACGTGAACGCAACTAGACCCACTGCAGAAAATTGTCTTCCGTTGATCCACTTGGTGCGATCCCGCTTCCCCAGTTAACTTTCGGTAGGATGTGATACCCTAATAAGAAGCACTCCCTTGTCTGTGCCAGCAACGTATCCAACATTTGCAAGAGCCCAAAGTCTTTCTCATATATCGCTAAGGGTGCCCTGTAGATACAGATGATGCATACTGTTCGCACCTCGATCCTCATAAAGCAGGATCTGGCCTGCACATAACCAGTTCAATTCAGTCTCAATTCTGTTCCAGGACTTGACGGCGGGATGCCCGAATGTCCAGATTCGTGCACTGATGAGCTCCTTGGATACCCCGGCGCTTCGACAGTTGGAAGAGACTCTTCTTCTTCAATACTTGGCTAAAATCAGTCCGTGAGGGTTCAAGTTAGATCTCCAGCCCCATTTTTCTTCAACTAATTTCCGGACCACCGCCGTTAGCCACACACCTCACGGCCATTCTCCCCGGTTGTAAGGAGAGTGTAGTGAGGGGTGTAACGACCGGTCGTGGAAAATCCCCTAAAACCTTTGCGGTTCAGTGTTTTTCTTAACATCACCCACTTGATTACACTATTGACGTGTCTTTACGAACTGTTTGTTTTTATGGACCAATTGTTGTTTGTTCGCGCCCAGAGCGCCACTTTGTCATATCCTTGTTCTGGACCCGCCTGACGCACGAGCTCCTTGCTCGCACGCCGCGATTTGGTTTCTCGTTTGTTGAGTCCTCGTGATCTCATTATTGCGGTTTGTATCTTTTTGGTGTCATTGTTCATTCAATAATCTAGTACTTAGAAAATCACGGGTAATCGCCTTTTGATTTCGGGATCCGTTGTGAATTTGGCTACGCATTGCTCAAACGCGTGTTACAAGGGGTGGTAGGTATTAGATAAGGATTCCTCGAGGGTCGAAGTGAAAAGAACTAGTCGGTTGCCTACAAGAACTTTAGTAGACTCCCGGTTACATCTCTCCAAACACAATCCTTAACATTTTATCTAACCCCTTCCGAACTCAGTCACAGTGTTCCCGCTTATCACATGCCCTGGCAGCCTGTTCCAGTCATTGGCCACCCTAACTGCGAAAGGCTGGATTCTGATGCGAGTCAAAGTTCTCTCATTCCCTATTGTCATTACATGCCCTCTTAGGCGGTCATTCCCCCGCAGTTCAAATAAGGACCCGATGTGGCCTCGTGCCTCTGTAAATCCTTTTAGTATTTTGAAGGCCACCATGAGTTCGCCTTTTCTTCTTCTTCTCTCTAGAAAAAATAACCCCAGTTGCTCCAACCTCCGTTCATAGCGCAAACGTCGGTATTTTCCGAACCATCGTCTGAATCGCCGTTGTAGCCGCTCAATGGCCTTGACGTCCCCCACCAAACATGGTTTCCGCTCCTGAACATAGTTTTCCAGATAAGATCTCACAAGAGCTTTGTACATTGGAAATAAGACCCTTGGTTTTCTAATGCTGACCGCCCTCCTTAACCGGCGCAGGACTCTACGTGCTTTCTGCATTACTTTCTGGCACTGGCGACTAGGATTGTGGTCAGTGCTTACCACCACCCGTTAGTCCCGGGCTCCTATGGTCTGAGCTAGTGCCTCCCGTTTGTTTGGTGGCCCCATATATCTTGTGGGCAGTGGTCCTTCCTCCTTCATGAGATGTTAGCATCTGCTCAGATTGAGGAGAATATCTCACGCCACTGAACATTGTTATACCTTGTCTAGATCACGCTGAATCACCGCGTCGTCCGGTGCTCCAACCACCTTGAAGTCGTCCACGAAACGAGAAGCACGATCCTTCCAACCCGTCTGCCAGATCGCTGGCGCACATCAGGAACAACAGAGGCCCCGGGACCGGCCCTTGCGGAACACCACTATGCGGTCTCCCAATGTCCGACAAGCAGCCTTCCACTCTCACTCGAAAAACTCTCCTTTATGCTTTGCACAATCTACTTCTGTATTTTTGCCGTAAGCTGAAACGGTTCTACACTTGCTTTGGCAGCCTGCGGTTAACCGAATCAAATGCCTTTTGGAAAACCAGATAACAGAATTTCCACCCGTTCTCCTCGACCCACTCGACGGTTTGCCTCATCCAGGAAGCATTTTGTGTTGAGGGACTAGAGTGCCTGAGTCAGAACCCTTGCTGACTGGCAGTCTCCAGTTCGTTCCTCTCTAAATACCTCACTATTCTGTCTCGTAGTATTCTCTCGAGAGTTTTTGGCACCATTGATGTCAAGTTAGTCGGCCTGAAGCTAGCACATGTGTCTCTGTCTCCACCTTTATAAAGAGGCGGGACGGTCGATACAAGCCAGTCTTTAGGCAGTAAACTCTTGTCTAGTGGTGATTTGGACAGCTTGGCTAGCGGTTCAACCAGGAGGGACGCTAGTCGCTTCAGTATTGCTGGGTGGATGTCATCCGGCCACGCCGCCTTGGATACGTCCAGCTGCTTGAAGCTGGTCAACACGTCTCCTGCATTTATTTCTCCGTCCTCCGATTCGGAGACCTTGCTACTCCTGGTCACAGGTAGCCCCTGAGCCCCCTGGTCTCATCAATGTACCTGCTAAAAGAACTGCAACAGGTTCTCTGCTTTTTCCTCCCCGCTTATTGTCCGCCCTCCCTGTGAGTTCTTGACCCCGTATACGGCGTTTTTCAGTGTTGCCTATGGTTGATTTATTTGTAGCACTTTTTCGGGTTGTTTTGGCGTTCCGAGCATTACGTTCCTCGTAGCTGTTCCGGCACTGTTTCTGTGTCTGGCATAGTCTAGTTCCCGGTGCTTTGGACTGTAGGAAGGCCCGGAAGCCGCTGGTACTTCTGTACTTTTTGAGTGCTCTTTGCTCCCGTTTAAGAGCCGTTCTACCCCAGCTTGTCCACCATGGAAGAAATTCCTTTTCGTTTGACTCTTCTGAGTGGTGCGACAGCCTCTGTAATTTCCAACGGTCCGCTCCTGATCCACCTCCCTTGGTGTTCTACGTTGTAGTCATCGCTCACTGTGCCCCAATCTACCGGGCAATTCTCGTCTACCTTTGAGAAGTTCCTCCTGAAATCATCAGGCGCACTTATTCCCCGAAGGTTTAGGCTAAACTGGAGTGCGCCATGATCACTCTTCCCCAAGGGTTCCGCGACTTCTGGTTGTTCTGGGTCATTTGGGGCCCTGGTCATTATCAGGTCAGGGATTGACTGTGACTGACCAAACCCAATCTTGTCACTCAATTAAAGTGCTGGACAATAGCTTTCCTGTGGATTAGGTGGGGTGATCTCTGCCCAAATGTGCCTTCTGGAGCGGCTTCCGAAGTCTAATCTACTTCGGGTCTGTTGTAACCACCCATAGCAAGCAACTTCCATAAGGCACTGGTAGCCTCAGCGAGGAACTCAAGCAGATCGTTGACCACAGCACCTCCCGCTTCCGGGCTTTGATATGTGCAAACAACCGACGCTTTCAGCCGCCCCTCCGCTGTTACAACCCCTAGCTCTTTTGCGTTCGGGGTAACAAGTCGGCTGCTCTCAAAGCAGCCGTGCTGCTCTACTAGGTAGGCGATTATACCAACCCCGGCTCGACCTTCCTTCCAATCCACCATGAAGCCTGGGTAGAAGATTGGGACCAGCCAATTCTCTCTTTTGCCTGGTAGCAGCCACTTTTCATTGGCTGCCATCACATCTACTCCCTGTGCCCTAACTTTGAGCTCCGGCCACTTGTTACCCATACCTGCAGCACTGGTGTGGGCCACGGGGATCACAACACCCTCCTCTGTTTTACTACGTCTTCCAGAAGAGGGGACAGGTGCTCGAATCCTGAACCCGAGCACCCGGACCGTTCTTCCGTAGCACGGTTGGGTCTCTAGCGTTACTGTCGACTGGTACCCTGAACACCTTCTGGATAGCTTTGCATATAATCGTTCTTGGAGTCTTGGTGAGGGTCGGTTGTCCTTATTCTCCCCTCTCGGAGTTGAGACGGTCCATTTTTTTGGTGGAGGGACTGTGCAACGCTTTCTGTACCCTGACCGAAGGCGTTTTGTTGCTAATCTCCTTTATCTTGCTTCAGTTCATTCTTGTAGACTTTAGGGGTCCGTGTTTAAACCCGGAGTTCCGCTTTTTTCACCCCTCTCCTACTGAATACAGCTGCTTTATTATCCGGCACCACATGTATTCCTCCCTTTGAGATTTGTCTAATGTACTCGGCTGAATCTAAGAGGGCTTCCTTGCAAGGAGGGTTGGCGAACTCCACAAGCGTAGGCCCTGGTTCGCACTCTTTAGAGTCAGTCTCCCCGTTCCACCGCTCCAATGTCATAGCTCCTTTCGTAGCTACATGCCCGGGGATTTCCACTGCTCGGAGCAAGTTAACCTGATGGTATCTCATTGCTCTGTCCTTCTGCCTTCCAAATTTCATGAAAAGCTCCGGAATTTCGTGAATTACAAAATTCCGGTTCCTTCCGAGGGCAATATCACTGTTTTTCCTCAAGGCGGTCAGAATTTTAGTGATATTGGCCTTATCTTGTTCTTACTTAATTACCCGCTCATTTAGGACTCCTAAACTCTCTACTGTGACACGAGTCGGCGGCGCAGCAGCTGCGTACTGTCTCAGCATTCCCCCGGTGTCTCTTAGGTGTACGGGCGTCGCCTCATGTCCACTGATGTCCCTAATTAGCGCCAACTGTTCCTCTGAGGGTTTATATGTTTCCGTCACTTTCCTGGCGACGTCTGCCTCCCTGGTGGCTTTATCATCAGATCTAATAAGATTTTGGTATGGCGGGCATGTCCGGCTAAGTTTATTATATACACAGTAAGGCCGTAGTACTTCCTGCTTAACCCCGAGCACTTCAGGTAGAACCACGTTTGGCAGGTGCCACACTGTATACCAGCAGTACCCGGCAACATACTCTCTTCGGAACACCAAGGCCTTCCACATTACTCATCTACCCCGCCTGTCTGGTCTAGTGTTCTACAGGTTACGAGTATTTTATTCGCCAACTTTCCCACTTTGCTAGTCCAACCAAAAAAGAAGGACCTTATGAGTAGCATGGCCAAGCTGAAGGATATCTAGCAAGACTGGTTCCAGATTGAGATCGACCAATATCGAGGAGAATGACCGGCTGGTACTTCACGACAAGCCGGCTAACTTGTTGGGGTTTTAGTTGCTGGACAAAGTCGTTTACTGTTGACTGCTTCTTTCTTCGTTGACAGTGTTACTTTCCTTCAGCTTGGTGGTTAGTTTTCTGTTTCTGTCGAGTTATTATGTCTTTTTCTTCCCCTGTCTTCCATGCAGCCCGACTTCGCGGTGTAGCTCAGTTCAGTTCTTGTTCTTGAAGTTCTCCAAGTATATTACGGACCTGAGGCTGGAGCTCTACAATTCTTGGACCTTGACACACTTTCTCTTTGGTATTCAGTGCTTTGGAATCAAGAGTGCCCGAACTTTTGGACGACTACCAGGGGCAAAGGCGTCAGGTGGTAGATCAGATAGTGGTCTTAGGAGGACCAATAGTCTTGAAGTCTTGAAGTAGTTCACGGGTGCGGGCTTGAGTCAAAATGATCCCCGTTCTTGCACATACCTTTTTTTCTCCGGTGCCACCAAGCTGGAATGGCAAAACTGGACAACAAGGGGACAACCATCTTCTGAAAGGCCACATTTTAATAAAATAAATGTTCCCTAAGTAGCACGTGAGTCCGACGATATGAATGTAAATGCATTAGCACATCACCACTAGTTTTGTTGCTTTAAAATTGACACATAAGGGTGATTTGCACATAAGTTCGTAAGATGGAGGAGAATGGACCCATTTATAACTGCTTACTCGTACGAGTATATGGGACTGAAGAAGAGACGGGGTATCTGCGGAGCAGAAGGACATACGCGAGGGGGATCAGAGAACCGGACTAGACATGGGTCCTAACCAGTTGTCTATTCTGGCCTTAAATGCCTCTTTTAAGGAAGCATTCACTACCTCTTGAACAAGGCTATTTCATAGAGATATTTTCAGAGACGAGAAGAAATGTCGCCTAATGAAGGTACTTGGGCTGGGTGAGAGTAGTTTCCTCGTGTGTCCTCCCAAGATCTCCAAGTTCGGACTAGTAGAAAGCTAATCCACTGGGCCCGTTGGGAATAGATCATAAATCAGGACGAGGTTTTCCCCAGAACGGCGTGTCCCAAGTGGGTGGAGGTTGAGTGATATTAGACGAACCGTGTACGGGGCAAATGGCAAACCATGTACCATTTTGGTCGCCCTCCGTTGAATCCGCTCCAAGATGTCCCATCTCTTAAGGCTACAGTATGTACTTTCTGGCCACCGTATTCCAAACGGGGTCAAATATAGGTCTCGTATAGAAGATAGAAGTCCTCTTTGGAGACCATCGAGAAGGTACATTTATTAAGGTTTATAACCCCGAAGGCGGTTTTCATAGCTTTCTCTTGATGGAAGGAGAACCAGAAATTACAGCGCAGCCAGAATTCAAGCAACTTGCGCTGATCCGCTGTTTGGATTAGTGTTTCTACTTACCTTGAAGATGAGTTGTAGCTTTGCCAAGTGACGTGCTTGTGCATTTGTCATCATTGATTGGGAGGCTTCAGTCAGCTGACCAACGTTTAACCGAGTTATTGACTGATTAAACAGCATTTTCCTCTGCGTCCCAGGTTGTGACGTCATCTTCATACGTCCCTACGCTAACCGCAAACACATCAGGGAGGTAGCCGATGTAAACGGAGAATGGGAGAGGACCGAGGACAGAACCCGGGGGACGCCTTCGCTGGTAGGTTTAGGTGGAGACTGAGACGTGCACACACGAACCGAGAAGGTTTGGTTCTTTGAAAAGCTCTTAATCAGGGACAGCAGGCGACCGGAAATACCGTACCTTCTGAGTTCGTACAGGAGTGGAATATGTGGGACACTACTAAAGGTTCTGACAAAGTCGGTGAATGCAGCATGGGATATCTCGTCATCATCGTGGGCCTGTGTCAGGTTATCCATACCGGTCAGCATATTGGTGATGCACGACCTGCCAGAAAGGAAGCCATGTTGCACTGAAGACAGTAAACTATTGTCGCGCAGGTGCGCCAAAACCTCGCGTTCCATAATGCGCTCGAAGACTTTGCTAGGGTCGCTGATGAGGCTTATTGGCCTATAACTTCCAGACAGGTGCCGATCTCTTTTCTTATAAATTGGGACAAATACAGCATGCTTTCGGGAATTTTGGAACGTTCCGTTGTCTTTGCATCGTTGAGAGAACGTAGAGTAAGATGCTGCAAAAATGGAGGTGGATTCATCTAGAATACGGGGATGAACTTCGTTCGGTCCCATTTGGCCGAAAGGGTTAACTTTGTTAGGCCCCTCTTCCATTTCAACATGAGGCACCGTGAAGTGCTCGAACGAGGGGACTAGTTGGTTTGGCTGAAGAGGTGTGTGCCCACACGCAAGCGTTAACGTTGTGCCGAAAGCTGAAACGAAGTGAGATTTGAAAACCTCTTCTTCCTCAGAACGAGAGGTGGTAGGTGGGCCATCGGAGAGCAACAGCGCGAGCAGTGAGAACCGTGATTCACCACAGTGGAGCAGGTTTTTATAGAGAAAGAAACGGTTTGTACGAGTCCGGTCTAAGGTTCGTTTCCGTAGCTTCTCGAAGCGTTTCTTAATCCGGGACATGCAAAGATTCCCGACGCGTCTGAAGGCTTCTGCATCCGACGGAAGGGATATAGTTATAGTTATAGTATATTTCTTGACCGTGGTCAATACACATGCACAAGGCAAGATCAGAGTATACAGCAATACATGTCAATGTGAGGTATTCACAAATTCTAAATTTATAAATCACAGCAACCGAAATACAACAGTAAAGTCATGTAGTGTGACCTTGTGAGTTGCCGCGTGGTTTGAATTTTCGAATTGCTCTCAGCGTTAAGCATTTTTGCATTGATTGGTGGAATAACACACGTTATTTCGCCAAACTAACGTATCGTAAATAGTATTTCGGTACGCGTACTTTTTGAAGAGTTCACTCTCTTCAGAAGAGTTTATTCTCTTCAAAAACTGAGTATACCTTTTGGTGTCCTTTTTGGTGTTTTTTGTTGGTGTCAGTGCAACTGATACCGGCTAACATCTTTTTGTGGCGCTTTTTCTAGTGTACTGTTTTTGTGGAACTTTTTAGTGTGCGGGTTTACTGCACCTGCCTTAGTGTACCGTTTGTGTCTGTTCAAAAGTTGTGTTATTGTCCCACGGGTGTTCGAAACGAAATGAATGGGACAAAGGTTGATCCCATTGGCCAGGCAGTAAGCTGTGGAAACAAGGAATGCACGGACCTAGTGCAAGATGAGGGAATTCAATGCGACCAGTGTTGCATTTGGTTTCATCAAAAGTGCTCCAAGCTGGAAGAGAAAGACTTCGAGCTGCACATCAAGTACCCATCGCTCAAGTGGATATGCGCCCATTACTTTGCGTTTGCAAGGGAGTGCTCGCGTATAATTCGAGGCGAGCTGGGGAAAGGGGACACGAACGTGGAGCTGGAACCAAGACTAGAGAGAGCCGTTTCGATCCATAGCCTAGAGGGAAAGGAAAACCGGGTGCCAGAGCGCAAAAATAAAAAAAGGCAACCCAAGCCAAAGGGCAAAGAAGGAAAAGAGGTAGCAGGATTCACCAACGTGGGGAAAAGCCTCCTGACGGAAGTGGAAGCCCTCAAGGAGCAGGTCAAACGCCTAGAGGCTGAGGTGCAGCGCATGAAGCGTGACACTGAGGTCATGGCAGACAGAAGTAGAAGACTGCTACTTCATAACCTTAGGGAGAACATTGTAAAAGACGGTAGAATCAGGAAGGAGGAAAACCGCCGGCATGTGACTGAGGTTCTTAGGATGGCTGGCCTACCTCCCACGACACCAATAGTCAAGTGCCATCGAATAGGACTATGGCGTGGAGCACAACCAGCGCCGCCACGACCCCTGGTAGTTGTATTCCACAGTGTCTACTGGAGGGATATGCTGCTGTCCAGGGCGGGAGCAGTTGAGGGCAACACGCAGGGAATGGTTAGGGTTACACCTGACAGCCCAGCATTTGTGAAACCGGCTAATGCCATAGTCTCGCTGAGAACGGGCACACCTGATCTTAAGAGGCCGAAGCTAGATATAGCGAAACTGGAGATGACTCCTCTTGGGAAGTCAACACCTAAGGCCCAAGGAGTAATCCAGATACCAAAGGTGGCTTCAGGCTCCGGTATACAAAAAGCCAAAGATCAGAAAGTTCGAAAGACCAAAAAGAAGGGGACTCACAGGGCATTTAGTCCGGTTGGTGTTGAGAACGTGCAGCCAGCCAGCCCGATTCTAAAGGATACCCCCAAGAAGTCCTCTCTGGTGCACCCAGCGAAGTTGGAGGTATCAGAGGGAAAAGCCGAGGAAACCAGTTGGGCTAAGGTGGTCGCAAGACCATCCCGGCCCATCGGTACGGCGACTCAAAAGGGGGTAACGTCCTTTGTGCATGTCGGGCCTGACACTGGGGCGACGGGTGGAAAAGAAAAAGCCACGACACTCAGAGTCTCACTCGATATGCAAGATGCTGCACCGCCGACACCCTTAGAGGCAAAAAACGGGGCATCACCTCGGAGATTGCGCCCGAGGATACCCTAGCCCTAGAATTAGCAATGAAGTCAGTAACGAGGACCAGGGAACCGTCAATATGGTACACCAATACCTGCAGTCTCCCGGGAAAAAGAGGGGAGTTGACGGCTAGGATCGCAGAGTCTGAGGTCGTTGCGTTGACGGAAACTTGGATAAAGCCATGTACTGACATGCGCTTCCAGGGATACGCTGCCTACAGACAGGATAGAACAGATGGAAGGCAGGGGGGCGGAGTGGCACTTCTAATACGGACCGACATAGGCCATTGGGAGGCTCCGTTCAACTTAGTCTCCGGTAATGTACAGGTCAGATCCTGCTTTATTAGGATCGAGGGGCGTACAGTATGCATTATCTGTATCTACAGGGCACCGCTAGCCACAGATGAGGAAGATGTTGAGCTTTTCCAAATGCTGGATGCGGTGCTGGCACAGACAAAGGAGTTCATCTTATTAGGGGATCTCAATCTACCCGAAATTAACTGGGAAAACGGGATCGCACCAAGGGGATCAACGGGCGACAAATTTCTGCAGTGGGTCCAGTTACATGCACTTACGCAGCATGTGACACAGGCCACTAGACACAGAGGTGGACAGCACCCGTCTCTCCTTGACTTAATCATAACGCGGCACCATCAGGACGTTAAGGAAATTAAGTGGGAAGAGCCACTTGGAAAAAGTGATCATGTAGTCCTAAGGGTCACACTAAGACTAAGCAAGGCGCCGAAGGAAATCGTGTTACGTCGGCGCTATGGGAGAATCAACATAGGTGAACTGAAGAAGGCGGCGGAGGAAATTCAGTGGACACCGAGACACACAAATGCCTCCGTAGAGGAACGTTGGGAGACCATCAAGATGGGGCTACTCGAACTTACAGATGAGTTCGCACCCCTGATGGTGGCAAGCAGTAGAAGTCTACCCCCATGGTGGAAGTCGAAGGTCCGCAAGGCCATAGTTATTCGTAGGCAACGATGGGCGGCGTACAAGCTGTACAGAACTCAGGGGGCATGGAATAGCTATAAGATGGCTAGGAACAGGGCTCAAGAGATCCAAAGAGTGGAGAAATATGCTTTCGAGCGTCGGTTAGCGGCGTCGGTCCGCACAAACCCAAAGCGATTCTACGCCTACGTGCAATCTCACAAACGTATGAGAGAGAGCGTAGCAACTTTGGAAGGAGCACAGGGGCGACTAGCTCTAAACGACGAAGACAAGGCTGACACGCTCTTGGAATTCTTCAAGAGCATATATCGACCAGAAAGTAGTTTGGAGGAAAGAATGGAAGGCCCACAGGCGCCTCCAATACCCGAACTTACTGTAGGAGAAGAAGAAGTGTACGCGGAGTTGCAAACTTTGAATAGGAACAAAGCAGCAGGTCCAGACGGGATTCATCCAGCAATCGTTCAGCCTCTGGCCGAGGTCCTGAAGGCTCCGGTGACGAAGCTGTATGAAACGTCACTTAGAGAGGGAACTGTGCCGGGAGACTGGAGGAGAGCAACAGTGGTAGGCATATACAAGAGTGGGCCTCGGCAAAAGGCGGAAAATTACCGGCCGGTTAGCTTGACTTCGGTACTGTGTAAGTGCCTGGAGCGAATAGTCAGGAAGCAGATCTCCAGGCATTTGGTTCAACACAACCTCATATCAAATGCTCAGCATGGGTTTGTGGCAGGGCGATCCTGTCTGACGAATCTCCTGCTGTTCCTCGATGAGGTAACCAAGCGTCTGGACGAAGGGCAATCGATTGCGGTCTGTTACTTGGACTTCAGCAAGGCATTTGATTCCGTGAACCACAGATTTCTGGACGTCAAACTGCAGTCCATGGGAATTGTTGGAAAGGCCAGACAATGGATAAGTAGTTTCTTAGCAGGGCGAACCTTTAGTGTTAAGGTGGGGAACCATGTTTCAAAACCGGAAGGTGTAACGAGTGGGGTGCCACAGGGCTCGGTGCTCGGCCCTCTGCTCTTCCTCATCTTCATCAACGACCTAGCACGTGGGCTTACAAACCCCACCTTTATGTTTGCCGATGACGTCAAGATAGCTGGAGTAGATATAGAACTTGACGTGTTAGCAGTACAAAACTGGGCACGCAAATGGGACCTTCCACTAAACCTCACCAAGTGTCAATGCTTGACCACAAATACAGGGGCTAGTGAGAATAGTGTGGGTTCGTTGCAAGTGGTCTCGCAGGTCAAAGACTTGGGCGTTATAATGGACAACAGCTTTAAGCCGTCAAAGCAGTGCACCTCAGCAGCCAATACGGCCAGGAGGGAACTCTTTCGAGTTAGATCCATTATGTCGTGTAGAGATCCGGAGATATTCGTTCCGATATATCAGGCCATAGTTAGGCCGCATATGGAGTACTGCGTGCAGGCCTGGGCACCGTACTACCAGAAAGATATCGACTGTCTGGAGAAAGTGCAAGGGCTAGCCACTAGAATGGTGGCTGGGCAAAGGGGGTTTAACTACACAGAGCGTCTCCGTGCCCTAGACCTATTCTCGATGGAAAGACGGCGCATTCGCGGGGATTTGATAGAAACCTTCAAGGTAATGAAAGGACTGTCAGGAATAAGTCGAGAAGACCTTTTTTCGCTGATCCCCGAGAGAGGCACAAGGGGGCATAGCCTTAGATTACAAAGGAAACATTCGAGGCTCCAAATTAGGGCGAAGTACTTCTCAAATAGAGTGGTACCCTATTGGAATAAGCTCCCGGAAGAGGTCATAAATACCACAACAGTGAAGGCCTTTAAGAAAGCACTAGACCTATGTTGGGTGGCGGTATACCCCGAGTTATGCTAAGCAACTTTTAGGGTCAGATGCAATTTACTTATTGTTTCCACCTTACTCTGCCAGGGCTGATACTGCACAAAATTTATGCCTTTCAGAAAAAGAAAATCACGCAGTGTTGGGAGCTACGGAAACGCGCCGACAACACAACTATCTGGACACACGATTGGCTCTAGCCACACCAAGTCCTGTGCAAACTGAACTGAACTGAACTAAACAAAAGTGGTAATGGTTGAGGCGGGAATTTCGAATCGGTTTCGAAATCGCTGGGGGGCGGTGTGGATAGCTGGACAGCCGTGGAATTGCTGATATAAGCAACAAATGGACGGTCACTAACAAGTAACCGGGCGTAAGAGATGCAAAAGAACATTGTTAGAAGTAAAGCAAGCGTGGGGCTTTCAAAGTGCAGTCAGAGATACCAGCGGGATATTGGACACTGATCCAGCATTGGGTAACTAATTGTGGAGGAAGCATGTGAAACAAAGGCAAGTGATTCAAAGGTGATAATAAAACGGACCTTTTGTGCAGGTGATTACCGTGTCATCTGGAAATTCGAATGAAGGCGAAAAGCTTCGCAGGGACTTCAGTGAACTTTTGAAGAGCATGAATGGTGTATGGACATATAACGGACTATTAAAGAAAAGAAAAGCCGTCAATGAAACGGATTAGTGGAGACAAACGTCAATGGTTCGGCTAGGCAGGAGTTGGAAGAGTGTAAAATGTTTTTTTTGTATTTGATAGAAAATTGGTAATCAAATTATGGTTGGCTGCAGATGGCTGGTATTCTGTTCCGTTGAGACCTTGGTTGCAGGCAGAATGTTGTGGGAAGCAGGTAAAAAAGGGCTGGTTTGACGAGGTTGACAGCTGCGAAGGCTGGGTTCCGGCCATTGATTTCGTACTCTGCGATGCGGTGAGACTTTCATGAGGTTTTGTTAATCCATGTACGGTGCCCTATGTAACGTCAGCAGGCGAGAGTATAGGTTTAAACCATTGATCAAATCGTCCAGTCCTTACGGTAATCCGGAGTAAACGTCGATTTAGCCGATGGATACCCAAGTAACCAATGCAATCTGGAAGAGATCAGGAATGCGGCAGTCTGGAGAGTGTTCCAGCTGTGGGTTATGATTATCGTTTATATGGAAGCAAGAAAATGAACATTTTGATATCCGAACAGTTAGTTATCGTTCGGCTAGTGGACAGGTCTATTAGGGATCCCTAGATGGAGACTGGTAGCTTTCTAGGGTATTTGGGGCGATATCAGGTAGGCAGTGGATGAGGAGAGGGTGTCCGTTTGGGAACCAGGAATAAAACAATAGTAGATGGTATGGTCTGGACGAAGAATGAGAAAATAAGAAGAAAACAGTCTGGTCAGTTCACCAGCTGTGGTAAAGGACGGCAAACAGTAAAAAGGGGGGAAAACACAGTGTTAAAATGAGGATTTTTCATGTGGGGGCAAACGTGCTGGTATTCGGCAGGGGCATACGGATTCCGGTTGGAATGGGGTCTTAACTTACCATGAGCATGTCCGTAGAGAAGTGGAGCCTAGTTACTAAGGAATGGTAATCCGTGTGGCAAGTACGAGAAAGGCACAAAAAAAAAAGCAGGATGGGACGGCTGAGTTCTAGCCTGAGCCAGGAATTAACTGAGAGCGAGCACTCATCGCTAAAGGACGGAACGGTTTAATTTATATACACGCAAATTGTGTGTAGTAAAATGGCACAATCTAGTTAGGAAGGGGGACGAGTGGAGCATACCCAAGGTATATATATATATATATATATATATATATATATATATGTATATATATATATATATATATATATATATATATAGATGTATACGTGGGTGCGATCATCGGACGCAAAAGACTACGGCAAGAAAAGTGAGA
This sequence comes from Fasciola hepatica, assembly GCA_948099385.1. Lineage (NCBI taxonomy): Eukaryota > Metazoa > Platyhelminthes > Trematoda > Plagiorchiida > Fasciolidae > Fasciola > Fasciola hepatica. The sequence goes on along the minus strand of CANUEZ040000182.1, from coordinate 10,219,981 downwards.
TAGAGTGACGCAGACGAGGATCAACGGTTAACGGAAAGAAGAACAAAAGTTAAGCACGGGCTCATCGGTGCGGCGGATCCCAAAGGCACATTTAGGCCATGAAACGTGAGACTAAAGGGGAAACGCCTAAGTGTGGCTAGAACTTTTAATGGGAAAGTTGGTATTTCGCCTAGAGTGGTCATTGAGCAGGAGTAAAGACCAAGTTCTGCATGAAATTACAGAAGAACCTTAGCTGGGGGATAGGGTGGGAGCAGAAATGGTAACGTCATAACTGGGTGTTGAGTTCAGTTAGTGAGTCACGCTAAGTGCGATGAATCAGACTGGATTTTCCAGTTCGAGATCGCAGAGGTGGTGAGCGAAGTATGAGTGGTGGGACCTGGTGCGGAAGAGAGGCATTATAAGCTAAGAGATATCGAGGACCGTTGAGTTACTCACCATGATTTTGTTATTAATTATAAGACAGTGGTGAGTATATATATATATATATACATATATATTGTATATAAAGATGTTATATATTTACACATATATATGTATATATATGAATAGGTATATATATATATATATATATATATATATATGCATATATATGTATATATATATATGCATATATATGTATATATATATATATATATATATATATATATATATATGAACAGGTGTATATATATATATGTATATATAAAATATATATATTGCTGTATACGTGGGTGCTATCATCAGACGGGTCCTGCGAGAGCGGTCGGACGCAAAAGACTATGGCAAGGAAAGTGAGATAGAGTGACGCAGCCGAGGATCAACGGTTAACGGAAAGAAGCACAAAAGTTAAGCACGGGTTCATCGGTGCGGCGGATCCCAAAGGCACATTTAGGCCATGAAACGTGAGACTAAAGGGGAAACGCCTAAGTGTGGCTAGAACTTTTAATGGGAAAGTTGGTATTTCGCCTAGAGTGGTCATTGAGCAGGAGTAAAGACCAAGTTCTGCATGAAATTACAGAAGAACCTTAGCTGGGGGATAGGGTGGGAGCAGAAATGGTAACGTCATAACTGGGTGTTGAGTTCAGTTAGTGAGTCACGCTAAGTGCGATGAATCAGACTGGATTTTCCAGTTCGAGATCGCAGAGGTGGTGAGCGAAGTATGAGTGGTGGGACCTGGTGCGGAAGAGAGGCATTATAAGCTAAGAGATATCGAGGACCGTTGAGTTACTCACCATGATTTTGTTATTAATTATAAGACAGTAGTGAGTATATATATATATATATACATATATATTGTATATAAAGATGTTATATATTTACACATATATATGTATATATATGAATAGGTATATATATATATATATTTATATATATATATATATGCATATATATGTATATATATATATATATGCATATATATGTATATATATATATATATATATATATATATATGAACAGGTGTATATATATATATGTATATATAAAATATATATATTGCTGTATACGTGGGTGCTATCATCAGACGGGTCCTGCGAGAGCGGTCGGACGCAAAAGACTATGGCAAGGAAAGTGAGATAGAGTGACGCAGCCGAGGATCAACGGTTAACGGAAAGAAGAACAAAAGTTAAGCACGGGCTCATCGGTGCGGCGGATCCCAAAGGCACATTTAGGCCATGAAACGTGAGACTAAAGGGGAAACGCCTAAGTGTGGCTAGAACTTTCAATGGGAAAGTTAGTATTTCGCCTAGAGTGGTCATTGAGCAGGAGTAAAAGACCAAGTTCTGCATGAAATTACAGAAGAACCTTAGCTGGGGGATAGGGTGGGAGCAGAAATGGTAACGTCATAACTGGGTGTTGAGTTCAGTTAGTGAGTCACGCTAAGTGCGATGAATCAGACTGGATTTTCCAGTTCGAAATCGCAGAGGTGGTGAGCGAAGTATGAGTGGTGGGACCTGGTGCGGAAGAGAGGCATTATAAGCTAAGAGATATCGAGGACCGTTGAGTTACTCACCATGATTTTGTTAATAATTATAGGACAGTAATGAGTATATATATATATATATATATATATATATATATATATATATATATATATATATATATATATATATATAAATCCAACCAGGGGTTGGATACTGAAGCAGTTTTTATGGCAATGTTGAGGTTGGTTTCAGGGCCGCATACGCAATATAACTAAATAAAGTTAATAAATCGTGGAGCGAGTGAGAGATATTGGCAACCTGTGGGGAGTAATACGGTGGTCTCTATAAATGCGAGCGCATCTGAAAGGATTTGTTTCAAAGTTGAATTAGCAGGATCCTATAAGTTGGTATGGATAAACAGTTAGTGGACGCAGACATGCTTACATATGTCGACGGCGAAGGCTAGGAGAAGCGGTCAAACAAAGCAATCAGAATGTTTAAAGCGGTGAGGTTATTTTGGAAGGTAAGGTAAAGAGAGAAAGCAGAGCAATGGCTTAAAAGTCAAGGCCTATCTCGTAAGCTTGACGTTCGGTTACGTGAACGTTGAATAAGCGCAAAACAGTTGGGACAGTAAGGAATTTATCAATAGCATGCACGAATGCATACTTTGACCGAGAAGATCTGATGTGCAAGGGAAGTTTGTTCCAGATTCTGGAGTACGCGAAGAGAAAGAACTTAGAGCGTAGAACAGTCCTCGCGGAGGGTGTGGTAATAGTATACTGTCTATTCCGGAGTGAATATCCAGTATCCGGGGAGAAGCACAACTGGTTGGAGGAATAGGACTGCTTAGTCAATAGCTTATACAGAAATATCAAATTTAGCTTGATGCGACGAAGCCATAGTGGTTCGATTTTGAGAGATAAGCATCGTTCCCTGTAGTTTAAGTTGGACGACCAACCGATAAGCTGTTTTGTGAATCTTCTTTGAACACATTCGATAATAATCCTGTCGGATTTTCTCATGCTAGTGAAGATTAGGGGACAATATTCGAGAAGTGGCCTGGCATGTACTTTGTACATGTAGAGAATGCTCTGCCTAAGCTGAAAGGATCTGAATAGAAGACCAAGACACTTTCTAGCCTTCGCCGTTTGGAGGACAGCATGTTCCGAGAAGTTGAAAGAGCAAGAATAACTTAAGCCAAGGTCTTTTACTAAAGGCTGGCTGTCGATGGGTGAACCGCCAATGCATAAAGAACCAGGAGGAACCTGGCATTTGTAAGTGAGGAAAATACACTTGTCGGCGGAGAATTTCATCGCCCAGGTTGAGCACCATTCATCAAGAGCGGCTAAATCAGCAGAGATTTTAGGGATAGTAGTACTGAGGTTGCCAGGCGAGAAAGTGTAGACTATCTTAATGTCGTCCGCGAACAAAAACGGCGTGCCATTAAGTATTGTCGGAAACATATCATTTATATATAGGAGGAAAAGCAGGGGTCCCAAAACACTGCCCTGAATAACACCGCTAGTAACAGGCTTAGGATTAGAGGTGTGCCCGTTAATTAAGACAACCTGTGAACGATGAGATAAGTAAGACGAGAACCAAGAAAGAAGTGGATCGACAATCCCAAATGACCGTAGCTTTGTTAAAAGGTGGGGGTGAGGGACACGATCAAATGCCTTGGATAAATCAAGATAAAGAACAACAAGAGATTTCCCACTTTCAGCAGAGCCGGTGACGAGATTCAGAAAATCATACTGACAAGTCATGCAGGAACGTGAACGGAGGAATCCATGTTGGTTGTGATTAATAAGACTGAGGCTTAATAAATAGTTAATAATATTATCTTTAACTATTTTTTCCATTATTCTGGATAAGATGGGGGTATGGTTTATAGGGCGATAATTGGATACCTCATGTAAAGGTCCTTTTTTATGAATGGGAACGATTACCGAGCGCTTCCAATTAGCAGGTACGGTGCTACCATTAAGTGAAAGAGTGAAAAGGTTAAGCAACAACAGGGGGAGATCCGGCCCACCATTGACGAGTGCAATTGGTGGTAAGCCATCGGGGCCTAATCGAGGAGAGGGTTTGCTATTGGATAGTAGCTTGGAAATACTCCTGGCATCGAAGGGTATCGTAGAAAGGACAGAGTCGGTAAGTGGTGAAGATGGGGGCGGGGCAATGACAGTAGCTGGAGCCATGGCTGAAGCAAAGAATGCATTGAAGGCTTCGGCTATACAAGGTGGGGAGGTGATAGATGAGTTATTATCCAGAATTAGAAGTTGGAAGTCGGCCTTAACATCAGCGTTTCTAGACTTATGCAACATAGAAAGAAGTTGCGACTTGTTAGAATGACTCAAAGCCTTAGCTTCTTGGTCGCGAAGTCGCGTATTATCTTGTCGTTGAATAAGTGTGGAGAGGCGGTTTAGACGAATAAAAAGTGAAAAGTCGTTGGAATTATGTAGTTGTTTAAGAAGTTTATGGTACTTCTTATGGAGTGGCGAGACAGACGACCTCTTTTTAGGTACAGCCTGGGCAGTATTGGACAATTTATCCAGACAATCGGAAAAGAAGGAGTAGAAAATATCCGCAGCATGCTGAGGGTCCTGGGTGAGGAAATAATCACCCCAGTCTTTCTGCCGAAGAAGCGTGACTAGCAAGGCCCAATTTCTGCTTAGGAATGTATTGTTGGGGGGGTGTGCGGGACTAGGTGGGCCACTAAGGGGCAGATGGCAGATAACCATTTTATGGTCACTACCGGGGAAATTTCGTATTACGGTCACGTCGATGAGAGGCATGTTATGAGTAAATACCAGGTCTAGTATGTTCCCATTTCTGGTAGGTTCGACAACATGTTGTGTCCAGCCGCCAAGATGAATGCTAGTGATCAGGTCCATAAGATTGGGAGGAGCCGAGAGGGTGGGCCAACAGATGTGAGGGAGATTAAAGTCACCCGCAATAAGCTTGGTTCCAGAAGGAAGCAAAGAGAGGTATTCGAAAGACCTAATGAGAAGTGGAAACAATGAACTGGGGGAATTTGGTGATCGATACACGCAGCCAATGTGAAGAACAGTGGTTCGGAGGTTCATAGTGAACCAGAGAGAATCGGGAATAGAATCGAGTGCCGTATGTAAAAGAGGGGTCGTGGTGTAGGCTTCCTTGACGTAGGCTAGGCACCCACCACCACGCCGGTTCGGTCTATCGGTCCTTAGAAGACAGTACCCTACCAAAGATACTTGATCATTGGAAGTGCTCTCAGAAAGCCAGGATTCCGTTATTAAGATAATGTCGTAATTATTTGTAAGGACAAGTTTTTTAAGGTGCGGGAGTTTGTCAAGAATAGAACGCGAGTTGAATAAGGCTAGAGATATACCATTTGTGGGAGGTGGTATAGGCACATCAGAGGGGTGGTGTAATTTGGAAGGAGGCAGGCTATCGCGATTGGAAGGAGCGGAGGTTAGGGTCAACGGGGAATATGTTGATGTTGGGGCTAGTGGAGGTTCAGATGGGGTGGCTTCCAACCAAGCTGGATTAAATGTTGCAGTGAGAGGGACTGCTGAGGGGTAGAGAGATTGGGCATCAACGGAGGGGGAAACATCGGAGCAAAGGGAAAAACCTGTGGGGTTTGGCGGGTCGATATCAGACAGGGGTGATCAAGAGCTGTCGAGAAATACCGGCCAGTCGGAATCGAGTAATGGCTGAGGGGGGGTGCAGAGGGCAGGGTTGAAAATGTGTGAGGAATAGGGGTGTAGGGTGGTAGGTTAAGCTGCACATTGTGGTGGGGGTAACTCAAGTTGGGTGGAACACCAAATATGGAGCAGTTAGAAGCGGGAGCAGTGGAGATAGTTTTTGGGTGAGAAGTACGACGTGTGGCAGATTGGACGGCATGTGGAGGCCGTATTTTGGTATTGACAGGCAGTGAGCACGGTGAATTTGTAGGGATCACCGATGCATTGGAGCAAGGGGTATTTTTCAAGGTCGAAACCTTATTCCGTGAGTTAAAGCGAGTTGATTTAAGAGGAGACAGTTGAATGAGGGAGGGGCTTGTGAGAAGAATGGGAAGACTGTTAGACCTATTCCTCTGGACGGCGAGTAGTTTATCACCGGAGGGAACAGATGGCGAGTTAGAGTTCGGGGTGTATCCAACAGGCGATGAGGTGGGAGAGCGAGGCAATAATTGGCGTCTCTTACTGGGTGGCAGTAAAAGGGGAGAAGCGGAAATGTCAAGATCAACAGAAATGGGATTAGATTTTAAAGAGTACAGTACGGGAGCAGATGAGGAGGCAGTGGGCGGTTGTGAAGAGGCGGGAGACGCGTGTAAAGGTAAAGCAGTGGGGACTTGAGAAGGAGCTGTGGAGCGACCAGCCGTCTGTGTTGAAGGCTCAGAACTATCAGGCGTCGTTCTAGTGGGGAAAGTCGAAGGAGATCTGGTAATTTCCCTTTGAAGTGGGGTTTTATCTTCGGCTATTTTTATGTTTTTATAAGGAGAATTAGAAGCTATAGTGGAACGCATTTTTATGAACTCTTTGGCAGACAGATCATCTGCAAATCGCATAAGGATTGGACAGTTGAAGCGCTGAACGCGCTTACGCAGCCTTGTTATTTGACAAGGAAGGTGGGCCATACCACATGCATTCAACAGTGTGTGCTTGACATGCTCCAGAGGTATTCTCTCAGGGACATTAAACACGACTGCATTACGAGAGTTCCTCACTCTTATGAGAACTTCGGATGCAACAGAGTCGATAAAGCGGCCCGCGGCTGTCAGGTTTTGTAAGGTGGAATTTTCGATGCGTTCAGTGATGCACAGTAAGGGGGCGAGTTTAGATATCGTATCTTCGAAATTCAGAAGCCGAGACTTTATATCTGAAATACTTCGGTCTAGAACAGCTGTTCTTTCCGTCGCCAAGCCTACAAAGTCACAGAGGTCAACCGAACATTGTTTTAAGGCCACGGGAGTTTGAAGAAGCCTATTTTTCCTAGTGACCGGGGTATGAGTGGACGGGGTAGTATTGGAAGTCTTCTTTGCTACACGTGGCATTTTGGAATATCAAAAAGATGCTGTGAATGAGGTGGAAGAGTAACGGAAACTAGAGCTGGGTTGGAATTTACCACTGAGGAAAAAAATACCTGAATTTCTATGGGTTAAAGGAATACTCTAAGAAAATATAATTTTTAGTATTTCCTAAGACAGATGAATGAAAACTATATCGATAACAGCACGCAAAACGACCTGGTGTAGCGCAGCCCTTGACAAGTGGGTCGGTACTGGGCGAAAAGCTGAGAGCGTTTGTCGAAAAAAAGTTTAATTGTTGGTGGCAGATGTGCCTTACCCTTTGGAATCTGTCAGATTCTAGGCACATATAAAAACTCTTCCTCCAGTACACATTGCTCTAGTAGCCGGTTGCGTTCATCCATGTCTATGTTGTCCGTTATGTCGCTCATTTCGCTTCTGACGAAGGATTTAATCTTTTGGAAATCTGTTCAACTGAACAAACGGACTAGTCTGTATGGGGAGGATATAGCTGGCCACCTCATTTTGTAGTTGCAGGAGAGAACTTCGTAGTCCCTTTTGCCTAGCGGTGGTTGAAGTTTGACGACATCTACGCTGTGCATGGAATCGGTTGCGATCGGATCTGGAAGTGATGAGCGTTGACCCGTTCTAGACCTAGTGAGGGAGATCACGTGCTGCGTCCAAGATCTCCCGGCAAGTAGATCCATCAATGGCTTACCATACCGACTGTCAATGCTAGGGCTTTCTCAGTCCACTCCAGGGCGTTCAAGTCTCTCTCAATAAGATGACTAAAAGGGTGAAACGTGTTGAGGATTTTCGGAAGCTCTACAATCAAGGGTGAATCTGTCGGTGATGTAGAAGGGAAGCAATAAATCGTATCCAGAAGTAAAGCAGTGGAGGGGCAGAGGTGAAGAAACACCCACAAGGAGTCCACTATAGCTGATGAAATACTTCGGGCGGGGACGCCCTGGGGTAGGAGGTTGCTATTGTAGAGAGCTACCCCACCAGCGCGTCCTCTTCCCGAGCCATGGAGGAAAACGGAGTTACCTGGTATTCCTACTTCACGGTCTTGATAATCTGATATGAGCCGGGTCTCTGTGGTGGCAAAGGTGTGTGGTTTTGTATCTGTTGCTAGTTGTCTCAGCTCCAGCACTTTGTTCGGTAGGCTGAGACAGTTTGTATACGACCATTTTAGTGCCTGTCCACTAGAAACAGAACAAATTCTAATAGGAAGGAGTTTATCGTCTGCAGTGGAGGCGTCCGCATGGAGGGCGGTGCCAAACTAAGGGGTGGTTGGGACACAAGAAGGAGTGTCTGAGGTATCCAACTCAGTAGGTAAAATGGAAAATTGTCTTTTATTGGTTGGAGTTGAGATGCCCCTGTGCGAAAATGGCTGTCGTGGGAATCGACTGCACTGTGAGCCATGTTGAGTAGAGTAGCTGCCATGAAAAGGTTCTCGTTTCTTATCCACCATGGGTTGGGCTCCTTTTTCACACGCTTTCGTAGAACGGGACTGGGGTGACCCGAAAGCACCTTCCTTTTGGTTGAGCCTAAACTACGGTTGACGCCGTGGCGTCCTGTTCGGAGTTCTCGGGATGTCTTTGCTCTGTCTTTTTAATTAAGCTTGACTTAGGTAGTTTATTCAGGAGCATCCTTACTTTCCCCGAAGGCTGTTTGTTTTGAATGAGCTGGAGTCCACTACGGTTGTGAGGGGATTTAGAACAACTGCGTATGCCGTAGTGCCTGCAGTGGAACCTGACCCAGCCGGATCCTCAGTGTTTGACTGTTCTGTGGTTTCAGATCTGGTTAGAAAGACCACTGGAGGCGTAATGAGACATATAAAATCGGCCCAAAATCAAAACATAAGATCAGATATTACTGCTCGTCGAAAGCGGAAACATCTGTACTTCCGAGTGGACGAAAAGGCAATATCAAGTTTTTACTATTACCTTTGGTATAGGGCCCAGCATGACAAACCGGGTGAAGGAAACTCTAGGGATAACAGACGTGGGCTAAAACGTTAAATAGGTTCTGGAAGGAAAAGTTAGCCCCAGGAACTTTTCCACTAGCATCCTAAATGTTCGTTTGCTAGGGGCTTGAATAACTCTCTGTGGTAAGCTATTTCAGAGCGAGACTATTTCGAGAGTAAGAAAGGTCCTACGAACTGCGCCACGCTAGCTGTGCGGTTGTGTTTCCCACTACGAGTCTAGCGGTTTCCGAACTTTTAGGTTTTTGGAGCAAACGTCCCCTTTCCTCCGCTTCATATGAAGTTTATCCGTACTGATCTGCTCTGGTTATTGCAATCGGCCCCCAAAACTGAAATAACCACTTCCTCGCGAAAGTCAGACTAGGCTACATTTTCCATGAGGCAAGGCTGTTCTTTCCTGTGACCAGTGTCTCGTCGCCAAATCCGGACGCGACGGTCCTTCATAATGCCCTTTAAACGGATGCATGGCAAGGTGCAGCCTAAAGGCAGGCTGCAGAGATAGACGAATTAAAGGCCGCTGTCAGCACTCTTAGGGATGAGGTAACCACACTGAGGGGCCAGGTTGTCAAGTCTCTCCTAAAATCCCGGGCGACCGATCAGGAGTGACGAGTATCTGAGCAGCACTTTTTGATGCCGCCAAGATTTTGCAGGACATAGGGGGATGCTCAAAGCGATTCTTCTTCTGGGGATTGTTTCTAAATTCGGCTCATCCTCATAACAGTTATGCCCCGGGGTTTGACCGCATTACAGTTCGTCTCCTACTTAAACGTTGGCCTACTTGGCTGATAACCAAAAGGACCATCCGGGTGCGTGGCTCTTTATTAGATTGAACTCCACAGGATCAGCCAAAAGAATAGTTTCCTCAGCTGCAAAGTCCAAGGAGGAAATGGAAGGGCCCATCGACATGCCTCTTCACCTAAGGCTCCTTACCAAGGAGGCCAAGTCAGGAACCCCACTAGAAGACTATTTCAGGTTCAAAGCGCTGCCGGTCGTCCAAGTGTCTCGCCTTGAGGATCGAACTCCACGTCTACCGTCTGACACTTGAGTACTCATCCCATCCCCCGTAGCGGAAAGTACCCCGGGTTGCAGACCTAATGCTACTTCAAGACCACAGGGACCCCGAAGCAAGCAAAAAGTACTCCAGAGTGCAAAATGGGTAATGAGGCCGCACTGACGGATGAGGTTCGCTCATCCCCGAGCCCAAGTACCAACCCTCGACCTCTCTCTGTTGAATGCTGCAGAGAAGAGGCTAAAACACAAGTAAAAACGACTGCTGCGGTCTTGTAAAAAGGAATCACGAATTGGAAGACTAACAACAGTTAGTCCCGCAGTGAGCACAAAGATAAACCACAAAATGCTCCCTGTTCATTTCGGAAATTGGGGGAATTGGACTGTCTGCCTTTTACTGGGCTACTAGATATCATAAACCTGTCAGTCTCCCTGACAGCTAGTTTACTCCTCAGCCCTCAGTATTTTCAGCTGCTGGCCTCCTCCCAGGGCCCTCCCCCTGCTCCCGACTCTCTTTCTTTCCCTCTACTGAAACCGAAAATCGGTTGTCTATGGCCATTCTACAAAATTTCCTGGGCACGTGATCAAGTGTTTTGCGACAGTTGCCCGAGTCAGGTGATTTAGTTCCCGGGGCCCCTGCAGCCTGCCGTGGAAAGGAGCGACTGGCAAGAGTCCTCACAGAAACCTAGCTCACCCCTGACGTATTTATCGCCAAAACATCCACTCCGGGATGCTTCATAGCTAGGCAGAATCTCAGCAGAGGCCCTGCTGGGGGGGGGGTCATCACATGCCACGATATTTCTGTCCCACCTCCTATCATGTTACCAACTACCTCCTTCTCATGTATTCCCTGAATGTTCGTTGTCTTTACTCCCCCTAGGACAGACACTGTAAGGAAAGTATGAGCAGTGCGTGGCCAAATTCGCAACGGGTCCCAAAATCAGAAAGCTATTATCCGTAAAACTCTACGATACTAGATTATCAAATGAACGCGGACACGAAACAGATACAAACCTCAAATGTGCAATCACAACGACTCAAAAAACGAGAAACAAAATGCGGCTTGCGGGAAGGGAGCACGTGAGTCACGCAGGTCCAGAACAAGGATGTGATAGAGCAGCGCGCTGGGGGCGAACAAACAAAGTTTGGTCCGTAAAAACACACAGTGCATAAAGCAAATGAACAGTGTAAATAAGTGAGTGATAATAAGGAAACACGGAACTGCGGTGTTTTGGAGGGATTTTCCACGACCGGCCGTTACAGACACCTTGTTGCCTTGTTTGGTTTACAGCCCTCCCGCATGCAATTCTACCGATAGCTTGGGAGTCATAGACTTATTAGGATCTCCGGAAAGCCAACCAGACTACATCCATTTGTTAGTCACCGGTGACTTCAACTCATCCAGCATGGGCTGGTGAGTAGCTGGCGCCCTCATACCACCTTCGGTAAACCCCTCCTTTATCTCGTTCTCAAGAACTCGTGGGTACAAAACCTGAAGGACCCGACCAGATATCGCGCAGGACATACTCCGTCCTTATTGGATTTGGTTATCACTGATGAATAGCCCCAAAGGGATGCGGTGCACTACTTGCCACGTCTCGGTAAAAGTGATCAGATTCTCATTGAGCTCAACTTTATCGTGAACTTCTCGAGTATCCAAACCTTCCTCCGCGGATTCCCTAATAAATATGTTCTTCGAACTTTCGTACTACGTGGACCATCTGTACGTCACTCAAGCTCAACACTGTGCGAATAACCAGAACGGTACGCTCTACGACCCACGAAAACGAGGAGGCGATTTGGGAAGATAGTTATTGGCGTGTATTTTAGAATATACGTGACGAAGTGTGCAAAAGCAACGATCAACTGGCAACCGCCCTCGGTGGTTAGCTTTCAGTTAAACAATAAAAATGTTAAGGGCACTAACGGAGACGTCTGTCACTACAACTTTTCCTCCTCTTCGTCCAGAAGCCGAAATTGGAAGATCCCTCAAAAGTACCAACTTTGAACTAGACGATGCACCACCTCGCCCCCAGCTAAACTCAGCCGACCTAGACAAACCTGGATAAGAAGGGACAGAAAATCTCAGAGAGTTGACATTTTAGTTGATAGGCTGTTGGCTCCCAGAACTCGTCCACTTCAGACTAGTAAACGACCCCTCCCTAGTATCGCCAGAAGCATTCCAGACAAAAGCACATGCCGCTTTGCTAGATACAAAGCCACAGCCCTTGCACGTGGAGCGCAAACCTTTATGGTTACCCGTGTCAAACGCAAAGACACAATTGTTTCTCGTCAGAATGAAGGTACTTGATCGAACGCACTTTTCTTTCAGTACATGAGCCTTATTGGTGGCGCAGCTTTAACTCCACTTGCTGTCAAAATCATGCTGGACCCCCAAGTACATCTCCTAGTCAAGCGGCCGAGGTTTTCAGCTACCACGCTCGCACAGATTTTAGCTCCATACAGCTATCATCTCACCCGGCCATGCACCCAATATCCCTGGCCACTATCCTTAGTCATATCACCGTTCCCATCAGTGCAGCCTCGGAAGGTTTCCGTTGGCTCAACCTATACTGCCCTACGCATCCTAACCTGATGCAGCCCCGAATTTTTAAGGAGACGGCGGACACATTAGAAGCCCCCATGCGTCTCTTTTCAGCGATTTTACGTCGGTGGATTTTCCCTGCAGCTAAAAAAACAGTCGTCGCGGGCATCTGTAAGAAGGGTAGTAGACATCTCGCTTCTAGTTACACACAAATAAGTCCGGCTGGCGTCACCGGCGAAATTTTCGAGGGTATTCTGTGGAAGGCCATTCCGTCCCATTAGCATACAAATGGGATCCTCTCCCCGTTCCAAAATGGGCTGCTTACCGATATATCTTGCATCAGCATTATGCCTACTGTCATGGATGGTGTAACAAAAGCTTACGATGATGGACAGCTCACACGCTCCGCATTCATCGACTTTGCTTAGGCCTTCGACAAATTCCCACACGCCTCTCTTCTTTACTGGCTTCAATCAAGGGGTTACAGGCTCCGTGTCAGAAGCCTTACCCAGTGTACTCACCTACCGCACCTCTTTGTTTAAGGTGGAGAATGTTTTATCTCAACCTTCTGCAGCAAACCTGATGTCCCACAAGTGTAACTCTTAGGCCCTGTTCTATTCCTGATCAATATAAGTGATCTTCTGATGACCCTTCCGATGAATGCTGCCACATTTACGGCGGATCTACCCCTCTGGAGTTCGAGTGCTGAGCACCAGCAAATTGCAGCTGACGAAACGAAGCACTGTTCAGATGATCGAAACCTTCCACTTAATGATGACGAACGTCATTCAATAGGGAGCCTAGCCACACTTTCTGAATTAAAGGAGCAGCCTCTCTGCCAAGGGCTGACCGACACAAGGCGCTCGGTTACTGGTTAGATTGTACCCTGACATTCTCCCCTCATCACTAACTTGCGAACAAGTCTGCCTTTCGTGTCCCGGAAAGGATTTGAAGGTCTTCCATGAGCTTTTCTAGGAATCGATTCCCCATAACTTTCGGCAAGTAGATCAGTCCCCAGCCGGAGTGCTGTAGCCAGATAGTGAGCTCTGGTCTTGTTCGAGATCGTGAGGTCCTACAAGGGGTTCAGAGGGCCTCCGCTAGAGCAGCTTGTGGTTTGTCCAACCCAACTTGACCCGCCCACCTCCCATCTTTCATTCTGTTTCCCTTTGAATTAAAAAGCTTTAGAGGTGATCCGTTTTTGACCTTTCACCCTATTGAATCGGACCTAAACGATAGCCTCTCCTCCGTCTGCCAGCCTCTACCCTCACTCACTGCAGAATGGTTTTCACGTCGAGATTACGTACCTCCATGCAAATTGACTTTTAGACCACAAGAATATTACTCCGAAGAGGCTGTACAGGAAGATATTTTTCTCTCGTAGGAAAAAAGCTATCCTCAAAGAAGTCAGACCTCTACCTTGGTCCCCAACAATTTCTTTGTTTGAAAATGTCAAAAGTGTAACATGTGTTTCATTGTTTTCCCTCTCCGAATATGCATAGGAACATCGCAACCTCGTTTTTCTTATGGCAACGTCAATAATTGGACATTGCCCAAAGTCGTGCATATTGTGTTTCGGTTTGCGGTCCCGCTTCCCTTTACCCTTGCTTTGGCTCAGTGAATCCGACAGAATGTCAAAGATTTCACCAAGAACCGAAAAACCTGGGCTGAGAGCTTCGAACTCACGTATTCCTTCGCAATTTTGAGAGGGCCTTACAACGTCTATAAATACAAACAGATGAGAATGCAACATCAAGTTTTTCCTGTCAGATTTTGGTACGGGGCCCAGCGGGACAAACCTGTTGAAGGAAACTCAAGGAATAGTGGACATAGTCTGAGATGGTAAAAAGGCCCAGGAAGAAAACGATAGACCACGAAACGTGTCCAGCTGCTGGCTTAACGTTCCTTTATTCGGAGCGTGCATGAAATCCTGCGGTAGGTTTTGCCAAAGCGAGCCTCCTCCGTAAGTAAGAGTTCTTACGAACGTCTGTGAGAGGGCGAGACCTGGATGCTTCCTTAGCGTGCCCGCAAGAAAAGCAGTAAAATGGCTGCACATTAGGTAAAGAGTTCTCCTAACTCTGCGTGTTTCCGAGGGGTACAATTTTAGGTCGGCCAGTCGTTAGGAATGAGTGGCGCACTACAGCCAGCGAGGTAGTTTCGTCGCTTTTCTTTGTACAAGTCCTGATTCCTTGGTCTCTGAACGGTCCAAAGCGTACAGTCTGACTGTCTTGCTCTAAAAGAGGTCGAATACATGTCTCAAGAGATTCAAAAGTCGTCTTTTAAGATCATCGGAAAGTCTCACCTTACCACGTTTAGAACACGAAAGGAGGACTCGTTGGCTAGTTGACGGTGATAAGACGGAGGTAGCGACTTGTTAAACCAGAAGCCTAAAACACCGTGCTGCTTCACGTCGCTGATTAATATAACGTTACTCGTCCAGAAAAGTTAAACAAGAAAGTTGCTAAGTGGGTTACCAAATGCTCACGCATTTGCATCAATAACTGGCAGGCTCCGCTCGTCGGCTCACTGCTTGGCGTGGTTCATCGCCGATTTCGATTCCGTGGCATCCTTGTCCCAGATCATAACATCGTCGTTGTACACCGCAGTTATCACTGATATGTTGTTTGACAGGTTACTTGTATAAATAGGGAGCAATGAAGTACTTAGTCCCATGCTTAATGGATTACAGAGTGAGCAGGAGCTGGTCCAACAAGACGGCGGCCTTCCCTAACAGCGAAAAAGCGATTTGTCATAAAGCTACGAAGAAGAATCAGGGTTTCAAAAATTGCGCGGGATTCCAGCTTGTTCAAAGGAAGAATATGAGGTAACCTGTCGAAAGCTTTTGCGAAATCAGTGCAGATCGCATGTGACGCCGTGCCTTCGTCTTAGGTCTGAGTAAAACCATACATTACTCGAAGCTTTTCAGTGAAGCGAGACCTTCCCTGCGGTAAGCCGTGATGACCATAAGAAATAAACTTATCACTGTTTGGTTCAGTTTGCGCAGAACCGGTATTGGTCGATGCTGATACGGCGTTAAGTTTTCATTAGGCGGTACGCTTCGCGGTCCGTGTAACAGACAGTTGTGGGAAATCCTCTTGGAAAAATTAGCACTTTGGATTCGCGATAAAGCTCGATTATACGCAACCCTTGCTCTTTTCATAGTACTCACACATCCTTGCACAAAATGTTGGTGGTAATATCTTTTCGACTAATTTGGGCCTGCGGCACCCGGACTTTTCTCAGCCAGATATTTTGGTCGCTAGACTTTTGGCCGGACGTAAATTTGGTCGCCGAACATCTGATTGGGGACTAAGGAAAAGCCAGTGGGGAATCCTGTTTGCCCGCTGATGTAATTATTTATGTGACTCATTTTTTTACACATTTAGTTAGCCAAATAGATCAAGTATCTATCACCTCAAGGAGGACAGAGGCTTAAGTTCCAGGTTTCCCGGTCACCATCGTGGTAGGTGTCTCTTTGTCATCTCAGCTAATTTGCGTTTCGAGCATCGGGCTTTAGGAATTCCGGAGCGACGCTGTTGTCAGGTCACAACGGTCAAAATAACTTGACTGTGAAGCATTTTCACTTTGTGCCTTCGAAACCGGACCAAATAGCAAAGCAGAACAGAAAAGTGCGGGTCTTTCAGCTTATGGATTCCTGATAAACTAATGTCTATAGGGCTAAGGATTGGCCGCTGTCCGGAATGGCCAACGGAACACGATACACCCAATTTGCTTTGAGAGATTGTGACATTTGACAGACTTGAGTAGACGCTGCTCGATTCAGTAATCGGAAGGTTTGACTACCAGGGCTCCATACCTCTGAATGCCCGTTCGACGAAATTTCTGGCCACCAGAAGTTCACATGGCAGAGGGTGTGGCCACCGCATGTCCAGGCAAGGTAAGACTCACGTGCTCTTCCTCTCAGGTCGTGAACTCGGCTTTCGCATCTGGGTCCTTGGGATCTCTCATATGAGATTATTATATATTTTGTGAAGTTGTTCCTTTCAAACTCCGGTATCGCGTAAACAATGAATTGATCATATCTTGAATCTGGCACTCGCAGTTGGCCACGCTTTTCCCGAATGAGTCAAAATAATAAGGGTGATAACTTTAGATGAAGGAAAAACACGAAAAAGTTCAAAATTATATGGAGACAGCCAAAACCAGGACGGGAAGTAATGAAACGAGTCACTGGGGCTGATTTTGTTCATTTTTTCCTTGGACACTTCGATGTATTGACTTATATACTCCTTAGGATTATCTGATTGTAGGAATTTTGATATATTTGAGCTGAGGGTACTCGAGTTAGAGTGGCCAGGATTGTCTGCGAACGAGTCGCTCAGGGCGGTGTAAAAAAATAGCAACCGGAAGGAGGAAGTTCCAAGCCCGTCACCAAACAAACTACCGTTCCAGACTTCAAATGTTATTGGCCATTTTGAAAACTTTACCGAAACCGAGGTGGAAAATCCTGAACAAAGGCTGCTATACTTAGCCCACGGTTGCAGAGGGCGGGCTAAGTATGCTATCGGAAGTTGTTACAATCCCAACCCAGAGTAAGATCATACAAAAGCAAGGACGATCCTGGACCACATTTTCGGTCGAAAGTTTAAGGTAGTCCGAAATTTGATCGACGATGTTCTGCTTGAGGCCAAGTGAACCAAGGGCGACATCTGTGCCACGTCTACCTCGTGTTGAAAATGCAAAATTGTTCCACGGCTCTGGACTATCTGGGCTAGAGGTCTGACCCCCGCGCCATTGATACGTTGGAGGCAAAAATCCGTCGTCTGCCATCAGAACTACAAAATCGTTGAGCTGAAGAGGCGAAAAGTATAAGCCGGGCCGATTGTGGAGCCGCGTTTGAAGACCTGACCAATTACCCAGACAGACGGGCGAGGGTAGCTCACAGCAGTCTTGGTCAACCCGTGCGTGATAAGGATAGACCAACCGGGCCAATACCAGTCCAACACAAAATACTGCCAAGAATCACCCTGAACGTTAGTTCAGGACGATCACCTGCCATTTCGCATGCGGGTGTTACTTCATTGGACTGCCGGACCTGCGAAACGGACCACAGATTGACAGGCTGCCCGGGGTTCCTCCAGGCCACAGTCAATGAAATTTGGGATAGAGATAAGGCAGCAGGAACGTGTTTCAGACGCCTCAGTAACTCACACCGAGGAGCGGCTTGCCGTGGGGAGGCGAGATGCGACCAAAAAGATTGTGCAGGCAGACATAATCGATTATTAAGCCCGGCCAATGCAGCATTGTCAGGAGGCATTTCGAAGCCAAGGATGATATGCCTGCTGTCGCAGTCTATTCACAAACCAGTTCGTTAAGGGCGTAGTCGCCTTGGGAGTGGTGACGTCTAGTGGTGTGATCACAACCTTAGCTTTTGTGAACAGCTGATCTGCTACGATATTGATGAAGGAGTTTTCTGCCAGAAAACACCAACTTGAAAGAACCCGACATCACTGCATGTGAGCACGATGGTTGGGACTCAGGTCATGACTGTGGGCTGCCTACGGTTTTGGCCCTCCTCCCTCAAAAGCAGTGAACGCATCGGATCCACGAATCATTCACACTGAAAGATCCGCAGACATGACCGCCGAAGTCAGTGGACCTGATCCCATCCAGAAGACCTTATCTTCGAGAAGCAACGATCTTGAACCGTGGGCGTAACGAATCGAACACTCTTTAGTGACGTGCCACAAGCACAGTGGTTGCTGGGCTAGAGTATAGGAAGCCACCAGGCGCCCCATGCAGCAAGCGCAACAATAAGTTGGATACTACACAGAGTTGCGAGGCGGCATGGCTCAGTAAGTCGCACGTCTACGGAAAGGGATGCAGAAGAAAGGTCACATCTTCTCTACTAACACGAGTTTCATGACCCCGGGGATAATCTTTTAGCGGTATCTCAGGAGGATCAACTTATTATTATTATAATGGCAACAATAATAATGACGGTATATTTTTCAACGGCAATGAAGGCACATGCGCAAGGCATGATCGTAGAACACGGCAGTAATAGCAGTAGGAAATATTCACAAATTTCGGAAGTGTGATTCACACATTTCAGTATAGGCGCAACAAACCTGGGAAGAGTTTTAATGAACTAAAGTGGTAACGGTTAATTCTGCAAGCAGAAATCGGTACAAAACTTCACAGCACACACCAAAAGTGGGCCGCATGCAAGACAGCCAGAACACACGGCCTAAGCCCTGGAAGGAGAATAGTAGTACAATTAGGAACAGAAACTCGCCAACGATGTGTACGCAGATCCTAAGCTCCTGGCATATGTGCTGTCCAAGAAAAGAACATTGGCATCTTGGAAGTGACCGACGGAAGCTTTGCCCTCGATGGTGAAGGAAAAACAGAAACCTTTCTAGCGTTCTTCAAGAGAGTATGTAGTCAGGACCAGGTGCCTATTGCGATGCGATCAGAGATAGGGAGTGCGCCAATGCTTCAAGGGCTTGCTGTAAGTAAGGACGAGGTGCTCTATGAACTTAAATATTTGTGCATGCACAAAGCAGCCGGACCTGATAAAATCAATCCGGCATCTGTTCAGCCTATTTACGATGTTATCGGGGTCTCCTACCCGGCTGTACGAAGCGTCGTTAAGGGGGGGTGGGGTGCCAGAGGACTGGCTCAAGGCCACTGTCTTAGCAATAAGACGGGATCCAGACAGAAGGCGGAGAATTACAGACCGGTCAGCCTGAAGTTAGTGTTTTGTAGGAGCTCGGAATGTATATTCAGGAAGCGGTTGCGCATGCATCTGGCTAATAAAAACTACTGACTTCCCTCGGTTTGGGTTTATTAAATAAAGATAGTGTTTGAAAACCTACTGACTTTCATAGACTGGACCACAAGACGGTTGGATGAAGGCACGACAGTGGAGGTCTGTTACTTGGATTTCAACTAGGCCTCCAACTCCGTGGGTCATCGCCTGCTGGACTATAATTTGCGGACTTTTGGGATAGTCGGGAAAGCAAGTGACTGGGCGTTACGAATTCTTGGGATCCGTAGTTTCTGCACCAGAGTAGGAGGTTATCTATCGAGGTTGGAGCATGTTACCAGCGATGTGCCACAGGGTTCAATACTGAAGCCTTTGTTCTTCCCTCTGTGCACTAATGACCTGTCGACAGAACTAAGCAACCCGTGTTTCACCTTTGCAAACGATGTGAAGATAGCGGGCGGCCATTCAGACTGGGGCATAAACGCTGTTCTCAGATAGGCAGAACTATGGGGTTTGTCCTTGAGTCCCGCCAAATGCCGAGTCCTGTCTATCGAGACAGATGGAACGAGCAGTATTCCGTTTCAGAGAGTGTCGGAAGTAAAAGAACTAAGCGTGATGTTCACACAGGACTTTAAGCCTTCGAGGCAGTGCGAGAGAGCCGCAAATACGGCCAGGGGGCGTTAGCTAGGGTATGCAATACCGTCACATGCAAGAAACTAGAAGTATTCACCTTGTTTTACAAGGTTCTGATGCGACTTCTGGAGTATTGCTTGCAGGCATGGGATCACTGTTATCGCAAGGATAAGGAGCACTTAAAGGGGGTGCAGCGACTTGCAACTAGTATGATCACTGGTCAGATAGGGAAACCTTATGCCCAGCCTACAGAAGATCTTAATCTCTTCTCCTTAGGGCGTCAAAGAGGCCGAGGCGTCTTAGCGAAAGCACTGGATATTATGAAAGGTCTGTCGGGTATAGCCACGGGGTTGGTTCTTCGTTTCTGCCCCTGAGTGCGGCACTGGTGGACATAGTCTCAGGCCTCAAGGGGTACACTCAAGGCTGGACATACGGGAAAAGTGTTTTCCAAATAGGGCTGTACCTATGTTGAATGGACTACCAGAGGATGCTGTTAGATTCAGCAATACACTAACCTTCAAAAAAGTCTTAGATTTACGCTGGACAAAGCGTTCCCAGAACTAGCCATATGAACGAGGGGAGAATGTGGTACTGCATGGCGAATTCTGCCTTTCAGAGAAAACATCTAACAAGCAGTTTTGGAAGTCAAGGAAACTAGCTGACAACACAAGGACCTGGAAACTCTCTTGACCTCGGCCACTTTCGTCTCGTGAAAGCTAAACTGAAGGAGTTCAAGTTTCGATTTCAGGAACAGGAATTAGTGTAGGATTAACCGAACCTGGAGCTGATAAAAAAGAAACTGTGGTGTGTGGAGGATGCCGTACATATTGAAATGGTGTAAAAAAATGATTTGCCGTGTTGTCAAACAGAAATCGAAGCGTATAGATGGAAACGTGTGAGCTCACCGACTGGGTATCTGAGGGTCAAGCACCGCAAAACCAGAGGAGATGTTTCACCGACGAACATTCGGTCACGGTGGAGAATAAAACCAGTGTGGGTTTATCAAAGTACAATCAATAATGTAGGCGGCTTACAGCGAAGTTTATTTCCAAAGATATCGTTTGAAAATATCCCCAGGCCAGAGAAAGGCGGCTTGTTTCCCTGAAAGAGGAGGGAGCCAGGGAAATAACTACGAGTCAGATAAACTTAATATGGCAGTCGTTATTCAGGTAATTTCATTGTGATACGAAGAGAATGACGTTTTACTTCAAACTGCTCTTGAAGTCAATTGATTCACGAGAAAGGTAATGTGTTGTTAAAGCAGCTTGAGTGGCGGTTAGAAGATTAGCTGGGAGACAAAAATGGAGTCGATGAAGAGGCGGCCGTTTGAAATCATAAGTTGGAGCAGATGCGTCGAAGCAAATGTGAAGAAGTGATAAGGAGCAATGAAATCTGATCATCCGAGTGCTTGTTTCAGTGCTTCGCAGAGAACCAGACTCGAGGCGACATCGGACGCAATTTGGGCCCAAGGATAGACGTGTTTAGGACTAACAAAAGAATTTAGAGCCAAGTTTCGACCAACAGTGGGTGACTGGTGAGTTATTCCATAATGTTCACGTTTGCCACTGACGTCAGGTCACTAACAGAGGCCGCAGAGCGGGTCGGCTCACCAGACGCTGCTGACGGTTCATGGGAAGAACATTTAGGGAATCAGGCAAAACCGGACTAAGGTGGCGTTGGACGAAAAAATGGGGGACAGCAGGTTGAGAATTTAACTGCCGTGATTGGCTCCCGGTCGTTGTTTGAGTGATACAAATCTGTTTGACCAACCTTTTGGAGGGTCGACGGATAGTGATTTTTGGGGTGATGCTTGACGTCTTTTGGTGTAGGGAATCCGCTGCGCTGTCAAGTGCGACAATTATGGTGGCTAGTAGCCTGGGTAACAGGGTGACCGCAGTGGCCAGCGATATAGAAAGCCATTGCCGTGCAGCACGGAGGGTAGTTAGGTCCGATCAGTCAACTCGGTCGATCCGTGCTCTGATCCGAGAGCAGGGACCAGCGGACCGATGGCCACCCAAACAACCAAAGTGACTCGAGGGAGATTGGGGGTGTGGCAACACGAGGAATGTTCCGGGATGGAGGTCACGGTTAACATTCTAGTAGAAGTCAAATGATAACAACTTTATTGGATGGGGTAACAAAGGATTAGGACAAACGAAGGGGTCGGCATCCTGGAAGTGGTTCCAGCTGTGGGCTATAACAATGCATGACGGCAACATACGATGATCTGGGTGCATTCGCGTGAATACGGTAGGGGTGGGGCTTTATTATAGCGGTCGAGGGCATAGCATTATACCGTAGGCCGAACTATCAAGTCACAATTTTCAACAGCGGAAGCTCGGAGGGAGGGTGCGAACCGCATCCAAGAAAAGAGGCCACCGTTTTGGCGCACCCCGACAAAACCGACTGCCTGTCCAGCCGGTTTAGTAAAAGGTTTAACCGCTCCACTTTGCCTCGCCCGAATTCCTCATCTACTGATAACCCAACGCTAATACCCCAGCGTCTATTTCTGAGGCCTTGAATGGCCACTTCTCTTCCTCTCTTATCACCTGCCCTGGTGTCCCTCCTCCCCCCATCCAATCCAGCTCCTCAGCCTCTCCTTCATCGATTCTTTTTACCCATCTAGGAGCTGATAAATAAGTCCCCTCTAATAAACCTTCTCCGAAACCGGGCCCAGGGGGCCTCCCACCGGCCGTTCTCCGTTTTTGTGGTCCCAATCTTCCTTTGTTGTTACCCAATGTGCACACAACTTCCATGCTTCACAGTTTCATCCCCACTCAGTAGAAAATCTCTATCATCACCCCTCGCGTCAAAAATGGAGCACAAAATGACCAGGATAACTACTGACCCATCAACCACATCACAGTAGCCCGCAGAAAGATGGAAAGAATTATCAAAGTAGACATTGTTCGGTGTCTCATCTAACAACTTACTGCTTTCTGGTCAGAATGGTTTTCCAAACTCCCGCTCCTTCTCCTTTTGCCAGTTGGACTTCCTCAATGTTCTATCGTCTACAATTGACGTTGGCAACTCTGCAATTGTCCCGCAACTTGACACGTCTAAGGCCCTTCACCGTGTTCCCTGCATGCACCTGATAGCCAAAATTCAATCTCTTGGTATACCGGATCCCCTCATCTCCTGGCCTTCTTCTTATCTCTCTCACACATCACAAGCTGTGTTAGTTGACGGCCACTTATCTTCTGCCGAGCCCATTGCTAGTGACGTCACCGAAGGTAGTGTAATAGGCCCATTACTATTCCTCATTTACATCAGCTACATTTCCTCTTCCATCTGCCATGGCACCCAATTCCTCCTTGCAGGTGACAAAATAGGTAACTCCTTCCGCTCTAATGGCCTTTCCGTGAGCCCGCGAAACATGTTCAGACCTGGTGCACCCCGTGGTTGACGAAATTCTTTGCAGAGTAAGGCTTCCTCCCACCTTACAAGTGCACCGTCCCGTCCGGTCAAATTATTCTGGACGGCCTCCCTATCACCTACACCCCGCTATTAGTAATCTTGGCATACACCGCTCTTGTTCCTTTAACTCCTCGGTAAAAGCATCGTTTCAAACCTCTAAGGCTAAGCAAACCCTAGGCCTGATGCACCGATGTCTTCTACTACCCGCAAGTCGCCTCTCCATATCTCTCTCACACGTAAAACCACTTCTAGAATACTTCATGATTACCTTCGGCCACTGGCCATGCTTCTCCAGTATATCTCTTGGGAATGTTCAGCGTACCCTCAAAATATCCCTTTGGCATATCCGTAACTCTAACATACGGCCAACTATGTGAGCTTCTACGCACTAGGCCTCTGTGGATTCGCAGCACGAGGCTCAACTTGGACTTTCACTTCAAACTAATCCATAACCAATTCTAGACTTCCTACCATATCTCGTTTGATGCCCCCTGCTCCTATCCCCCTTGCCACCGTGCCTTTTCCCTCTCTGTCCCTCAATCTAATCTCAATCTGAGGCCCCGATTCTTACTCTCGACCTACCCCAAAATCTGCAGTGAGCTTCCCCCGGGATAAGCAGTGCCTCTCGACTGTATGCATTTAAGCGCGCACTCCCTATCTATCCAACAGTTTCCAATGCTATATTGCTAACCAACGAGTGTGCCTCCAACTATCTAGCTGTTGAAGGTGGTCTCACACTGTAAACTTATTACCTCTGTGTCTCAAGCCAATACCTGCTTTCCATGGTTACACCTCTTCTACTCAGTGTGACGATCCATGACCAGTGTCACCCCTGATCCGCAGTGGATTGACCTCCTACTTTCGGCGCGATAACCCTACTCCCAACCCACATTCGTCTGTGTTTCCGTCCTAAATCTACCTATCTTTTTCTGTCTTGCGTTATTAAGTTGGCCCCATCATAATTCCCCACTTCATACACCCACGATAATACAATTGGTTGTAGCCACTCACACCTCCTACTATCTCTCAACTAGACCTAGGGACCGATTGCATCGATGAGCCCTCGTTTAGCTATCTTTCTTCTTTCTTTTTAAGAACCTTTGATCCACAGCTGGTGCATACCCAGACTGTGTTTTTCTACCCCATTTCCCTTACCAGTGATCCTCAGTGGCGTTCAATCTCGTCGGGCACTGTACTGGTCACTTCCCTGGCAGTTGTGCCTGGTCAGTAATGCTATACGACCTCGTTGGCTCTGCTATTCAAGGCCTTTCACAACCCCGCCAATCGATCCTAGTTCATATGGCGTTATCGTGGCTACTCCGTCCAAATGTACACCATTCAATAATCACCCAAGCCAACCCAAAAGGCGAGGGTGAGGTCAGATGCACAGCTTTGGCCGGCTCACACCGGGCGTGCGAGCCGTCCGCAATAATGTACGGGCGCAACTAGGTTAGCAGATCGCACCCCTGTCACCAAAAGCTGTTTGCAGGTTGGATGTCCAGCCCGCGGCCAGCCCCTCTACCTTACACCGTTCGCGAATTACAGAATATCACTTTTGGGCCCGTAATGCTGTTGCTAACATGCCGTTCGCTCGGTGTTCTCCAAGGACTGTTTTCCTTTCGCCTAGCTTGCTCTCGATATTGATGTGATAACCGACATTTTCATGCCCGGCGAGGTTTATCGTCCCGCTTATGCACTAAATAGCGCGTAGCTTCCATCCTCACCTACCAGTTTCTCTCCTTCGCACACTATGTTTGCCTACGTAAGTATTCATCGGCCCCCAGTGCTTTCGCTTCCTGCGCTTGACCCCTGATTACTCTTCTGTCAGTTACCCATGTCAGAACCCGCCGCTACTACTCATTCACTGGCACATTTACTGTCGCTGTTCATTTCCTCACCACAATCACCAAGCGATGTTCTTCGCTGAAACATCTTCCACAGTCTTCCAGCAGTCTGCAATATGAATAGTGGTTACTTGCTCTCCCCATCAGCCCAACTGTTCGCCTACACAGTATCCTTTCATTGCTTCATCCTCACCTTGGAGTGCACCGAAACTCCTCCGCATTCTTGAGTCTCAGATAAATTTATCATGCAGCTCCGCCTTCGTTGCTATCTCAAGACACCTGTCACAGACCGTCCACTCATTATACCATCACCTTTGCATGCTGTTCGCCGATGCAACCACTTGTCAACGCATCTAAGATAGATTTACCACCCAGCTATCACCTTTATGTTGACGCTGACATATAATTTTCTGTCAGTCATACAGTAAAAATCAACTGATCGCTTACCTGGCCTCCGCCGGCCTTTCTTTCATCACTTTGGCAGTCTCACTTTCCCCAAGCTGTGCCATTCGTTTAACTCGTTTATTATGTAAGTAACTCCGTAAGTAACCAGCACCCATATTCCACCACCATCCCTGATGTCTGAATTATTTTGTGCCGTAGCTGCTGTTACACTCCGGCCTTCTCGGTTACATGTCATGCAGTTTTATTGCCCGTCATTGTTGCATCGTACAATTGACCCAACGTTCATTAACCGCGGTACACGTACCTGTCATCCTCTTGGTCATTCCTTTCAACTTTGTAATTGCTATAGCTAAACGCACTCCATATCGATTTGCCTTCCACTTCCACATTGATGTTTCACGACCAACCCAATATGAACGAACCATTCGCTTCACGCTGCTTGTTTTCTTTCAATCCTCGCTTTATCATCACTTTAGTGGTCTCCTTAAACCTCCAGAAGTGTGAATCGCCCGATTTGCAGCTGTCCCCGTCAGTAACCAACCGCCAATTTCTACTACCATCTCTGCCGACTGTTTCTTTTCAATACTGATCGGATATCAGTTTCCGTTTCTCGTGACGAATTTGCCAATCCCGTAGCTGTCGTTTCAAAGTAATAGAGTAATCCGCCTATCAAAGAGGTAATCAGGTCGCTTATCTACCCACTTTTCCATGGTTGCTTCGGCAAGCTATTTGCCCCTGCAGTCGCCATAATTCCATATCCTCGCTGTTACTTCGTGAAATTCACCGGCTTGTCTCTGGCTTCTTCTTTCATCGCCGCTCTTGAAACCTCTTTCTCCACCCATTGGACTTGTTGGTCTCTTTCCTTGTGACTGACCACGTCAGCATCTCAACACCGAATTTCACCACAATAATGGCAGTTGATTCATGGTTTTTGTCTTTGAATATCCATTCTTGTACGTCGTCGAGCTTTCTATCCATGTACCTTTCACACCTTGCAGCGCGCAAATGACTCTTCCGATTCTCCTCGAGGAGCTCTTCTTTTTGAAAGAGCTTAACAAATATCCTTTGATTTCAATGAAACTCCCAATGTTCTGATCATTTCCGGTACTATTCATACATATGGTCCTCCATTTGAACAGACTTCCACCACCATCAGCCGAATCGACCACTGGACCTCGACCTGAAAAGTTGCCGAGCATCATTATCGTTTTGGCCCACTTCAATATTCACCCTAATACTCTGTGCACGTAAGTTTTACCGCTTTGAAAATTCCCATCCTGGCACCAATTGAACCATCTGAGCATGCACCGAAGCATGCATCAAGCTCATCCAAAATATATCATCACTTTCATTTTCAATATTTGTCTCCTTTTTGCCTTCAAATGAAAAGTCTTTTCTTCCATGTCGCCATGGAATTTCTCAAAGGGGACAATCACAATAGACGTATGTGGCTCACTGGCACTTATTCTACAGGATTCTCCCTTCGTAAGTTATTCTAGGTCACCGCTTTCCCGGTTGAATTATTCGTCCAAATGATGTCAGAGTGGATAAACTTTTTCGTGCTTCGCTGATATCGCTTCTATTTCTTTGAAAGTTCCATGCTGGTTCTATTGTCTACCAAAACTGGTTACTATTTGGTGAAACTCTCCCCCCAGCTTCCGATTTGGACCCTTCAGATATTCAGTAGATGCTTCCACGTGGTTTTCCCTTGCACCACCAATGTTCTTTGATCTCTCCATTAATAATTGTTCGCAAAATTATCATATATACTACATGCTCCACACTCTTCAATGAGGCCTTTTCAACTGTTTCAAGCATGGTCAGGTCTCCGCAACGCCATGTTCCCAAAATCGAAACCGATTTCTATTCATCGCGTTTACAGTAACTACTTTAGTTCGTTTAAACACTGCCCAGCTTTGTTGCGTTGTTACTAACATGCGTGAATCTCACTCTCAAAATTTTGCAAATATTTCACACTGATATATAATGTTGCACTCGTTGTTCATGCCTTGAGCAAGCTTCTTGACTACGGTCAAGAGAATACCATCATTATCATCCCTGTCATTATATCGACCCCTAAGCAATGACACTAACATTTAACCCTACCATTGAAGCATTCAACGATATTACCGACTTTCCGTTTTAGGGTAGGTTTTCAACGGGTGAATTTGCAGCTCTGAGTATAAACTGATCGCTCTGTGCCGCTCCAAACAAATAGCTGCGATTCTCCCCATGCATCCGCCCGGGCTGGTAGGGGCAACATGTTAAAAAACATAATAGGAGGAAAAGAGCTTCCAGCCTGATATTTACCCCAGGTCTAGCAAATTTTTCTGCCTCTATGCTAAGTGGCTACGCAGACAGTGTCCATAAATTTGTCAGTTGCGAATTTCAAGTCAAGCCACAAGCCAAAAACCTACCAAATAATGACCCCTCCTCCCACCACTTCAAGTGGGACCATATCTCTCCGCTAATTCGAGCCGGAAGTTGGGATCAGTCTTACTCGGCAGCAAGTTCTCAGTATGCCGCTGTCCTCCCCTGGGCAAGTTTACTGTCGTGTTTCAAAAAAAAATATCTTGCTTTTTTTATACTTCCAGGCTAGCAAGTCTCTAGACAATCAGGCTAAGGCAGAAATACTCCAAACTTCAACAGCAGCCCCGAGTAAAGAGTGGTCTTACGATTCTAACAATTACCCCTTGAAATTCACCTTGCGGCTAGTGACCTAAAACTGAAGCAAGAGATCGAAGCACTGCGCCAACCAAACGAAGATCTAGAGTTAGCCAGGCTGAGCAGAGCCCGAGCCCCACAATCTACTTCACGGTTGGGACAGATCATTCATTTGATAAATAAGGTAACCTCCCCTCAACAGATAGCTGACACATTGAGCTGTTCCTTCACAACTCCCTTGACTCTCTGCAGTCCGCCCCCAGCTTGCCATCCAGTTTGTCACAAATTCCTCATTTACATGTGTCACCGTCACCACTACGGACATGAATAGATACATTCACACTTTCAGACCGACCTACCACCTCGGATCTAACGGCCTATCTTCGGCAATATTTTCTCTTGGTGGTCTGCATAGTTCCCTTCTACTACCGAATCTATACAGCCAGTCTCTTCAAAAAGGAACCTCCCTAAACCAACCAAAGGACCCTGTTGCCAATCACAAGCGCAAAGCAGGTGCACTAAATGAATTCACCTGTCACCGCCCCATAAAGCGCAAGTCAAAGACCTGCAGGCTGCAAAAAAGGTCGTCAAACATTATCTAACCGGCTGCCCTTCAGCTCGCAAATCCGTGAGCTTCAAACCGCACGGATTTCTCTTGTGTTTAACCTGCCAGTTTGACTTTCTGAACCTGGCAACAACAGCCGCCGACAAACTCAGAGCGCTTGTCATCGTCTACCTCGATACTGCAGTAGCCTGTGGCAAAGTCCCTCATCTGAAGTTGTTGAACAAGATAAGACATTGCGGGACCGAAAACCCCTACATAGCTGGTGTAAATCCCACGTACAGAACCGTCACCAATTTACTTGAGATGATGGCCATCTGTCAGACCCCCGCGCGGTGAGCAGTGTGGTTAAAAAAGAGGTGTTCTACGATAACTGGTATCGTTACTCTACGTAAGTGATATCTTTTGTATCGTCACCCGTGGAAAATTTTCCCATTTGCCGGGGACAAGAAGATAGTTTACGAAATCCAACGAATTAAACTACATGCAGCACGGAAGTGCACAGCTGTTGATACACTGTGCTTAGCATTCTGGTATGTCACTGAGAAATGGAATTATCAACAAACAAATCAGTAACCTCAGCCTAAACTGCGATATTCCTTATAAAACGCTCTAGACAAGAGGTGTCCCCCTTCCGTACCCTCTAAAGGTGCGAGACCTTGGACCGCCATACTCTTACACATACAAATTCTCTGAACACACTTCCCACATAACTGCACGAGCAAACACGTCCAGTGACTTCTTTTAGGGGACCTTTATCCTCACGAGCAGTATGTCAAAATAACATAAAATTCATAGTCACTCAATCCTAGAGTACCATACGCTTGTCCCCAAATATGCCTTAGAGAGACGTTATTAACATTCAAAATGTACAGCATTGATTTCATAAGAAGCTGCTTGGGCCCTCAACAAACCTCGGCTACAGATAACGCTATGCGCTTCTGCTGCTCGAAACTCTGTGACTTAGAAGAATAAAACTCATCCTCGCATTTTTTTTTCAGTTTGCCTCACAAGCAAACTCAATTTTCTGATCAAGTATACCTCAATAAAAACGAAGCACATCAGCAGTGCAGTAAGAAGCACGGTAACGAGATCCTTGATTATCAAATGTCCTTAAGGTGAAAAGTCTCCCTCCTTAAACTTGCAGCTGTGTGGGATAAACTCCCAGTTGCTACCCTTTCCATATTTGTCAAAACCATATTCAAATGTAGGCTAAACGCGGTGCTGGGCATCCAAAAAGTTATTGCCTTTTCTAAATCCATATATGACTATTGATAGAGTCCACGAGGGAGGTCAGGTTGTACCTACCATTCATCTTCGATGTCATTACCTAAGCGTGGACCGACCAGTTCACAATGCCCAAATTTTTTGCTTTTATGACTGAGGCCACTGCCTCTAAAATCTTCCTTGGATATACTTTGTACCACCATTTGCACGAACAATAACCTTTAAACAGTCCCAGCGTCACTTCTTTTTAGTCTCGTTCTCTGTGTCTCTGATCCAAAATGCAACACTTATCAGAATCCTCGACCTCTATCTAGTGGTCACCCTAGATCGAATCAGGCACACATCGCCCAAATTCCCTTCTTATCGTAAGACTCTAGTGTCGGCCTAAACCGAACACAGATCATCCGTCTACTCACTATCACGGCGTCGTATAATGATTGACCTAAATAGGGCCTTAGGTTCTTAATCCCCAAAACTACTAAGTATCTGTGTGTCGCCTAGATGTATCACTACTCGTTGTGCTGACAACAACTGGCTCCCACATAGGCCGAAAGTCGTTGAACTCCGACCGCGCCAGTAACGAGCGGTCAGCTATGCGCTCCTTGAGCGTTTTAATCTTTTCGTGTTTTTGCTTCCTACATTTTCTCTCTTCCGTGGCTGAAAACAGCCACATGACCGGTGGAAAAATGGCATCAAGTCTGCAATCGTCCTTCTATAAGGAAAGAAAACAGCCAACCCTAGAAGCGGCGGATCCCATGGGTCAGGCGTAAGGAATGGCGGGCGGAGGAGAACTGGGAACTACTCCGCACAGAGTAAGCACGCTCCTCTGCTCCTCTGGAGTGAAAAACATCAAATTACGAAAATACTTCTGACGGCTGGTCTCGGATTCATGCTTCACGCCCCTTTCAGTAGAGGATGAATCCCCGGTTACACCCACTGCCCAGTCCTGCGTATGAGACCCTCAGAACTGTGTGGCGTACAAGCAAAGCCCCGGTACTTCTGTGAGGACCAACTGTATAAAATCCTTCCGGAACACTATCACACACCGGTTGCAAAAAATACTCAACTATATACGTTATTTTTACGTTTCGCACCGTTTACCTTTTTGTAAGCCAACCCTTGTTCATTTGTGCCCAACGCGCGACCTTTTCATATCTTAGTTAAACCTGCATGGATCCCGTGCTCGTCTGCCCCACAGGGTGAACTCGGCTGTCTTCTTGAGCTCTTACGGTCGCATATTTGAGGTTTTTATATACTTTGGGAAGTTGTTCATATAGTACTTCAGTGTCGTAGAAACTGGGACACAGTCTCGTTACTATTTCGGTATTGGTGCAAATTTGACCACATTTTGCTCGAAAGCGTCTTACAACACCCAAATCCACCATTTTGGAGAGGCAGATCATACATTACGCCCAGAAAGGAACCAAAACAGTCACAACCTGGGCAGAAAATAACTCGGCGAGTCACTGGAGAAGTTTTGGTTATATTTTATCCTTAAGGTTTTGTTAGATCTCCTAACCCAGCCAGAGCAAGTTCACGTATCATTGGAGGTTTTATCGATTATGAAAATGTTGATTTGTTCAGACCAAGGATGTAAGAGCTAGAACTACAGTTAACATTATCTGGACAGAAAGCATAGGCTGCGGAAGGCAAAATTAGACAGGGCTAGCTAGAGGGTAGGACTACTGCGAACGACCAGTAAAATAAGCTAGAAATGGGAAGCTTTACTCCGGCCTTCTAGCAGTTCGCACAGATACAACCGCCGGTCGACCTACCGAGGGTGGAGCTAACAGTCTTCAACGGACAACCAGAACAATGTTGCAAGTCTGTTAAACAATTCGGAACTTCCTGCCTGGCTAAGATAACCAACCCGAAGCAGAGGCCGCAGTACCCAAACCACTTTTGCCGCGGCAAGCCGGGGAAGCTATTGACGTTTGTGCTTTGCTCGGCCCAGTTCAGGGCTACGCACTAGCGAGCAAACTTTCGAAGGACATGTGTGCTCAGCCGTGTAAAGATGCCTGCATTTTACTTGAGGGCATGATGTCACAGGACAAGCAAACGGAGGGCGATGTCTACGTCGTTTCTGGTCTCAATGAAAATGCAGAGTTATGCCATAGCTCCTGACCATTTGAGCTAAAGGCCTGATCTCGACGCAGTGCACACATACAAGGGGATAGTTAGTTGCCTTTCATCAGAACTACAGAATTGACCAGCCAATGATGCAAGGCCAATTCTGAAGACGTGACTGATTTCTTGGACGGGCAAGCAAGAACAGCTGGCAGCAGGTTCAGTCTACCCATCCACGACAGCAACGGAAATAACAGGCCAAGTACCAGTCAAGCTCACACAGCTCCATGGGAATAATGGAAACAGCAGCATTGGACAAGCACGCATGCCTTTTTGCGGGACGGTGCAGCTTCCGCGGACTGCAAGGCCGGCAGACCTCATTACGAATTGGCAGACTTTCCGAAGTTCCTCCAGGCTACAGTAAATGAAAGAAGTGAAATAGCGAAGAAGATGGGGACGTGCTTCTTATGTCCCAACAATTCGCAACAGGCATCAACTTGCCCGGTGAAAGCGAGGTTTGACTGAGAAAGTTGCACCGTCAGACGTCGTCAGTTGCAAAGCTTAGTAAAGGCGGCCTTACCTGAAAGAAAGGTGGGGCCGAGATTATCTGCTCAGTATCCCAGCCTGATCGGAAACCGGTTTGTTTCGGTGTAGCCACTACCAGTGGGGAGAACAGGGCCTTAGCCTTTGTGGATAGCAGGTCCGACACGACTTTGGCGGAAGAGTGTCCTACTGAGAACCACCAGCTTGACAGAACCTCCAAGTCATCACCAGTGAGCCCTGTGGGTGAGACACGGGTCATGGCTGCTGGTCAAGTACGATTTCAACTGGTTTCTCTGGACAACAGATAACACCTCAAAGCCGCAGAAAATTCAGCTCGGAACGACCTGCCGATGCAAGCCCCGAAGTCAGTCAGTCCGATATTTTCCAAAAGGTTCCTTCTTCAAGGCTTAAAGATCGTAAAATTGTAGGGGAGGATAGACCCCCTTCATAGTAGTGACGCATCTGAAGCAGACGGGGTGCTGGATCAGAGGGTGGAAAACCGAAAAGCACCCCTTGAAGTGGGCACTATATTGGGCTAGGTGTTATATAGACCTTCGGGGCTAAAAGGCTTGGTAAATTGCGAGCTTGCGGAAAAAGATAAAGAACGGCTGCCGCACCGCCTTTATGATCACGATTTCTGCTACCTTCGAGTTGATTATTTATAGCCATCACGGGAGAATCAACTCTCGGCAGAGATAGTAAGGAAGGGCTCCAGAGGCCTGCCGAATACCTTCAAAGTGTCACTCCCATGGCGCTTACAGACGGGTCATTTTGTGGACTACTTGAGGTGCGTTCTTAGACTACTGCTTTTGAGGGAGAGGCTTCTTCATGACTGCCGTCTCTGGACCGAAACTTGAATGCGACGATACTCAACAAAACCAATGGCCGCACCGAAGAAGTGTTTACCACTTCTAGAATCGGAGAAGAGATATGGTACTTGTCGCACCATCCAGCTTTCGGCCTCAGAAAGCTCAAAAAGCACCATGCTGTCCTTGGCTGCGCCGCTAGGTTCCAGGAAGGTTCGCTGAAGGGTTGCTTGTAACAAGGACCAGAGTGGACAATCCCACCCACTAAAGTCAGTTGCTGGTTCCTGCTGAGTAAAGAAGTGACCTCGGACAACACATGGGAAATGTTTCCACTGGTGGAAGTAACAGTGGAGGATGGGAATGCATAAGAGTTCTTGTGTTGGGACGGGAACGGCATGGGCAAATCCGTGGCAGAATAGGGGTCGGCTGTTCATCCTTTCGGGGCGGTGTCACCACCCTTCTGTGGCGGTTGTACCCTAAGGGGAACCGAGGCCATGTACAGAGCGTCGATTAACCATGAGGTTATAAATGGTAAAACCACAACCTCTGCCTCTACGACCAGCTTAAGTCGTTTGATGACTTAGCCACGGCCATGACCCATCTGGAAGGGTGGACGGAGATGACAAAAGAAAATAGATTCCAGCTCATGAAATGGGCATCAAACATTCCGGAAGTGTTGGATGTTATTTCAGACAACAGCCAAGCGGAAAGTGTTTGACGGTTGAGTGGCTCACCACTGCCAACGGAAAGCATCATGGGTATAGACAGGGATGCTGGGACAGATGAATTCGTCTTTAAGCTGAACGTTCCCTAGCAGCCAGTTACGCGCTGAGGAATGCTGCCTGCTATCTCCAGTCTGTTCGATCCCCTCTGTCCCGTCTATCCGTGGTTGTTGCCCCTTAAGGCCCTACTGCAGTTGGTGTGTCAGAAGAAAGTTGATTGGGACCAGCCGCTTGAAACTGAAGACAAGCTAGACTGGGAGTTCACGGTAGCACTAAGAAAACTAGAGGGCGTGCGGTTCCTTCGTTGTTCGCCTTTATGTTTTGCTAACCAAACGGTAGCGTCACACGCTTTTTTCGGTGGGTCTGAATCTGGTCACTATACTGCGGTGTGCGAGCTTCAGTGTTTGTGTGATGCACTCTGCACCCTAGGGATCCTGTTTGCCGGGGTCCCCGTCACTCCCCTAAAATCGGTTTCTATCCCACTTCATACAGCAGCTTTGGCTGCTAATGTTGCATAAAAGATAAAGAATTGCTTTAACTCCTGTAGCTGATTAGCATAGTTCGGGACAGACTCGAAGTTTGTGCTGCCTCTCATCGGTAACATCCAGAGCCGATTCAGCAGGTTCGCAGCTATCAGTTTGGGAGTCATACATGATCGAACCAATGCAGGTCACCGGCAGCAAGTTAGGCCTGTCGACGACCCAGTAGAATCGTGTTCCAGAGATGATATCAACTTCCGGTGGGTAGATATGCGGACAGGCGGGCTCAAATTCCTGCACGTAGCCGAGCGGGACCGGCCTGTTTACGGGTTGACAACACTCCCCCCCCCGCATCGGGAATAACAATCAAAGAATTATAATGATAGTGGTCGCCGCGAAACCGACATCTGTCATGGTTTACTGAACTTCCGTCCTGGATAGGGTTGTTCTACCTACTCGTACGGTTGGTCAGGTTCGAGATGCATTTGCTCATCATGAAGGATCTCCATTTATTCAGCAGTGCGCCTGTGAGTTCAATAACTCCTGACGAGCTATGCGCAGCAAAATATGGTCTCAAAATGATAAAATCCGGGGCTTTCACCCAAAATATTCGGAATACTGAAGAGCCTGGATCAGACAACGAAAGAAATCTGGTCCCAAAAAAACAGTTTAAAGCCCTTAATCCGGAACTCCTCGATTGACTGGTAACTGTAAGTGGTGAACTGACAAACGTCCACCAGAGCACTGACGCGAAACGCCGCATAATGTCATCTGCAAGACAACCTGTGGCATACCAGCCCATTTGACACTTACAGGCTGTAGTGGGACTCGCCGGGGAAAGCCACTTGATGAGTCTTATTTGGGGGTGGTTTTGAATGTTGAGAGGGAGGGCAAGCATGAAACCTGTCATTCGACTTTGTGAGCAATGTGGAAGACGCACGAAAGCCGCGGATAAGCAGTACATGGCTCCACTACCAAGATGTAGGGTGGCCTCTGGATGGTGGTTATTTGGGGATACTGGACGTGACTATTCCGGACGTTTTTGGGCCACATGCTAGGAGGGGATGGGAAAAAATACGGGTGCATCATGAGTAGCATTAAGTCTCGGGCAGCACTCTTGGAATCCGCACGCTCGATGACGACTGACGCCTTCTTCCAAGCCTTGAGAAGCTTTACAAGCAGAAGGAGCGTGCCGTTGGACATATACTCAGACGACGGGTCCAGCTTCGTGGGTGCCGAACGAGAACTGCTACCTTGCAGCTAAGGTATAAATCGGGATGAAGTACAGGATCGAACAGCGAAATGCGGTGTCCAGTGGCACTTCGATCCTTCACGGACCAGTGACCGTGATGGTGCGTGGGACGGCTCTATCAGGTCCACCGGAAGAGCATTGCCGTTTCTAGTCAAACAACAACCACCGAACTATGGGACGTTGAACACCGTGATGACGGGGGTAGAAGAAATCTTGCATAATCGTCCGGTTGTTCCAGTCTTCTCCAGTGACTTCTCTCATCCAGCCCCTGCTGGGAGATATTTTTTGGGCGTTGAGGTCAAACACTGGATTTCTAAAGCCGATGATTCTCCGACGTAGCTACTTGTCTGAGCGGGAACGGGCATG
Organism: Fasciola hepatica; assembly: GCA_948099385.1. NCBI lineage: Eukaryota > Metazoa > Platyhelminthes > Trematoda > Plagiorchiida > Fasciolidae > Fasciola > Fasciola hepatica. The sequence goes on along the minus strand of CANUEZ040000182.1, from coordinate 10,183,809 downwards.
TTATCTGGCCGAGGTGTTTTGAAAACGATGGCTTCGCGAGTACATATTGATTTTGCAAACCCAACAAAGTTGGCTCACTAAAGACAGACACTTAGATGCAGGCACCCAACGAGCAAGCTCACTTTAGTAAATTGCCTCTGTCTGTTGTCGAAGAAGTCATCATGAGTTCCGGTGGGCTCGCGAGGACTGTGAAGGTTAAGACCACCAAGAGGAAGCTGAATCGCAATGTGCTTGGCATCGGTCTCCTTGGGAGTGAAGACGAGCCATCGAGTGCCACTGACTCTGCCGTCTTATAGCTTTCCAACTGCCAGATTCAAGCCAAAGAAATGCACGTATGGAATGATACCTCGTCGAGCTCATTCCAAGTGACTTCCCCGCATACTGTACACACAGTCAAACTGGCCTACGAATGCACGCTGCAAATAGTTACTACGTTTGGTGCTGATTGCCAGTAGACCATTACGGTATCCTTAGGTCCTAGTTACTGCTGCCATTGTTGCAAACTGTTCCACATGTTGCAATCACCGATGTTTTTCACTCACTCATATAAACGGCAGTTTGCTCCGCACTTCCATCGGAGCACAACTTTGTCTAATGAACGACTCCGCTTGTGGTAGTGATTACTATCTCCAGGCACGCATGCTCAGTCGACTACGCCCACGTACTTCCGAGATATTGTCCGCTAGAACGCGTCAGACGGGTTCTGATCCCTCACACACATTCGCCATTGGAGCACGTGGACACGCAGCGGCTCTTACCGATAGTGCTGACGACCAACGGTCGACAAAGAAGAAGATCACCTTCGGCTGCGAAGGAACAATTCGCTCATCTAGACACCGGGCTACAAGTGGCTGTGTACCTATGTGAGCATATTCCAGATGCCAGCAGCAGTAATTGTCTACCTTGACAGCAGGATTCAAGTAAGTGGGAGGAATCAGTGCCCTCATTCCAAATATCTGACCTTCCCAGGATCCGGAGGATTTTGAAGAATGGTGTGACAGCCAGTTGTGTAGGATCCTTCCGGAACACTATCACACACCGGTTGCAAAAAATACTCAACTATATACGTTATTTTTACGTTTCGCACCGTTTACCTTTTTGTAAGCCAACCCTTGTTCATTTGTGCCCAACGCGCGACCTTTTCATATCTTAGTTAAACCTGCATGGATCCCGTGCTCGTCTGCCCCACAGGGTGAACTCGGCTGTCTTCTTGAGCCCTTGCGGTAGCATATTCGATCTTTGTATATTTTACGAAGTTGGTCGTTTAGTGATAATGATAATAAAGGTATATTTTGGATGAGCTTGATGCATGCTTCGGTGCATGCTCAGATAGTTCAAGTGGTGCCAGGATGAGAATTTTCAAAGCGGTAAAACTTACGTGCACAGAGTATTAGGGTGAATATTGAAGTGGGCCAAAACGATAATGATGCTCGGCAACTTTTCAGGTCGAGGTCCAGTGGTCGATTCGGCTGATGGTGGTGGAAGTCTGTTCAAATGGAGGACCATATGTATGAATAGTACCGGAAATGATCAGAACATTGGGAGTTTCATTGAAATCAAAGGATATTTGTTAAGCTCTTTCAAAAAGAAGAGCTCCTTGAGGAGAATCGGAAGAGTCATTTGCGCGCTGCAAGGTGTGAAAGGTACATGGATAGAAAACTCGACGACGAAATGGCGAGTGCTCATCCTGGACTAACGTTTAGAGTGATTCTTGGCAGTATTTTGTGTTGGACTGGTATTGGCCCGGTTGGTCTATCCTTATCACGCACGGGTTGACCAAGACTGCTGTGAGCTACCCTCGCCCGTCTGTCTGGGTAATTGGTCAGGTCTTCAAACGCGGCTCCACAATCGGCCTGGCTTATACTTTTCGCCTCTTCAGCTCAACGATTTTGTAGTTCTGATGGCAGACGACGGATTTTTGCCTCCAACGTATCAATGGCGCGGGGGTCAGACCTCTAGCCCAGATAGTCCAGAGCCGTGGAACAATTTTGCATTTTCAACACGAGGTAGACATGGAACACACGTTATCTCAGGTTTACTTGGCCCCTGCATAAAATCGCCAACTAATTTCCAGCCAACCTAAAAGGTTCAGCAAGTATCCTTATGAAGCTTCCTTGCTTCCGTATAGCCTGGCTCCTGACCGAGAGTGGATCAGTCTTCGGTGGCATCCTTTTCCCGCCCCCGGTAATTGTGGGTTAGTTATAGCAACTTTTCCCCGGGTCTATCGTCCTGCCTTCGGCGAAGGTTTGAAACAGCTAGACCAACTTGCTCGTTGCCCCGGAAGTCCGTCGTGAGCAGCTAGTTCACATCCAAGGAGATAAAATGAAGCCTTAACTGGTGACACTTGCTCAGCGACCGGTGTGTAACTGTCGCCCTCTTGATGATCTGGCATTTTGATTGCACCACGTTTAAAGACTCTTTCTCCCAGCTGTCTTTGGCTATCCTTATCCGCTGCCCGTTGTCCTGAAGTATGTTTTAGCAGACTTTTTCCCTCATTGCGTACTGTCTCAGTGAACGCTCACGATGCATAATGTCTCTCGCAGTTGATGTGCGATGAGGTTTTCCGTTTCCCTCTCATTTTTAGCGGGGATTCGACAAAATACACTCGGCAGTGGTGGGTGCATAACTGGTGTACATACCATCGAAGGAATTCTGGACGCTCGACTGGCCGTGGCCATTACCTGTCCTGTGCAGACTGAACTGAACTGAACTGAAGTCCATTATCTTCAGCTCCAGTGTGTAAACAACCTCACAATCAGGTATGTCACACGGAATATAAGAACTAGCACTGCCAGGTCTGTTGAGGCTGCTGAAGTGTCGCAATAACTAATCCTTTTTGAAGGTGAGTTGCCTGGAATGCACCCATGGCTGGTGCCACTTACAGCCCTTTCTTTATATCTTCGTTCTTCCGTCATTTATCTACTCACACAAAAACTCTGCTGGAAGTAGTCCATCGTAGCCCCTCATTTTTCTCCGTCAAACACAAAGAACATGGCCTCCCCACTTTAATTTGGTTTACGATGTGACTGAAGCGGTGCTTTTGGCCATCCTGGAAGGTTATTGCTTACAAGTCACCTCAGATGGAGCGTTTCCAGGTGGAATCTCTGAAAGTACTTGTATATTTCTGAAACATTGTTCTAGAAACTGCTCAATTTTAAACACAAACGACCTATCACTCTTAGTTCAATAGGTGTTTTTTCTTGGATAGATCTCCATTGAACCTGCGGTATGACTAAGCTTGTCTGAGAGAGTGTAGACTACCAAGATCTGGAGATCTTGACAAGGACCATATGACTTTATTATGCCCCGAGAATAAAGAGTACCTAACATCTTCCATCAATGGTATTCCTGGCTACGTCCTGCCCGGAAAGCGACTGATTTGGTCCAGCTTTTGACATGTCCTGTTTTCTCTCAGTCCAAGTTGACGCTTTTGAGCAAGAGGTAGCCAACTCGCACGAACATCGAAACCGAAACAATATTGATTCGCAGACTCCGCGACATTGAGTCATTAAATAAACAACATACCCGCAGCGTATTTACTCGACCTGCTCCTAACAATTGCACCGTATATCGGGCATAAGGGACCTCTCCACCACCGATCATACCTCCACCAAGTAAGCGGGTTCGAAGGATGGAGGCTACCTCTTCCCCCAATACCTCATCCAGTTGGGCCCATCGGCCGGTCCCTCCTGCCATTACCAGATCTCTGAATTCTTCCACAAGCCTTACCGAACCAACAAAACGTGCGAACGCGAGACCCACTCCCGTCAGTCATCACGTACAAACAGATAGAGTGGGGCCTCACTGCCAGGGCCCCTCTACCATGCAATCCGAAGTAAAACCGGAAGGCAATGGTCGAACACCTGTGGGCTCCCTGCGGCAACAACACCGATCCACCCACAAACCTGAACCGAACCTTGCAGACTCTAGACATACAGAAGGCACAAACCTAAAGATACAAGCGTGCAGCCTACTCGAGCTGCGCTCGGACTGTCAGAAAACTCTTGATAGGGCCTGACCCACGCACATCCCCACTCAATATCAAGCCTGTCCAGAGACCCAGTGGCCGGCTTTCGACCAGTGCTGGGCACCACCACGTATGTCTCCACGGATATTGCAAGTTGCCGCTTCACCTATTATGGTGCCGGGCAGACCTTTCTTTCAATCTCTGGCCGAAGACGCCTTCGCTTCCGTGCCCTATATCTCTCGAGACTAGGTATTCGATTTCACCTCTCCGGGGGTCCCATATCACCACCAGGCTCAACCCTTCCTGTCGAATATTCCTAGTCTCCCATTTCCTCCTTCCGTGGACTACGTCATTGCAGTCCGCAACCTTGACCTAATCTTCAACTTCCACCCAGCCCCCGTACCGCTCCCGTTTTGTCGTTCTTATCCCTTACTCAACCACATTCCTCATAATGCAGCAAGCTCCAGGCAAATGCTCCAAATGTCCTGAGGTACTTACCACCGCTCTCTCCGTTCAACTCCTTCCGAGCCTTACCTATCCCCTCCAGGATTCAACGGCTTCAGGAAGAACCGCCTAATGGTTCCTCGGGTTAAGCCCATCTTGAAAGCCCAGCAGCGCATCTGGCCACGGGCAAAAATTGTTCATCAGAAACGCCGTTAAAGTGGGCCGAGCTTCGACTGCCCATCGTAAGCCACGCCTTATTTGACGATCCTTCATCACCTAACCACAATAAAACCACGGCCCCACCCACCGAGAACCTAACCAAAAACACCTTGTCGCACTCACTAATTAACTTCCGCTCTCTCCTACCAAAGTTGCCCCTGTTTAGAGCGCTTGCGTTAGACGTACACCCTGATATCTCACTTGTTACTGAGACGTGGCTGACGAATCACACCCCAATAAACCACGTATCCATACTGGGCCACCAAACCAACGCTAGCAGCAGGCCTGACCAAAGCGGAGGCGGCTGTATCATTTACGCAAGGCTTATTGTCACGGTGAGTAGGTTTCATCACCCTATTCTTGACAACATTCGGGATTCAGTCTGGCTCACTATCAAAGCAGATGAACAACTGCTTCTTGTAGGATGTCTCCAACGTCCTCCAAACCAGGACACGCACGAGTTGACAGCAGTAATAGACGCATTTAACTATGTCTCTAGCCTCCTCCTAACCACCAAGTGTTAGCTGGTGATTTCAGTGTGCCCGAAATATGCTGGCATTCCATGACATCGCCACCAAAACTCCATGATTTCCTTTCGTGTATCCATGTTGGTAATTGGGCAAGGCATGTTTTATCTCCCACTCGAGGGGAAATACATTGGACTTTGTCTTCACTATTGGTATCAAGAGGCTATACACCCAAATCTTAAGTCGCTTCACTGGTAGTGACCATAAGATGGTGTCCTGTCACTGCACCCTGGACTCACACCGATAAATCAGCCGAAACACACCTTCCGACCACCATTAAGCGATATCATAAAGCTTGCTGGAATAGTCTGCCCTCTTTTCCAGTTCCCTAAACTGGGATGAATCCTTTTAATCTAATGATCTAGAGATAGCGGTTGGCCAGATGTATTCCAATCTTCGTTGCTGCCTCGAAAAATCACTCCAGCCCCAGGGCCCACCACGCGCAAGCAGCTGAACTCTCTAGATCGTCTTAACAGTAACCTAGTCAAAACTCCAATGAAGATTCACTAAGAAGAGGGACATCTCGTCACATCTCCAAATAATACTTATATCCCAAACGACTAAGTTGCGTTTGTATTCTTCTAAGAAAAAGCAGGAACTAGATGCCTTAAGACACCCAAACAAGGTGGAAGCACTGGCCAGGCTAATGAAGGTCAGAAACAAGCAACCTAATCAAGACATCCCATATATGAGCTATAACAATAATTACTTGGATGACCCTCTTTTGATTGCGGAGGCTTTCATCATCTACTTTGCCTCCTCCTTAAAAATGGACGACGCCACATCCATCCCCTTTCTAAATCCGGTGACATCAGTAACTTTCTCTACGGTAGTGTTTTACTCCGATGAGGTTTCAGCCCACGTAGCAAGAACAAGACTGTCCTACAGGCCAGGTCCGGACGCATTCCCACCGGCCATTTTCAGTGGAGGCGGCGAAGACGTTCCAATGTGGCTGACAAACATTCAGTTCGTCACGGAGGTGCAGCGTTCTCCCTTCTCAATGGGAAACATCCACTATCATACCTACGCACAAAAGGGGATCCCGTCTAGATCCAGTTAACTATCGGCCGGTGAACTACGCCCCGGTCGTATCCACAATCACGGAGAGAGTTATCAAGGTAGGGCTGACACGCCACCTTCTTAACCATAACCTAATCAAAGCTGGTCAGCATGGTTTTCTGAAAAACAGATTACGAGCGATATGCGTGACAGATTTCTTCAACCTGGTCGCAGAGGCTATCAATATTGGCAAATCGGCAATCGTGATCGCTTTGGACATGACCAAGGCGTTCGACCGAGTATCCTACGTCCGGTTACTACAGAAGATCAAAACATATGGAAAGGTGGACTAGATGCTCGCTTGGGTTTAATCTTGTTCATCAGCCTGAGACCAGGTTGTAAGTGTAGGCGGAAATTTGTCCGGACACCGTCCCGTAACTAGTGGTGCGATACAAGGTAGTGTAATCGGCCCTCTACTGTTCCCAATGTACGCTCATGATATATTTACCATTTTCCAACAGGGAGTTCCCTTTTTGCTCACAGATGATATAAAAATCGTGTATACTTTTGAGCCCACCTCGTTAGCCTCTACCGCGGATAACATTACAAGGGAACTGCTCGCTCCCAGCTCCTGGAGTGATGGTTGGAAAGTGAGGCTCTCCGCAGAAAGAAGTGATATTATTACGTTTAAATGTCACGTCCCCACTGAAGGATTTAGTGCAATTGGAAAATTTATACCCAATAAATCTCACGTTCATGAATTGGGTCTACACTATTCAAGTACGTTTGACTTTTCGGAACACGCAGCCATCCAGGTGGCTAAAGCACGCCGTACGATGGGGCCCATACATCAAACCTTTATTTTGCCAAAAAGTAAACTAAACGTTCTTAAGTCCCACGTCAGGCCTCTTCTGGAATACGGCTCATTGATTTGTTCCAACACGCGACAGAGACCGAATAGCGTTTGAAAACGTACAATGGGCATTCACGGAACAGCTCTTAGGTTTTCTTCGCCCTCAAATTAAACGGAATGTTGTGGTCTGCTGAAAAACGATCGCCTATGGATGCACCGCCTGTTCTTTCAAAATATCTTAAAGAATAGATCGTGTAGTTCGGCACCGCAGGTGAGAACCCTTTCCAATTATTCCTTACGTAACAATGAGTTCTTGGTTACTGCCCCTTTGGCCAACCTTGCACTTAGGTCAAACTTCTTCGTCAACAAGTACGCTTCATTGTGGAACAAGCTGCCACAACGAATTCGGGCATTATCACCGACATCGGTGGCTTTCAAACAAAAGACAAGCATAGTTCTGACGGCGATCACGCTGACCAGGATGAACAAGCATTATATTTCAAGGCCTCAGGCCATTGAGATAGGAATAGGGTACTAATGAATGGAATGACCGACCTAACCAACCTAGACTCAATTAGACCCGCAAAGGGCTGGCCTCCTCCCGACAGTAATTAGGGAGCTCAGCTGTTCACTCCCACGATCTGAGACGGCAAAACAATCTCAATTTTTTACCAACAAATCTTTTTCGGGGCAAGCCAACATAGCGATCTATGGCATACTCAGGTATAAGGGCGTCACGCTGTTAGTACTGCAAGTAGTGCCCCACCTCTGTGCAAACTGGCGTTTTGATGAACGTGAACCCTATCGAATAATCGTAGGCTGTGGTCGACTCTACCTCCCCTTGCATTTTTCGTCCTATGTAAACAGCCATGGGGTTCTGATTTCACAGATATGGCGAGTGTTACCGCGGCACATCTGTGAACATTCCTGGCTGTGATTGTCTCCCTGCACAGAGTTGACCACCGATGAGATGACAGGAACGTCAAAACTAAGAGATCAGTATAAAAAAGAGAAATACCCCATTGTTCTGTCTTCCAGGCATACCAGCCTTGTCACATGTGACCCATGTCTTCGGGCTTCAGTGTTGCTACGGACTTACTGGTAGGGCTGACCTATTCCCGAAACGGCCTGGTACATGCGGTCTATGTTTCGGCTGGGGCGTAAAAGCCGTGGTCACCCACCGAAAGCAGCTCCGCCTTCTCTGACATCCAGATATCTGACTGCTATCAAACTAAAAAATAATGAAAACGCCTAAAATGGCGTGGATCACTCTTGAAGCGACACGAGCTGGATGCCAACGGATGTATATCGTGCCACCTTCCTAACTGAAGCAGGCCCTAGTGCAGCTTGTCATGAGCACTGAATGTAGACTGAGAGTTTGCTTCTTTCTGTTCCCACCTTTCCCTTTTCTCTGAACCAGTCCTCAAGTGGGTGTTGTCCTGCTTTGAAACATGCTAACGACGACAAAGAAATCACGGCAACCACGCAATCACCGCCATACCAGATATCTTTGCTCATAGCCAAGTATAATCTCAGCATGCTAGCATCTTCGAGTAGCAAAACAGACAAACTTACCTCCACTTTTCTCGGAAAGAGACCAATTTTTTCTAATGCGTCATCACCGACACCATCATAGCCTTTTATACTTTAAGGCCCCTCAGAAACCATTCAGTATAGAAGAACCACTGCAGCCGAGGAGACCGTAACGAATGTTGTGCTGTGCTAGCAGGGTATCAGTCCCATTCACTCACATACTGTTCTTTCAAACCTAATTTAGAGCCTCGGTTCTGAACTGCTGTCCGCGTGAGCAGACTGTATTGAGGGTTGCCATTCCCAGTTCCTCTTAACCGTAAAGCCTTAGGTTTTTCTTAGTATCCCAAAACTACCACACCAATGTGCGAGCCTTTATTCCTTTAGAAGGCATACACAACTGCCCAACCGGTGTACGCGACTTCGCCAGCCTTTAGCTTTATGGCGCAGTCCCCTGCGAGCCTACTTTACCTAAGACGCAGAGTAGGTGCCACTGACAGCCTAAATGAAACTTTATCCTTGCTACATTCACATAAACCTAACCAGTTCACTATTGTTGTCATTAAATACTACCATAACCCACATCTGGAACCACACCCAGATTGCGATCCACATTTGTTTCAGGTTCGTCGCCTCCCATTATCTCAGTCACCAAACTGGATAACCAGAGATGCCAATTTGGCCCGTAATGACAGGAACCCAACTGGAACCTTCCATAGCACCTGGGACTGCAGTCAAGCCAAGCGGCAGAAAATACCCCCAACTGCCTACCAGATCGATCGGGGTTTTCTGACGCAAAGCCTCCCCTGCCGATATCACCACTGCAGCCAACACAAGTAACAGTTCACGCGCAACCTGATAATATACCTGTCATCGAGTAAATCCATCGTATCTCTCCACACCCGGCTGATGATCGACAAATGTCATTTACCCCGCCAGGCGAACCATACCCATGGGATGTTATATATTACCAGTAATGATGCCGAATAACACTGAGGCTCAGTGAGTTATTGTATATATGTATATTTGTCAGTAAAACAGCATAGTAGTGCTCAAGTCAATGCGGGGATTTTCCACCTTAGTATCCGCTGGAACAGTCCATTTTCCCCTCGAAATGGGGCCGGCTGGAAATTTGCTATTCACTTTTCCAGGAACTTTCATTTGTGCTTTCTCACTTCTGAATGGTACAGGTTACTGACCCTGGAATTAAACTCACCTTCATATGGACTGCTGTTCCTTCCATACTCACCAAATCTCCCGAATGCACATTCATAAAAATGGTTTCACGTCTCTCTGTTTCATAACTCATTCCTTTTATTGAACCACTGGTAGATCCGTCATTCAGGATTTGCATTAGATTCATGCCTGCTATTCTCTTTGCAAGCACCGATTTTCCCGAGTGCACTTTCATAAAATTTTTTCTTCTCCCATCAAGAACTTGTGCTGTTCGCGAAACCCCAGTAAGCAGCCGTTTCCCAGGGCTTACAATGTTCTCGTTTACAAGGCATCTCTCACATTGTGTTTTAACGACTTTTCGGTATCTTTACGGCGCGCCACCGTCCAGTTCGAAATCGAAACCAGTTCAAAGTTGCCAAGAAAACCATTATTTGAGTGGTTCATATAAACAGTCGTTGGCTATGTTTTTCTATGGCTGAGATTTTTTATTTTTATACCTAAAGTTCGCGAAAATTTCATCTTACCGAGCAATGCTGTACACCATGACCATGCGCCTGCGCGTGCGTCTTGACCGCAGCCGAGAAATATACTATCATTATTATTAATATTATTATTATGCAAACTTCAAAAGTGCGATCAAGAAGGTTCAAAATGAGGGCCAAGTTGACGGCGCGAGACCGATGAGTACGTGAATGCCGTATGTTCAAACAGAGCACGACAACGACTCGAGTTGGAAGCGACCAAACAGGGATTAGTTTACAAGATTGTAAGTGGTAGGAAACACCCAGATAAAGAATATAGTTGAGTATTTTCATGAAATCGAGGAAACCATGTGTTTTTGGAAGGTTTTCTACAACCGGTTGTTACACAGACTGCAGAGTGAAGCCCGAGTAAACCGCTTGTTGGGCATTACCCAGAAGTCACTTTGAATAGCGGTGGGAAGAATGAGCATAAAACATGCAGTTAGGCTTCGTAAACAGAGTGGGAGACACACTGCGGTTGCCGGCAAGCAATAAACGACCTCGCCACAAGAGGGCAGATTGGCTGCCTCAAGGCAGCCATTTAGCGATGCTAGACTCGGCTGTTTTGTAACTTCGTAGGTTAGATGAAGAAAGCAGATGAATGAGGTTAGGGGTGTGTTATTACTTGCCTGAAATCTCCAGTGGTACATTCAGAATTCGCACACTAGTTGACAACAAACTCAATTTTCCGAGCTCTACAGATTTGACAAACAGGACAAGTCTACTGTCGGACATACAAGCCCACTGTAACATTTACACTGAATGAAAATTCCCCATCTGCTGGCATTCACACACCTTCTAACTTTCTTCAATCTGCCTTTTCGAACCTTATTCGAGCAGACGCAATTTCTAGTGGGAAACCCGTGTACACCCTAGGGTCTTATTTTTGCCTTTCACGGTCTTTCTTTCTTACTGAGATAACTCTGTGGATGTGTTTTATGATTTTGAGTCCCCGAATTGAGACGGTTTTATTTTATTACGGTTTTATTCCTTTGTCTCATTCAGACCGACGGACCGCAGACTTTCAGTTCATTTACTTTTATCTTCAGCTGCCATGGTCAAGTAGTGGTATTTTCAGCCTGAATAATCGTGCAAAAATTTACTTGGACCACAAGGAGAGTATCCCTAATTTATGTTTTTGGTCAACTGTTGATTCAGTACTTATTTCTGCTTCATTTTTACGCAGTCTACTCGTTTTGCTTTGACACAAGTTCACTGTAAAAGATATGATCGTTTCGCATCTGCGTTTTAGATTATGAATATTGCCGTACTACTTGCATAGCAATCGTACTTTGATTTGGGCTCTGTTCTGATTCGGACAACGCTTTTCTTTGGAGCTCCAGGTTATTGTCCGAGAGAGTGAAGCTTGATATTTGGATCACAGGGCATTTACCTGCTGAAGGTGCTTCATCCGGACCGGGACACGTAAGTTTTAGTCTTAGCACTGGTAGTGGGTTGAATTTAGTTGGGTCTCAACGAGAACTTCTGTTTTGGAGCCAAAGTGTATGTGGTGGCGGTTTGAGGGATCCAAAGGCAACGCATGACATGCAGCTGCATTTCAGTCTCCCTCAGATAGGTCACCGCGGCAAAAAGTGGAAATTATCGGCCGGGTCCTTGAGGAAAATGTGGCTATCCCCATTGGAACAGCAACCACTGGAAGATAGGACATTGGACACTATGCTGGCGGAGACAGAGAATCCTGAACAATGGTCCTGTGGTGCCAGCATCCTCCAGTGACCCCAATCACTAGCGTCAGCCCCGAGCGACTTGATGGCAAAAGGGTAAAATATTGGACTTCAAGACACAGTGAGCTTCAGGGGTATCTAAGTGAGTGGATGGAAACATGCAAATTATCTGTCTATAATCTTGAAGACCTTCGTTACGCGAGTACATGCAGACCTTATAAACCCCAAAAAGCGACTGACCAAAGAGAGATCCTTCGGGATTGATGACGTAGGAATGACCTCTGATGAAAAAGAACCCAAGTTATTACACGGATTTTGGGTATTTTGGGGGGGGGATCATTAGAAATTCTGACTGCCTGATGAGAACGGTGAAGATGAGGACCACTAAAAGGACATGTAACCTTGATGTGCTCAGCCCCAAGTTTGTCGATACTAAAGACGGACCACCCGATGCCATCAACCCAGGTGACTGACAAAGCGACTGCACTTTGACATGATGTGATGGCTTGCCAGCCCTCACGATCAAGAGGCTTTGGAAGAAGGATTCACTAGGCGGGAGATCCAACCATACCTGATGGGTCATTGCGTAGGGGCTAGACAAAATTTAGCATCTGAACCAGTTTATGGGAAGCACCTGATTCTAACCTGAAGGGGACTCTTCAGCAATTATACACTGAGAGATACGGTTTGCCAGTTTAAAAACGTCCCCCGGATGGACGTGGGAGTGCTTTACCTGGGGTTTCTTTCGACCGTTGGAGAATTCATAGGACTTCATTGGGCAGCTATCTCCCTCCTAGGCTGGGCAGCCCCATACACTTTCCGCCTGTTCCATTCGGTGCATCGGGCGAAGGACTGAATCGGAAAAGCCGATCGATGACCAAGTGCCAACAAAGACAAGAGAGAAGGCATTCAAAAATCAGGTCTCACGTGACGGACCAGAAGAAGTTCCTTTACGGTTTTTTCGGTCACGCTCAACGGCCGGGGTAATGCCCAACTGTCTTTTGAGCCGGACTCCTGAGTCAAAGGCTCCGGTGAGGAGGTCTGGACAAAACCCGTTCCTCGACGTGGGATGTTGTTAAGTTTGATTCAGCCAGAAAAGCCCAACTTCCTCTCTTTCAACGGGGCCTTACCAGCTTTCGCTCCCATTGAAGATCGATGCAAGATGCCGCGGCTAACTGCAGCTAACTGATGGAATCAGTAACTCAAGGGCCAGGCACAAGTCAAGCGCATATTCAAAGCCCATATATTTGCTCCACTCAGCTGCCTTCATCTTCCGCACACTGTCATATATGGCAACATGCTGCCCTCGCTGAAAATCTCGATGCTCTTAAAAAAGATGTATGTTGTGTCTCTGAAACACGCATTCAAGACCCCACTTTTGCAACTACTCCTCGCATTCCAGGTAGAATCTCAGTCTCTTGCTCTGTTCTCCGTGTGACGGGTGGTCATAATTTAAGGGCTTGTTGTCGGGCTGGCTTTGGGATTGCACTTGGGCGTGTATGCTGAGCTTGCACGGCTAGGCTGGGTTCCCGTTAGCAGTGGTTTGTGTGCAGTTTGATTGGACGGTCCTCTTTGTGACAACGACAACAAACTAAGGATCTGACGCTTTTTCGTCTTGTCTGTGTATGCGCCTACCAAATGCCATCCCTTTGAGGCCAGGGAAGAATCCCTCTAGGATTTGTCCCAGCTGCTTCGAAGAGTGCTTTCAGTAGGCGTGATGGTCGTTGCCGGGGACTTGACACACAAGCTGGCAGTTTTGGAGACTCCGAAAGTCACATTGGAGGCCCATTTGCCATCCCCACTGACAGAACTGGCAGTGGTGATAGCAACATTCAGCTGTGCTCCTACCACAGAAAGTTTCTGGCCGTTACGGACTTCTGCCCTAATAAGCGGCATAAACTGGCATGGAGCCTTTCTTCGTCTTCAAGACTTTAGACCCAAAGTGACCTTGTTGTCACTGGTCACCACTCACAGGGATCAACTGGGGATTGTAGCTCATTTTGGTCTACGCCAGTGGACCCTATAAGCCTTGGTACGTGCTAGCTTCTGCTTAGCTGTCGCCTGTGGCCGCATCAACATAAATGCCACCAGCCGGCGCGGTTGCCTCCGGACAAAATCAAGCCATACTATTTCCAGCCGGAGTTTTGTGCAGTTATCTATGCTTTCGGATGTCCAGGATCAAGATGGATACTGGCTACAAATCAAGGAAGTGATGTGTGTCTCCTCAAAGGCCACTCAAGTCTCTGGTTCAAACAGGTCTCACAAACAATGGATACATTCCCCATCAGTCGCTTTGTTGGATGCTTGCAGATTTGGCCCTCCGGGTGTCGCATTTAAGAGGTGCGCGAATACGGAAGATGCCAACCAACTGGGACCTTGCAAAATGACCGTGGGTGCAGGTGAATTGTGCACGGTAGGGGAAAGAAGAGCACTGCTTCCGCTAACAATGCTTGGAACCTTTTCTGTTTGATCAGGGGCACCGATTCACAGAAACTGTTGTATGTGACCTAATCATAGGACCCGACGGCTCACTGATTCATTTCCAGAGACGTCGCCTGGACATTTGGGGGAGCACTTCCAGGGACAAATGGGTTAGCCCAGTTCAACGGCGGATATGCTGAATAAACCCGCCAGGGAAAAGATGCGGTTGGGTATCACTCCTCCACCAGAGATCGAGGTTATGCTGGAGGTAGGTTATCGGTAAGGTATAAAGCCGCTTGACCAGGAAGGCCGTCCTTGTCACTCTTCAACGACAGAAACAGAGCTTTAGATTCCGGATTGACGAAACTCCTCTGGGTTATTTGGGCCAGTGAGCAGATGTCTATGGAATCGTGTGGATCGGTGGTTGTGCCGATCTATAACGAAAGTGACATACCCTCTTACGAAAACCACAGAGGAGTTAACTTGGTAGTTATCCTGTCCAAGCTGCTCTTGGGTTTTATTTCCCACCAAGAATCCAGCCCGCACGAAGTGATTAGGCATGAAAATTATGCCACTTATAGAACAGAAAGGAACGCATCGATCATATCATTGCTCCTCGGCAAACCTTAGAGCACAGACTAACCTCCCGTATCCCCCACCCTGTCTTTCTTGGTCTGACAGCATCATTTGATTCGGTCTACCCCACAGTTCTCTGATGCCGTTTTTCTTTGTAGAGTGCGCCAGAAAAAGTTAGTTCTTCAACCTAAGTGCCTACATACAAACCGCGGAAGCCAAGTTCGTGCTCACGACAATTCTTCACTCCAGTTCACTACGCATGGGGGTGCTCGTCAGAGTTGTTTTCTTTCGCCCTACCTCTCTAGTTTTGAAACTGATTTGACTTTTGAGATAGTCCTACTTTGGTGCGAGCAGAGTAGTACCGATTTTTGCTCGGGCCGTAAACTGCTTAACTCCGAAAACGCAGACGATACTGTTCTGCTGAGTGAAGACTTAAGTAAGATGCAAGCTTTCCTTGACAGTCTAAACAATAGCGTGGCAAAGTTTGGAATGTGCTTTGCACCTTCACTGTGTGAAATACTGCCGCAAGACAGGGCTGGTTCAACACCCGACCTCTTCGTGTCAAGAGAAGCCCTAGCCGAAGGAGATAATTTTTGTAAGCCGGGCAGTTACAGTTTATCAGGTGGACAGAAGTCGGATGAAGTGTTATCGCGTATACAGAGTTCGCGTTTAGCTTTTCTGAACTCCGTCATCTGTGGATTCAGCGTGACATCCTGCTGTTTAATAAGGGTGAAGTGTAGGTTGAGGCGGTTAGATCTGTAGCGTACTACTTTGTATATGTGGTACACTAAACTATTGTCAACAATATCTAAGACGACACTAGCAAACTAAGATGGGCGGAGGACCGTGCTGTGATAAAAAGGCCAAAAGTGTATGTACATTAGGAATTAAATTGAAACAAAAGGTTTGACACGAACTCACAGTTGTTAAGTGTTCTTGTGACCAGGAAATTAGCGTCGAAGATCCAATATCCGCCAATTTCTACAGTTCAGTTCGGTCTGACAGCCATCCGCTGAACAGAACAGGATAGTATTGAGCGAAGTGCCAACAGACGCCGTGGAAGCTTCTAAAATGTTTTGTTTCTCACAGTTAGTTCCGACCGATATAATTCCAAGACACTCCGAATCAGAAGATGAGACCGTGCCAGAATGAAAGATTTATTGACAGCCTTTTTGTATTGCGCGGTGATGATAATCAAAATGGTGTGTGTGTTTTACATTAAAACGTCCGTACAACAAAGGAGTGTTGCACCAAGGGACGTTGAGAATCATGGAGAAAGTCAGAATCCTACAAGTACCCACACAACTCCCCCGCCAGTGCGTTTGTTGTACAAAATAAACACTCGATAAAAAAGTAGAAGGAGAAAACGGTTAGCGAAAGAAAACGTCAAACAACAAAGTCCTAAAATCCTAAAGGATGTTGAACGTTTCTGTCAGAACGACGGGTTACCAGGGGTGGTTGTTGTTTTAGTCATGCTGGCTGCTGTGTTGTAGTGTCTGGCGTGATGATAGAGTGTAGATGATCAACAGGAATTGTTGTTGGTGGGTCTGTGGATGGTGATGGTGTCAGTGTTGCTGGTGATGGAGGCGTATCAAAATACGTGGGTTTCAATCTGTCAATGGAAACAGTGTCTGGCTTGTCGGCTTTCTGAACCACGAAATATTTGTCTGTGAGACTAAATACCTTAAATTGGTCTTCATACGGTGGTGTGAGTGGTTTGCGAACAGCATCGTTACAGATAAAAATGAAAGGTGACGTATATAGATCATTATGTACAAAAACGTGGGTGGATGACGAACGAGTGGGTTTTGGACGTGGATGTGACATAGGGTCTTTGAGTTGTTGGACAAACTGGGATGGGTTAGGACTGTCAGCAGTGCTGGGTTGAACATACTCACCTGGAAGGCTTATGGTGGTACCGAAAACGAGTTCAGCCGACGTGCTGTGAAGGTCGTCTTTGACTGATGACCTAAGACCCAATAGAAATAGTGGCAGATTGTCGCCCCAGCCATTAGGGTTTGGCTGTGATATCGGTGCTGCTTTGAGTTGGCGGTGTAGGCGCTCAACCACGTCATTGGACGAAGGACGGTATGCCGTTGTTGTGATGTGCTTACAGCCAATCAGTTTAGTGAACTCACGAAACAAAGTCGATTGGAATTGGCTGCCACGGTCTGTGGTGAGGTTAGACGGTATACCAAATGTAACTATCCAGTGTTGGAGTGGTGCTTTCGCAGTATTTTCTGCTGAGGTATCGGAAATGGGTACTGCCACCGGCCAGCGTGTGAAACGATCAACAACGGTTACTAAGTGGGTATGCCCATTTGATGGTGGTGGTGGACTAGCAAGATCGACGAGGATATGTGTGAAACGGACGTCGGGAAAGGTGAATGTACTGGGAGGAGAAAAAGTGTGGCGGTGGACTTTGTTTCTCTGACATTGTAAACACTGTTTAGTCCATAATGCAATGTCAGAATTTATACTGGTCCAAACAAATCTGGCAGAAATGAGTTTGCGAGATGCACGAATACCAGGATGGGAACGAGAATGAAAATGATTGAAAAGGATTTTCCTACAAGAAGTTGGAACGAAAGGACTAGGGTTACCTGTAGACCAATCACATAGGACTGTGCCATCGGCTGAAAGTAGAGGAGGATCCTTCATCTGGAATGTGGAGGATGTGGGCAGTTTGAGCAAGGATAGACCATCAAGCTGGACGTTTGCCAGTTCCGTAAGATCGATTTTTTTGCACCGTGTTGACGTCAGGTCTGAAAAAGCATCAGCCACAACATTATCAACTCCAAGTACGTAGCGGATATCTGTTGTGAACTGAGAAATATAAACCAAATAGCGGATGCCTCTGGGAGAATGGCTGTCAGGCTTGGCATGAAGTGCGTGTGTCAGGGGTTTGTGGTCAGTGTGCACACCAAATTGTCTTCCTTCCAAAAGGTGACGGAAATGACGGATGGACAAGTAAATAGCTAGGAGTTCACGAGAAAACGTGCTGTATCTTGTCTGTGCCGCCCGGAGGTTTTGCGAGAAGAACGCTAAGGGATGTAATTGATTGTCTACAATTTGGTGAAGCACTGCACCGACCGCAGTATTTGATGCATCAGTCGTTAGGATTTACTTAGTATTTGGATCCGAATATGGATGATGCAGCATGGTGGCATCTGCGAAAGCTGTCTCGGCCTCGGGGGTGAAGTCGATCGCTTGACGTTGGACTTGAGAAGACCGGTTAAAGGTGAAACGATGGTCCCACAATGGAGAATGAAGCGACGGTAGTGGTTCAAAATTCCGAAGAAAAGTCGTAGCTGTGTGACCGTTTTAGATGCACGAAATGAGAGGATGCTGCGCACCTTATCTGGGAGGAATGCCAAACCGTTTTGATAGATATGGTGCCCGAGAAAGTCGAGGGACCGAAAGCCGAACGCGCATTTACTAGGGTTCAGTTGAAGTCCGTATTGTTGGAAACGCTGAAAGAGTTGACGCAGATGAATAGCATGCTCTGATGGAGAGGCGCTGGCAATTGAGATGTCGTCAATGTAGCCAAACGCAGAGGGTAGACCTCGAAGCACTTATTCGATGAATCGTTGGAACGTATGAGCAGCGTTTCTCAATCCAAATGGCATGCGAATGAACTCGAACAGACCAAAAGGCGTGGTGATGGCTGCCTTGGGAATGTCTTCTTCGGCCACGGGGATTAAGTGATATGCCTTCACGAGGTCAACCTTGGAAAAGATTGTCTTTCCAGAGGGATCCTGTGCAAAATAATGAATGTATGGGATCGGGTACCTGTCGGAGACGGTGACGTTGTTGAGAGCCCGGTGGTCCCCACAGGGTCTCTAATCACCAGATGACTTTGAAACCATGTGCAAATGCGAGGCTAATGAGCTTGAAGACGGTCAAATGCTGCCAGGATTCATCATATGTTCGAATTCAAGGCGTGCAGTACTGAGTTTGTCGGCTTTGAGTCGGCTTGGTTGAAAGTGGACAGGTTGGCCTTTTGTAGCGATGTGGTGATGCACAGCATGAGAAGCTGGGTCGGTGAGCTGGCGCTGTTCAGTGAGAGATGGAATCTCCTTCAAAATATCAGCAAACGGGGATTGCCTGATCTCCAGCCGAATACCCAGGGAGTTGGTGCTTTTCCAATGCCGACTGCACAAAGCTTGGTTGTGGTGTCTACCAGCTTGCGATTTTTGAGGTCCACAGTTTGGCCAAAGTGTGAGAGGAAATCCGCGCCCATAATGGGAGTCTGAACATCTGCCTGGATGAAAACCCATCAAAAAGATTGTCGGATGCCCAAATCAAGAGTGCTGGACCGTTGGCCGAATGTCGCAATAGTTGTTGTGTTTGCTGCTTGCAGTGTAAAGTAAGATGGTTCGAGGCTCTAATGTTTGGGTGGGGGGATTACACGGATCTCGGCGCAGGTATCAATGAGAAATCGAAGGCCACTGGATCGGTCAACGATATAAAATAGGCGACTTTCATATGGAGAGCCAGCCGCAGTGGTCTCCGTTACTGGCTGGCCTGGTCGTTTGACTGTGAGATGGAAGTGCGAAATGAACATGGGGGATCACAGCGGCGTGCCTGGGAGTGGAAAGTGAGGTGGTACCAACACCATGTTTGAAACCAGCGATTCTGTATGGTGATCTAGTTCGACGAGGTGTTTCGGCAAACACAGGTCGATGGGTAGTTAATGCGTTGCACATTGCACCGACCTGATTGCACAACATGCGAACAGTTTCTTTTGGGTCCGTAATGTCCTTATCGATATGAGAGTGATGGGCTAGGAAGGCAGGACTTTGAGAACCGTCGCCACGGCGATCTGGGACAGGTACTGGTAATGTCATAGGGGATTCGTGTGTCAGAGTGGTTTCAGCGGGTTATGTCATGTGGACACAGGGTCTACCAGCCGGGTAGCATTCCATAATTCTATGGGCGTGTTGCGCAACTTTGTCAAGAGCAGTAGTTGACTCCAGCATTGACAAGACCTGCTGCATCGGGAGGGGTAGTTTATCGACCCACATCTCCCGGAAAATGACGTCGTCCATTTGACGTCCAGCCAGTAGCGATAGCACGTGGCGCATAAGCTGGGACGGGGTTTGGTCCCTGAGCTTCACCGACGTGAACAGCTCCCGGAGCATTTCTCCGGCCGATTTTTCGGTAAGCTGAATGGCTGCTTTCGTAAGATTTGTGTAAGGAGCTTCCGATGGAAGGAGATCTTCTAGGTCAACGGCGATGTCAAAGGGAAGAGCTTGGACAACGTGAGAGTATTTCACGCGCTCGCTGGTTATACGTTGAGGGGTAAGTGCGGCTTTTATTTGTCGGAACCACACCCGAGGGTTGGTAGGGGCAAAAACGGGCAGTTTGAGAGCAACCGCGTGGATGTCAATAGGTTCCGTATCAAAACATGGTGAATAGTGTGGAACCTGGACCAAAAGAATGCAGCCAGTGTCAAAGGATTGAAAAACAACCTGGGCTCACCAACTTTGTAGAGTACTACTTCGTATATGTGGTACACTAAACTATTGTCAACAATATCTAAGACGACACTAGCAAACTAAGATGGGCGGAGGACCGTGCTGTGATAAAAAGGCCAAAAGTGTATGTACATTAGGAATTAAATTGAAACAAAAGGTTTGACACGAACTCACAGTTGTTAAGTGTTCTTGTGACCAGGAAATTAGCGTCGAAGATCCAATATCCGCCAATTTCTACAGTTCAGTTCGGTCTGACAGCCATCCGCTGAACAGAACAGGATAGTATTGAGCGAAGTGCCAACAGACGCCGTGGAAGCTTCTAAAATGTTTTGTTTCTCACAGTTAGTTCCGACCGATATAATTCCAAGACACTCCGAATCAGAAGATGAGACCGTGCCAGAATGAAAGATTTATTGACAGCCTTTTTGTATTGCGCGGTGATGATAATCAAAATGGTGTGTGTGTTTTACATTAAAACGTCCGTACAACAAAGGAGTGTTGCACCAAGGGACGTTGAGAATCATGGAGAAAGTCGAAATTTTACAGGTACCTACAATTCCGTTCTTTTATAAGGCTCAGAAACACTGTCGTGGAGGGTAGAAGATAGGTGAATATTGTCGGTGTCCGAAAGTTTCATCCAAAGATGATACCTCAGTATCGCTCCACCAAGAAACACTCTCCGGCGTAATCGGTGATGCTTAGGCAATTTTGGCAACTTTGATGACCATCCAATCAAACTTTAGCACACAGACCTTGTTCATAATTTATGCATTTCTAACCTATAAATGTAACTGTATTAGCCACGAGGATGATGTTACCGAAAACGAGCTTGTTCGCTATTCGTGTTTTCTATATAGAATGTAAATGACAAAAGGCTTCCCGACTATAAATAAAGTACATGGCCAAATCAATGCTACTAATTCTCTACGAAGAATCGAGATAGCCACAAAGTGCTTGAAATATCAAGGAGCTCAACGAGTGATTTTATCACCGTAAGAATATGTCTGGCGCAAAACTTTTATCAAATTGAACTCAGATTTGATACTATTACAGGCCGAAAGTTCCGGAAATAGGAACGTTCCTGCAAACGGTCAAGATTTCTTGTTTCAAAGTTTCCATCACTTCACAAATAATTTCACGTCGTGCTTTTATTTGTAGCCTCTACAGATTAACTCCTATTTAAACCGTGAACATCTTATCGAATTAGACGCCAATTCACTTCGAGGAAATGTGAGGGGTTGAGACCTGCAGGAGAATATATGAGATAAATAAATAATTTCAGCCTCAGTTGGCATCAGCCGACCTGCTTCAAGCTTGGCCTGTCTAACGGAATTCGCCCTCGCCACCATCGCATCAAAGCAAACATTTTAAGACTTCTCGCGGTACGTCTCTTTCGGTTATTTTTACCACCACCATGCGTAAGAGGCAATGGATTTCCATAAGGTAACCCTTGATCACTCTAATAGGCCACTCGTCCTTATGCATGCGACCCTCCATGAGGGCCACCTCTAAACGATCTCTCTTTTGGGATCCACTTTTGCTGGAGCTGGAGAGTAGGTGAGTATTCCCTAGTCCAAAGTTTTCAAAATGCCTGTGCCGGGTGGTTTGATTGTTTCCATCTCAAGACGTACGTTCCACGCAGATATTTCGGCGCGATTGCTCCCATATTTGACCGCAACAATAACAGATCATTGGGAGTGATAGCCGGTTCGTCTTCCGGGTCTGGGACTATAAGCTCCAGGGGTCTGCTGTTCGATGTGCATCCTACTTCATTCAGTAAGGTAATCAGTACCTTGTCATGGATGGTCTTCTGTGAGATCAGGGCCGTGAGTATCTTTCTGATCGATCGTATCAGCCTGACCCAAAAGTCACCGCGATGAATGGCGTAGGTCGGGTTAAATTGCCATTCTATTCCCTTCGCTACGGTTTTGTTTCGTATTCTAGCATGTTCTAGGAGAATCCACGATCCGTCTAACTCCTTATGGTCTCCAAGGAAAATTAAGCCACTGTCTGAGCATACCCTCTTAGGAAAGCCCCGCCTCGCAACCCACCTTTGGAGGGCCATTATGAGTGATCGACCGTCATGTTGTGCACTACTTCAAGATGGACTGCCCTGGATCGTAGGCATGTCATCAGACATTTATTTATTCCTTGCGTGCCCCCAGGCGTCGTATGAGTGAAGGACCAAAATAATCGAAGCCAGGTTTCAAGAATGGGCGCCATCCCGGTCGAACTCTCACAGCTGGAGGGAAAGCCATCATTTGTAGGCTCGCAACCGCATTCAGGCGGCGATAAATGATGCAATTGCCAATGACACTCTTGGCTGTGCTGCCCTTTCGGTCACTCAAAATCTTCGACGTGTATTATTTAATACGTGGTTAGAACTTGCGTGTTCTTCTCCTCGACGTACGTGGGCCACCAAGCATCTTGTGATGTGGTGGTTACCAGGAGCCATCGGGGAATGTTTTGTTTCGTACTCTAGATCTGAATTCATCAGCCGCCCTCTGACTCTCAGTAGGCCATTGACTAGCACAGGAATAAACCTTCGGATACTTCTGTGCAATTGCCTACTTTTCTTGGTGTTTTCGCCCATCCTGGACAGTTCATGAGTCTCGAACGGAAGGCGTGTAGTTGTGGGAGGTGTAGGACATCTAGTTCTGCTTGATTCAACTCGTCTAGTGTTATGGGTTCTACCTTGAACCTGCCCTGCGTTCGTGTCTCTCAAGACCGTTAACAGCTTTATGTATCCCGCCCACCAAGCAACTGCTTTAAACATTTTGATCCAGTCATGGAAACAGGACAGGCTTACGATCCCCGTGGAGTTTGCAGCCATTATTAGTCCTTTCATTTCAATGTCATCATCCTTAGGCTTGAGTGTTGGTGCTGTTGGCCATATTTCTTAAGATGCATTTAGAAGGCCCAGGCCCAAAGCCTACATCCGCGGCCTTCCGAATGTTCTAAGGCCCCTTGAGCAGAAGTCTGCCGGGTGACGCGCTGATTGTACATATTGCCACTGATCGGTCCTAGTGGACTCATGGATCACTGTGAGTCTGTTGGCAGCGAATGTTTTGAAATGAGGGCTCTTTTTCTTTATGTAGTGTAGTACTGTGGCTGAGTCTATCCAAAAGTCTAGTTTCCAGTTTACCTGATCAAAACACCTTCTAATCTACATTGCGGCTTTCACGGCCAGTGCTGCTGCAGTCAGTTCTTGCCTCTGATTGACTACAGTCCCCAGTGGAGGCACTCTCACCTATGCGAATACTATCTGACCTTGCTGCCCACAATTTTAGTCTACCCAGCTGCCATAAGCCGCTACCCCGTAGCCTACTTCCGAAGCGTCTGAAAACAAGCGGAAATGGACATGAGCTTACACGTGATTCCTGTCAAATACTTTGATATCCTTATCTCACCAAGTCGATCTAGGTTGTGTGACCTGTCACTCCATCGCCTGGCGTCGTCGAACTGGAGAGGTTCACCGCAACCGGTACCTCTTTGCCAGAGCGATTGCAGCAAGCACTTTTGCGGTAGTGATCATGGAGAAAAGAAACCTCAGGGGTCACGGAGGCTTGAGACTGATGATTGAATTTCCCTCCGTGTGGCTGGTCATTTGGGTAGGTCCAGAGTTAGCATGAATTCTCCACCTTCGGACTTTCATCAAACTCCAAGCTTGCGCTCAGTTTGTAGGGAGGATCCCACAATCGCTCTGACACACTCAATTTTCTCGGACCCCGGAAAACATTGGAAACATCGAAGCTGTTTGAAGTCCACCTTGTGAGGGTGACCACTCCTGCCTTTAGAGTGGCGGTCATTTCGGTCATATACGGAATGGCGGTATTTGGGTCGTCAGGAGAACCTAGAGAGCTGCCCGCATAGAAGTGGTCAACTGCTCTTCCCAGCGGATAGCTGGTGCCGCCAAAAAGCTTGTAGGTTTCCCGGAGAGCTAAGTTAGCATAAAAGGGGGATGACACCCTCCCCAAAGGTTTAGTCGTCAGCCTGTACTCGTCCGGTGTGCGACCTATATCGGTTTTCGGCCAACAGAGAAGATGGAAGCGTTCAAATCTTCAAAGAGCATCCTCACTTGTGGAAACTTTCACGTACTTCCGCGGAGAAGGCCACTTTTCCCAGCCGAAAACAGCATAAGGCCTCTACTAGTGATGTCGTCCGGCCTGGGTACTGTAGTATATGGTCATTGAAAGACAACCCCTGATATTTCACTTCACAGTCGAGGCTCATCCTGACCTTCCCAGGTTTCCTTGGCTTCACATTCGGGTGGTAAGGTGGGCACAACCCCAAATTTGCGTCAGTTACGGCTGTCCGCTCTTCCTATATAACTCGAGTCAGTGCTATGTTGTATGGCTTCCTTTTATCCTATCTTTATCTGCGGTTCTCAACTTGGCCCGTTTATGAGGAGGCATAATCTTTTAAGGGCCGTTTGTCGGCCGTTTGGCATGGGTTCCATGCTGAGCCTTCACGGGACAGGACCCTCGAAGCAAACTACTACATACGTGGAGTTCCCGGCTACCATTTTCAAAGCAGACCTATCCCCTCGAAGTTGAGGCTTCTCTATCAATGACTACGTCAGAAAATTCGGCGTTATACAGCTGTTGGAATTCCTGTTCAATGTCCGCCGCTTTCACCAAAGTGCAGTTGATTTGAATCTGTTTGCCGCATCTTCAGTTTGTACTACCATAATAAGTCCAGCCAAATACCTTGTGTACTGCTTGCGGTGCTTTGCTGTTTCTTATTCTGTGGTTTAGGACCCAGTGTGCTTCCGGTACATCAAAATCTCCCAACAGATCTACTTCGTTATCTTGCCAATCCTCCAATGTGACCCTGCCAAGATGCAACCACTGAGTCAAAATCGATTGCGCTAACTAAGGTGACCTATTCGGCTGATCTTTTATGGTGAATGCCTCTAGTTGTCGACAAAGAAAACGATACGTAGGATCTGTTTGGTTGGTTGGGTGACAAGCATGCTACTTACTTTGCTCACTGCTAATGAAGACTGACATTCTCCAACCTCGTGTTTCTCTGCAAGTTCTCTCCTCACCTAAGCGGCATCCGCTGCACTATCTACGAAGGCCGACGTTCTTGTCACCCCAACTAAGGTTTCTTCACCGACTGTTATTACCTCCAGGCGAATGAGCTTAGTAATAGGGAAACACTGAGAAAACCACAAAAGACTTCGCGATGTCTTCGGAATTCATTTTTTTATGTTTGTACTGCAGGTATTGGTGCTCCCGGTGGCATCCATCCTGACTGCTTGTTTTCATTCTGCACACCGCTCCCGAAGTGAATCGATAAGACGGACAGAGCACACGCCCAGTGGCTTAGCCATTTCACGTCGTTCGTCTACGTCTGCGTTACGGAAGAGAGGACTTTCCACTAAGCGACAAAGCGCCCCACAAACTTTACATACCAGCACATTTTCATCTTCCTGGGATAAAGCATGTGTGTTTGCCCGTGTTCGGCCTCTGTTAGGATCCCTTGTCCGGCTGAGTGGAGTTGTCGCAGCCCTAGGTAGTTTGCTCGTCTCACGCACAAGTTGACCTGAATGACTGTTTTCTATTCGAACTTGACTGTCTACAGACTGCATCAGTTCATCAAAAGTGGTTTCTCGCCCAACTCTACCGTCCCCCTTGGCTTCCTCAACCCATTTCCTTTGTAGTTTCTTTGAGAAACTGCACATTAACGTCTCCATTTTGTGAAGTGCATTTACGTCTGACTGATAACCCTGATTATTCAGAGCGATGCCGCAGTTCAGCACTTTTTTATCAGACTGATTGGACAGCCTGACTCGCTTTTGGAACGTCTTGACTTGGACAGCACACCATTGATCAATTTCTCAGTGACCTTAAATGGTTGCCCAAACAGGTCTTTCAAGGTTTCATGTGCTCAGTGCAACCTTCTTGGGGATCCAGAATCGAGTACCCGCCGATAGCTCCCCTGGTTCTTCGACGACAGTAATGCAGCGGACACAAGAAACTCTCCCCCGGATGAAATAGTCTCCTCTCCAGAGAGTTCTCTTATTGTTCAACAAATTCGCAGTAATGCTCCACCAAATGGGGATAATTCTACCTTTAGAAAGTCATTTGCGCGTTTTCCGCCGGCTCATATCTGTTTCAATCCTTCCACGGTATTGCTAGGTTGAATAGTCGCGTGCTCCTTGGTTTCCAAGGGCACCTCTCTTTCCCCTCTTCGGAGTTGTTCTTTCCTGGTTGACTCAGTTTATTTTCCAGTCCACCTAGGCCAGCTTTCTAGTTCTACTCTCGACCGAAGAGTATCACCACGTTTGAACTCGATATCATCGATTGAAATACATGAAACTACATTGAAAATACCGGTGGATATGGCGGTATTTAAAGAGTCAGTTTCACCCAAAAGTACCTTAAATGAATGCTGGGTTACCTCCTGTCCGACTTCGGTTTGCCTTCGTCCTCTTCCCGGCATCTGTGATTGGTTTGATTTTGAAGATTCCAAGTTGCACACCGTAACGGTTATCCCCATAATGAGCTAAACGTGGCCCGTTTACCGAATTCCAAAGCTAGAGCAAGGTTGACTCGCCGATTCCATGGTATGGAGTTATCAAGCTATACGCTTATCAAACTATGTAAGAACCTCAACTGTGCGGCCTCAGTCTTTAACGGTGAGGAGCAGAGTTCGGAAAAGGTCACAGTCAGATACGACCGTCAAGTCTGAGTTCAAATCAAAGGCATGCCACGACATATAAGCAAGATATAAACAATTGCTCGAATATAGTGATTTCTGCATGCTGTGCTTGATCGAGGGTCAAAGGAATAAAAATCGTAGTCTCAATAGCGCAATTATGAGACAATAATAGGGGTGGACCTCCACACGTGTACGTCTAGCCGATGCCTCCTTAGCGTTGCTCGAACATGGTGGGAACACGGCATCGGCCATTTTGGGGTTGGACACAAGCTGAGGGGAACTAGAGGTCAATCTGTGGATCAAGAGCTGAATTGAAACAGGTAAAGATGGTTGGGGCATGCGTTAAGCAGGCCCGCCAACAGACGTCTTCAAAGTACGATGTGCTCCGAGGCAGGTAGTGATTGGAAGGTAGGTTGAGGTGGTCAGTCCATGAAGTGACAAAATGGTATGAAAACCTTGTCTACTGGACATAGTCATTGAAGACTTGTCAGACTTCCGGGTTAGGGACCATGAGACCCACCTACAAAATCCTTGGATATACTAGATATATGGCTAGGAGCCGCTGCCAGCGGCTTAGTTGCCTTCGGACACCTTATTCTTCCCCCTGACTTCCCTTTGGTTCTTTGTTTTTGAATTTTTTATCTCGTACTTCTACTCCTTCAGCCACTTACCGGAAGACTCTAGAGGGTGACAAACCGAAACCGGGGCGCAGAAGTGCGAAGTTACCGGTTGAGTAAACTGAACTGAAAGTGACTGATAGTGTGCTACGTCAGGTTGCAAAACAAAGGGAGTATGCACGAAAACAGTTAGGAGCTAGTTCTAATAAGCACTTGCATCAAACGAAGTACCAGTTCCCCACCTTCGAATTCGTCTAGAATGATCTGCGATTTTCTGTGTTGCAACCTGCTTGCCCTGTTACACTGTGGAATTTTTTACATACACGCGGCTTTGACATTGCATGCCAGTGCACAGTGCTAATTCCTCCTACACCGTGCATGCGCATTCACGCTGGTTAACTGATATTCACTGTAAATGGTATGCACATTTGTTCCTGCATTCCTTTGGATCCATATGGGGTCTAGTGAGTTCTTAAATATTGTTTGTCACCCACAGAAAAGTTCCACACGCCGTTCTTATTGTTTGATTGTCCGCAGGCAAGCTCACTCGCTGAAGCATACACATGAAGGTTTGCTCGATCGGCATTTACTGTGAACTCCGAAGGCCTGCAAAGGCCGTACCAATCTACCTCCGGGAACACCCGCTTGCTGCCTAGCACTTCTTTAAATGATCCCATATTTTCCAAATTCACCGGCTCTCTGATCAGCCAGCTCCACAGCCCAGCAGTCAAATTGCAAAAGAAATGGCCTGCAAATTTGGCTTTGAGTCCACCGTCCATGGTTTCACACTATTCCCTCTCGTGCCTTCTTCGAGAGCCATCCTAAACTTTTCGGGATATTCGTCTGCTTAGTTTGGTAGTCAGCGATTTTATAATGGTTGTACGCATACTCCCTCACCCCGGCAACTTATAAACGTTCATTTCCTTTCAGTATTCTTCTCGTCGCCCCTACCGTTATCAACATTTTCGGGATATCGAGTGCTCTCAAAGGGGCTTCTGATGTCTCCTGATATCCCGCATACCTTCAACAAGCCATCGAAGTGCATGCTAAAAGATTCCGCTTTGCTGCATTCTGCGCAGAAAACTCACCCATTAAATAAAATTATCGTTTGGACTCCTTTTCCAGGCACACCCTTTGGCTGGACACACCTAGATCATGTCCTGGAGTTTTGCACCGTTGCCTTTACCAGTGCTGGCTCAAGCTTTCAATTTACACTCCTTTCTTTCTTCAACTGAAGTTACTGCACTCGTTGTATACTAGCCACTTTCTCTCACTTTCTACGGCTTTACGTTTCTGCCAGCTCCTGTGTCGTTTTTGGATGCGACTTTTCAGTCGCTGCCGTCAGTGTAACGAACGAATACTGAAAATCCTTCTAAATGTTCAACGTGCTTTGTGAATTTGACTATATTTAACATTATCTTGGAAAGCTCGCTCATACACCACACATTTTCACGTTTGTTTATCCATGTGAGACATTTGAATTTGGCCTTGAACCGTTTCTGACTGTCGTGCTTGAGCCACGGGGCTTTGGACCTTTGGGTTTTACTGTGAAGTCTATTTGGCCGCATACTTGAGGTTCGTATATATTTGTATCCTTTGTGCATTTCAATTTAGTACCGTAGAAGCTACGAATCAATCTTGTTCTGGTTTTGGGATTCGTTTGAATTGGCTACGCGTTGCTCGATTTGCGAGATTCGACTTACAGTACTCAAGTGGAACCTGGACAAGAAAACTCATTGGAAATGCCCAGACGAGGAAGCAAGGACATTTTGAGACAACAGGAAATAACTCGGCAAGTCTCTGGGGATGGTTCGGGTGTTATTGATTCTCTAGATAATACTAAGTTTACTAGCTCTGTCAGTGCCAGGTCATATATTTCTAACCGCGATGCGTTTGACGATATTAGTACTTATAGAATGAGAGTAATAGAATTAGAAAACGAGCTGCGGTTAGCCAGAAAGGAAGCAGAGCCCCTTACACAAGGAACTGGTCTCAGAGAGCCAGCAAAGAGTCCACGTAGTTCACAATGTCAACATCGAAAAGGCACTGTGATCGACGAATATAAACCCTTGAGACAGCCTGAAACTACCGAGGTTTTGGCTCTTGACCTGCCGAGAGTGGAGCTGTCCCACTTCGACGGGCACCCCGAGCAATACTGTATATTCATGAAACAATTCGAAAGTTTTGTTGAGTGCAAAGTTGCAGATCCTGGTCAAAGGTTTTTGTATTTATTACATTACTGTCGTGGGAGAGCCAAAAGTGCTATCGAAGGCTGCGCGATGCTTGATCCACCGATGGGGTACATCAGGGCGCGCAGAATCCTGAAAGATTTGTTTGGACAACCATTCAAGGTGGCAAGAAGCCTAATTGATAGTGTTTTATTGGAGGCGAAAAGGACTGAGGGCAAGGCTGAATCACTGTCGAGTTTGGTGATAAAAATGCAGAATTGCAGTATAGCACTGGAGCACTTAGGATACCAGTCTGATCTGAATGCATTGCACACACAGGAATGCATTGTCCGATGTCTATCTATTGATTTACAGAGCCGATGGGCAGAGGAAGCTGAAAAAATAAATATGCTTGAGCGGGAATCTACGTTCAACGATTTGACGGAGTTCATAGGTCGTCAATCCCGTATCGCCAACAGTCGATTTGGACAAATCGTACGCGAAAGTTGCAGACTGGCGCGAAGGGAACCAACATCTCAAATTGTGGAGAAGGACTGTAACCAAACCCAGTCTTTGGCTAACATGCACATGATAAGTCAAGAACCCGAGAGGTCAGCTGAATGCAAGCTATGCAACTCCCTGCATCGGTTACTAGATTGTCCGACCTTTCATGGGATGAGTGTACCCGATCGGTGGTGCACAGTAAAAAGGATTGGCTCATGCTTTATGTGTTTGAACAACTCTCATCGAGCCTATGAATGCAGCTTAAGAGTGAAATGCAACCAAGACGGATGCTTGGGTAATCATCACTCGTTACTGCATGGCCTTATCAACAATAGACCTATTCAGCCAGATGAACCCAAAATTGTCTGTTCAACGGGACATGATGATTTCAAACCGGCAAGATTAGGCATCGTACCTGTCGGTATCGTGACACCTAAA
Source organism: Fasciola hepatica (assembly GCA_948099385.1). Lineage (NCBI taxonomy): Eukaryota > Metazoa > Platyhelminthes > Trematoda > Plagiorchiida > Fasciolidae > Fasciola > Fasciola hepatica. The sequence goes on along the minus strand of CANUEZ040000182.1, from coordinate 10,153,015 downwards.
GGACTGAGGAGGGTCAATGCATTTTTGGACACGGGGTCGGATACCTCGCTGATTACTCGCGAGCTTGTAGAAAGCTGTGAACTAGTAGGCGAGCCTACCTCGCTCACTATCAGCACGATTGCAGGGGGTCATGTTAGCAATTCTAAGAGGCTGACCCTGCAGTTAACGTCTTTATCTGATGAAGGGACCGTAGAAATTCCGGAAGCTTTTGCAATAGACAGCTTGCCAATGAGACCAGTCGACTCTGTTAGATCGATCGCCAAGAGATGGTCTCATCTCAGGGACATAGAGTTCGAAGAAGTTTCTAGCCCCCACGTCGACATACTAATTAGATGCAATGTACCAGAGGCTCACTGGGTGCTTGAACAGAGCATAAGCAATCGAAAAGAACCATTCGCTACGCGAACGATACTAGGCTGGACACTTCTAGGACCCCTGACGAGCGAACTTCAACAATCGGCATCAATAAATTGCTCAAATGTTGCTGAGAGAAGTGCCTCTGTAGAACACGATCAGCCTTTCGATATTGAATCCAACGGTCCATCTCAGGAAAGCGAAGTTCACTCGAAGGATCAGTCGGCGCTTTCGATGGCGAATTCAAAGACGGGACTTCACAGTGGGCAACATGAAGTTGCTATACCCGAGAGACCACCGTCAAGTCACTTATTGAGAAAAGGAGAAGTTGCCCGGAGGCTTTTGAAATATCTCAAAAAAGGACACCAGCAGGTCACCCAAAGCAGCTTGAAATTTGCCGACCCAGTGACAGTGTACGGTACCTGGGTGGAACTGCATGGCCGGCGGCGAAACAAAGTACCCTTTGCCAAAACAAAAATTGCTGAGCTGAAGTCAGTATCCCTAAACGAGCTCAAAACGACTGCACCGGTATTGGGTTTTAAGGTAGCACGAATGCTAAAAGATAACTGCACCACCGCCGAACTGAGCCTTGCCTATTGGACAGATCCTACAGTTGTGTTACATTACAGGAAACGGAAGAAACGAAGAACGTGTTCGAGACATCAGAGAGTTAATCCACTCGTAGCAGGAAACAGCGAGGAAAATGTTGATGATTCGAGCTCGAAACCACATACAAAAGACAAAGTAGCTCGCAGATCGCCTCGCTCCGAGTTACTCAGCACTTTATTGCATTTCATGCCCTACAACTAATCAACTGGACCCATTTTTTCTGAAAGGTTGCAAATGTACTTAGTTCCAGTTTCTATCTAGCATGCACATAGGCGAAGAGGAGAAGTTCACCAGTATTTCACTTGAACAGTTCAGGTGAGGCATACTAGCTGCGAGCACATTGTGAAACTATTATTATCGTTAAAGAAGAACATTTATTTACACTTTATACAATATTGATTGTCACATATTTTGTGCACAGAAAAACTTTGAAATACTCTGATAGATGCCAGTATTCGATCAATCTCCGTGTTCATGTGTATTTCGATAATGTCCGCCGTACACTTGTTTTCGAAATTTATTAATAATCAGAAACCGGTTTTCATTTCTTTCGGAAGATTCGGTGCGTTAATTTTATGTAATTCCACTGGTTCGTGACCTGTCAATTTTACGCGATATCTCATTAGGCGTTGCACCTGCGTTCAACTTCTGCGCTCATGCTTGTAAACAAAATTAGTCTAACCAGTTGCTGCAATGGGTTACTGCTTGTGATGCTTAGACTTATTTCGTGCGGCGAAACACTTCACTCTGCGAAGCCTTCATCTTCATCGTGCGTCTGACTATATGCGCCGGTTTCCTGATGAATATGTCAATCTCAAGTTGTGCAGCGGGATTTGGAATTGATTCCTTATGGATTGTGCGATGATGACTACGGCAAAAACCTGTTTCACGTTCAGATAACACAGGAAGTTAGTATCCACAGGCACTGACAATAAGTTAAAAGTAGATAGGGTGAGAATCATGACCCCTTCCTGAACCTTAGACAACCATTTTCGCGGAAGGATTTTGGCCGGCGGTGTAACGAACGAATACTGAAAATCCTTCTAAATGTTCAACGTGCTTTGTGAATTTGACTATATTTAACATTATCTTGGAAAGCTCGCTCATACACCACACATTTTCACGTTTGTTTATCCATGTGAGACATTTGAATTTGGCCTTGAACCGTTTCTGACTGTCGTGCTTGAGCCACGGGGCTTTGGACCTTTGGGTTTTACTGTGAAGTCTATTTGGCCGCATACTTGAGGTTCGTATATATTTGTATCCTTTGTGCATTTCAATTTAGTACCGTAGAAGCTACGAATCAATCTTGTTCTGGTTTTGGGATTCGTTTGAATTGGCTACGCGTTGCTCGATTTGCGAGATTCGACTTACAGTCAGCCCGTCGAACCCATACTTACGCTTGTTCCTCTGCTGTGGGGTAAGCCAGTCTTGCAGTGCCAATAGGTTTCCAATGATTATCTTCACCTGCCATCCAATAACAAGTTTTCAGCATGTACCCCCTATTTCAAGGCAGGCCTGCAGCAACGATAGCTCTCATCACAGTGCACTTCCCAGACAGCACTACAGGGCAAAATCGGTCCCTGAAAATAGGTTTTGGTCCCTTATTCGACCCTCCTTTCTGATATCTGTCTGGGGATGGTAGATATTGGGCCAGAATTATATGACGGATGTGACCTGGAATTTGACTTGATAGTAAGCTTCATGGATACAATTGTTACCCTGTTGTGTTGCATATTTGCGTGATACTTTTTAGTAGTAGCCTATTCAAGCGGACCGACAACCTACAACTTCATCTCTTGCCTACGAGACACTTATGCTCCACCCACAGGAGGCAGTGACGTAATGCAAATTTGACTGAGGTATGTTAGCATATAAGCCTGACCCCAGCCCGCGGAATATTGGGATTTTTAAAGTTCTGAGATTTGTGTGTTATTTCAATTTATTTTGATTTCGGCGGGAAGCGCTTTTACTGCACTGCTCTCTTAAGTGGCAGAAAACAACCGCGTTTGAATAGCGCTCAAATAACTCCAGCTTCGTAAACTCCTGAAAATGGTAATCACTGGCGAGGTACAACCACTGACTCTAATTGTAAGAACAAGGTATACATAAGTCGCGTAATGAGGTCCCCCGTTAAGACTGTACAAAATCAGTGGCCTTATTACGTCGAAATGGTAAACCTTCCTTCTGTGACGCCCATACCAGTGCCTGTCAAGGACGATGTAAAGGAGGCGAGTCTAAATACTAAAGTTCGTATCATAAAACGAGGACGAAACTAAGGCATTTTACCACAATAATTTAACCTACAAAATAGTGCATTGCTTATTTACAAGACCTGAGCATTTGTGGCACTCGTCGATTTCAGATCGGTTTGTTTTTGCAGTTCTTCCACAGGTAAAACAATCAATACGGAGAAAGTTGAACATCGGGAAACAATGCATTCTTCAGTGAGCATTTTACTGCTATATATCGATTGGAAGACAATGAAGTACTGTTTTCTACTAAAAAACAGACATTTCTATCAAGTTAGGCCTAACATGGGTAAAATAAAGGTAATAATTAGGAATGCAAATTGTGGGAGAGAAGCCTCACCTGGAGAAAGGTAATTTGGAAGAGATGATAGAAGATAATGAAGCGTATCACCCATTTTACATGATAGGTATAAACCTCTCAGAAACCTTCCAGGAACCACCAGGGAGCCAATCAAATCCAACCGGCTTGAAAGGGGTTTTGCTACTAGAGAAACCCATCTACTAGATACTCTTATCGGCAAACTTTCCGCCAACTGTGTGGCAAAAGACCAAATAATTAAGCGTAAACCCAACCTTAAATCATTTTATACGAAATCTTACTGGAATATGCAAGGCACAGTGGTGTTGAACGTGAAATATATCCGTGCATATTTTTTGGTCAGCTGTGCGGAGCCATAGGTTATATTTTGGGGTGCTGACAATCGGAATGAAAAGCTCTCTATTTCAACTGATTTGTGTCCTGCAGATACAGTCATCCTTCTGTGTTTGGATGCCCCTGGTAATCTGCTGTCATTTACTCAGTGAACTTTGAAGGAGATTCTGATAACTGCACGGTTCAATTTTATAACTATCCTTAACCTATCACTAGGTTAAATGATTACGTAGTGACGAAGAAACACAACTTCCTGACGTCTTGTAGTATATAAAGATAAACCTTGTAATATGCATGATAATTTCGTTGGATGAGCTTACCATTTCTCTTGCAGATCTTTGCTTGAAACAATAAACCATGCACTGATCTATTCCATGAGAACTTGAATATTCAAATGCTACGAAAGCGTAAACCGACTCTGACAAGAGTCATCAAGGAACGAAATCAGCTCCGAGCCACTTATCCCGTCAGAATACAGAATTTAAGTGATATACTAGCGCGTGGCACTTTCCGATAGGTAGCAATGAATTTAGTGCAAGAACGAAGGTCCGCCATTCTTCACAGAAGTGGAAAGCACCTATCCCTAAGGCCTCATCAAGGCAGCGATCATTGGAGGCCGGGACGTGAATGCCTTCCTGGTTTCCAGAACGTGCACCATTTCAAGTTCCGGAAAACTCTTATCGGTTAAATGGTGCATTTAGTGAATGAATAGCAATAAAAGGCGATCGATGAACCTTGTAACAGCATTCGGTGATTATCTTTAGGTGGATATCAATAAACGGTTCATGAAGTAGCTTTGGCGTCTCCCAAGTTTGCTATCGATCTACCCTCATACGTTTTTTATGGCTCTCGATCGGTAACACAGTAATGGAAATACAAGAAGTGCACAAGTGAAAATCCTGTAGACGATCACTGATGGTTATCACTGGGGTAAATTTACGGATGAGCTGACGAAGTTTTCATGAAAACGTTTATGCACATGGAAAGCCAATCCCAGTTGTGAAAGTAAAAAATTTCTTTTAGGTCACTGGACAACAATATATCACTCGTTTTACGTAGACATATTATGACGACCAATCCGTTATGGAAACAGGGTGAGTGCCTTAAGTTGCTTAAAGTTCATTCTTCCGTTACAAGATGAGGGCTTGCACGTTGAAAACAAGCAAAAATCCAACCAGCGGGTGGTGGCTTACCTTCGATTAGAACTGAGTTAAGCCTGAGATATAGACGTACTTATTGTGGCAAAAGGTCGGGCACACTTATCAAGCAAAGGTGTAGTACGTGAGACCGGAGTTGGCCATCATTTTTCACGAGCCGTCATCCAAGGCTACGAAAAATATTGTAACCTATTCCATTGAACGCTCAACAGAAAAACCAAATAAGCAGAATGAACGTTCCAAGCGACGCAGGTCGCATCAGAATATGATGATTTTGTGAATTGTATGGTCGGTGATGTTCTCCTGTAAACTTTTTCATCCTGATCCAGTGTAGCACAGGAAGCTGGAACAGAACAAGAATGGTGCACATTCATCCACCCTTTTTCTAAACATCCTGCCCCGAGTTCAAACTAGGAAAAACTAAAATGAGGCCATGCCTCACAACAGTCACTCTGTGTGATATCTCTGATTTCGTGGTCCCTGTGACAGCGGCGATGAGAAGGCTCAACGTGACCTTTCTGAGCCGTCACTTTCCCTTAACTCTTTGGCTTCTCCGTTGGCTAACGAAGCGTGAAGGAAATGCGGCGAGTTCTCCTCTAGAAGAGCACAGTAATGAACTGACTTTGGTGGTTCCTTTGCAATATGAGGTGCTTTTTCCGTGCTTTGATTCTGTATGTATAATCACTGCTTGTCCGTGGGTCGACCCCAAATTTCCTCGCCAGGTTTGGTGTAATACATAGATATTTTATCACTGGCTAAGTGATCAGTAATAACTAACCTCAGGACTTGGACTGTTCTACCCTTCCAGTGAATCTAGACTCAAAGCCACTTGGTTCTGGCCCTGGTCGCGTCCTGAGTCAGCCCCATTTCTGATTGCCCACCTACTGGGGTAGGCGATATAAGGTCTCGGTTGTCCACTTAGGAGTTTTATTCACGAATTCCCTCCCAATGACCTCTGCAGCAACTCAAGAAGGCAAAGTATCCTGAGAGATTATTTCAGATATCGCCAAATAAAAGGCAAGAAGTCCAAAGCAGCAAAGCGGCTGTAACATGAGGTCATTTTTCAAAAATTCCGGGCAGCTTTCAGAGGCACTCCCAACGTTTGCTAGGACAAGATAAGATACTTCTCTACTAAAATGTTAGTGGCTACCCTCGCTCGAGCGAACTCGAGCTTGTCAGCCCTTTTGGGGTTTGTGAGAAGAACAGGGCAGCCGGACTCCACTCCACTGGTGCTCTGCCTTGTAGGTGAAGCTCCACCTACAACATACCACCAAGTGGAGGAAATTTTTGGGCCGCATTTCCGGATGGTTTACAACTCCCTACTTATCTCTGCCTATCCCTAACTCCCACTTCGCCGGCTGAACATCAATTATTCTCTAAACTCTTCAGCAGGCAGGAGTTCGAGAACCAGGTCTATCAGATTAACCAGTTAAGTACTATAGGTCTGGGTGGGCGACACCCTCGAATTCTAAAAGAAACGTTCGTACCGTTGACGGAGGCTTGAGCAGAGCTCCTCCAGCGAAGCTTAGACTCCATAAGGTTTGTAGAGTTATTTTGACCGCGAGTAATTAGCAGCCAAATAACAAACCCCAAAGTCAGAAAGCAGTTGATTTGCTAGTTCTGCGGTACTGAACTAACGAACTGCATGCATGTGAATTATATACAAATTTCAACTATACTTCGACGACGGTTAATAAAGATAATCAGAGTTCAGAAAAATTCAGGGTCAGGCCGGACAGTCACAGCAGTCCGAGATCAAACCACAAAAATGCCACGGCACATATGACAGAGATATAAATAGGTGTTGAAATGTAGTGAGTGACGTGCACTGTATCCACTCGAGGATAAACGAGGGTAAGTCGCAAATTCTAAGCGGTGGGAGTAGAAGTGGGCGGTAACCAGCCATTCCCTCAAAAGGGCGATCACCATCCACCAGGGAGCACCGGGCCATTAGTTTAACTGGCATTCCCAGTAAGATCTTGGACAGCACCATAAAATGTATCATGATGCAACACCAGCGCAGGAATGGATTAGTCTCTTATGTTAAGCATGGAACCCCACAGGAAAGGTCAAGCCTCACTGATCTGCTTTGCGTCATGTTTAGCCTCACTCAGAACTACGACGGAGGCACGGCGTCACATGCGATCTTCACTGATTTCGCAAAAGCTTTCAACAGGTTACCTCATATTCTTCCTTTGAACAAGCTGGAATCCCGCGCAATTTTTGAAACCCTGATTCTTCTTCGTAGCTTTATGACAAATCGCTTTTTCGCTGTTAGGGAAGGCCGCCGTCTTGTTGGACCAGCTCCTGCTCACTCTGTAATCCATTAAGCATGGGACTAAGTACTTCATTGCTCCCTATTTATACAAGTAACCTGTCAAACAACATATCAGTGATAACTGCGGTGTACAACGACGATGTTATGATCTGGGACAAGGATGCCACGGAATCGAAATCGGCGATGAACCACGCCAAGCAGTGAGCCGACGAGCGGAGCCTGCCAGTTATTGATGCAAATGCGTGAGCATTTGGTAACCCACTTAGCAACTTTCTTGTTTAACTTTTCTGGACGAGTAACGTTATATTAATCAGCGACGTGAAGCAGCACGGTGTTTTAGGCTTCTGGTTTAACAAGTCGCTACCTCCGTCTTACCACCGTCAACTAGCCAACGAGTCCTCCTTTCGTGTTCTAAAAGTGGTAAGGTGAGACTTTCCGATGATCTTAAAAGACGACTTTTGAATCTCTTGAGACATGTATTCGACCTCTTTTAGAGCAAGACAGTCAGACTGTACGCTTTGGACCGTTCAGAGACCAAGGAATCAGGACTTGTACAAAGAAAAGCGACGAAACTACCTCGCTGGCTGTAGTGCGCCACTCATTCCTAACGACTGGCCGACCTAAAATTGTACTCCTCGGAAACACGCAGAGTTAGGAGAACTCTTTACCTAATGTGCAGATATTTTACTGCTTTTCTTGCGGGCACGCTAAGGAAGCATCCAGGTCTCGCCCTCTCACAGACGTTCGTAAGAACTCTTACTTACGGAGGAGGCTCGCTTTGGCAAAACCTACCGCAGGATTTCATGCACGCTCCGAATAAAGGAACGTTAAGCCAGCAGCTGGACACGTTTCGTGGTCTATCGTTTTCTTCCTGGGCCTTTTTGCCACCTCAGACTATGTCCGCTATTTTTTGAGTTTTCTTTACCAGGTTTGGCTTGCTGCACTCCGTACCAAAATTTGACAAGAGACAAAATTGGTGGTGAGTTCTCATCTGCCCAGGTTTTTAAGCCTCACGCTTCCAGTGGGCTGCTTTATCTTGCGCATCTTTGCTTCCTTCCGATGGAAGTATCCACCTCGCAGTGCCGATCATCCTGGACTTTCTTGTGAGATACCGTCTGCCGCTTTTTATATGAACTACTCCAATAGGACACTACCAATCAAGTTTATGCCAACCTCCCACATCCACTTTGTTACCAACTTTCGATGCTCCCAAACTATTCACCAATGAACCCATACAAATCCATAATTGTGTCACATTAAACTCATCTATAGACATCTGTTGCTGTTTAACCAAATTATCATGGCTGGCCACCTGCTCCACTGTCCACTGAGCTCATTTTCCATATCTTCAGCTGGGAGTCAGCCACCCATAATCCAGGTCGCCAATAATCTGTTTGTCAGTCCAAGGTCTCAGGTTAGACTTTCCCCCAACGTACCCAGTCACATAATTTTCTGCGCTTTTCGAAGGTTTCACTAAAGCATTACTTCTAGTTGATCCCGTTGAATATCCAACATTATTGCCACTATTATGTCCACTTCGTTGTATATCTGTATTTTTCGTATGTCACTCCAGGAGTCACCTCAGATAAACCTGTATTTGAACGCCGTTTTACTCACCTTCTTACTATTTCCGCCTTTTTCCTCAGCTCCCCACAACTGGCATCCACTCCGAATAGAACCTTAAAGGCCGCCTCCCTAATCCTTCGCTGAAAATGATTTATATATGTGCCAGATTATTGACCGTCTGACTGCTTCCTTATTGCTTCATGTCAAACTCTTATGATCACGTCCCGCTACGCTATCGTCCGCATGTTTTCACCCCCATATTACCTCGAAAGGTCATAGTTTATAAACTCCTCCGTCCAATTTGTTATCAATTTGCGTTCAATATTATACTCCAACCAAACCCTCTAACTGAATCGTATTTCGCTTAACTGTCAACATTCGTCGCTGTGCTCTACCAATACCCGTTTATCAGCGCGTCTTCCACAACCTCCTGCCGGATAATAGGTGCTAATGCTTTGGTTATCCGGACTTTCAGTTTTATTTGCGCGGTTCCTTTCCTCAATGAAACCTAGCAACTCCTTTGGTATTATGTTTCTGCTATTATCCAGGTCGTTTGAGCTACTGGTTCAAGTGCACATCCGTCATCACGAATAAATTTACCGATTTTTTGTCAGTGCTTTTTTGAAAATTCCTCCGTCAGTATACTCTGCCCTGCAACTCTGTATCGACACTATCCGAATTAGTGTAAGTTTTTCTCTCATCCCTGCTTTACTTGATTACATGTCCTGACCGCCAAACCTATTTCACCCGACTCTGGGCAATGAGTCCGTCTGACCATTGAATTCAAATTGACCGGGCATTCATTCATGCAACCATTGTAACTTCTACACTCTTTTGTGCTGTATATATCCAACTGATTATTGAAGAATCCATTTTGTGACCGCTCTTGTGCCATATGACCATACAATCACGCATGTCTCGGGTGGCCCCGAGACGAACCATTATATTATATGATCCCCGATAGTGTCCCCCTTTTCTCCGGCTCTTGGTTTCAGCACAACGACCAATAGAGATACAAAGATATTTCAATTACAGAAAAATATTAGCCACCAGCTTCAAATCCGTGCACTTATCCGAGACTTTAGGACTACAAGACAGATGTTGCGAAGACAGTCATAACTTTATATAAAAGAAGTTGAAGCTGGACCATCAAAAACTTGACCGGATGTTACTACAATGGTACGAATTCATAATCATTTACTCGGCAGGAGCTCCTGTGGTGCTACCTACATAGGTCGAACGGCAAGACGGCTATCAAAGTGCAACAAGGAACTTCACTGGCGATTGCTTAGACACGGAGGAGGCGGAGTATTACCTAGTTCAATCCTTGAGCACTTGGTAGAGACTTAGCTTTTAGTCGACATCTGATCGGCCTTTATAGTCGTCTACCGGATCCTACAGCACATTTCAAAGGCAATTAGGCCCTGGATACTAGCGACTCTTGAGATAACTACCGTCTTTCTCTGGAGGCTCGAAATTTGAGCAAAGAAAAAATTAGTCCAAGCATTCCGACTTCAACCGTCAAAAGTGAACTTTGGTACGTAGTATGGAGTATCAGCGACGCAAGCTTATTATCACCGGTTACATAATCTGGTTACCTTCCCGTGTTCCCATCCCCCTCAACCTTTATGAATCTTCTCATCAATTCGTTTTCATGCTGGTTTGGTTGTAATGGCTTGAGGGATAAACCATCGAAAATATATGTTCGCCTTAAACTCTTGCTCCCAAAAAGGTAATGGGTGTTCATTCTGGATAATCACGAAGCTCGCTGCAATGCGTGATCCCGCAGTAAAATAGGAAGCGGAATCTGACTTTTACCAGGATTCTACAAATTTGTATCGCGAAAAATTGAAGGAAAAAGTTTTTCAAGTTCCATGTTACCATGTTCATCATGCCGTTCTAAGAGCCTTGGCCAATACACTAGCCGAACCACTATTCAGCCTATTTTAGGCACAGGGTAGCTACTTGCCGGCTGGAGATTGAAGCAAGTTATTCCACTAAAAAAGGAAGCAACTGGGAGTTGGCCTTTAACTGTTTTCCCGCAAGCTCACTACTAATCACACTCGGTGCACTGGAGTGGCCGGTAAGAGGTCTAATAACCCATCAAATACGAAATCACCTGCTGTTTGCCAGCCCGCAACACGGGTTCGTTGAAGGAAGGTTCCGTCTCATAAATCAGCCGCTGCTTTTTGGGGAGGTAGCTAGCAGAATAAACCAAGGAGAGCGAGTAGAAATATGCCTTTTGTGCCTCCAAAAGCCGTTGACTCGGTGAAACACCCCCCACAGGTGTGCAAACTAGGGCACTTGGATTTTCTCCTCGGGCTGTGAGATGGATTGAGGGATATCTGGGTAAAACATTTTTCCCCACACAGGCCAAGGATGCCAGGTCCGCACTGGCCCAAGCATGCAATGGTGTACGCAACGTTCAGTGCTGGGACCACTGTTGTTCCTAGTATGTGATCTGTGTATGATCTGTTAATCACATCAGACTGCCCGGGGTTCCTGCTTGCGGGTGATATCAAAATGGCAGGAGGACCTACCTCAAGTCCTCTGCAGGCCAAATTTAAAAAGACCGGTGCGCGGGCAGAAAGGGAGCTACCACCGAATGCAGCCAAATGCGAACACTTGCTGTCAGGCCCAGGAAGAAACGAAGACAGGTAGGTAGGGATGCCCGTCGCAGCTAGGACATAGTACTCTACCTTCATAAAAGACCTAGTTGTGCTTCCGCATAAGAGCCTCAAACCTCCCGAACAGAGTTAGTTAGCTGCAGCTGAGGCGGACAGGGCGCTTTCCAACTTGAGAAGAAGGATGGCGTCTAGAGGGCCGAGGAAATTCTGCCTTTACATAGGGCAACGGGAAAACATCACTTAGTAACTTTTGTACACTCTTGAGCATGAAGCTCGGGGAAGAGCAAAAAGTACTGGAAGACGCTCAGAACCTGCACCCTAAGGACGATTGTCGCCGTCCACTTCCCAGGAATAACTTGGACCCTCTCTTGCTGGACAGGACAAACGAGATTTACACACAACTTCATTTTCGCCCGTCTCACGATCGCTTTCCCCAAGATTCCCGCCATCGGACTTCTTGAACCTGGACTACTCGATCTCACTGCATTCATACAACTCATTTTAATCCCATATGTCATTATGCCCGTTCCGTGTTAGAACCTGCTAATACTGTTCAAACACTGGCACCTTTATTGTCACTGTTCATTGCTTCATCGGTCACCAAAAAAAAACGTCCGGCGCTGACATATCTTTCAGTAGTCCTCCAGTGGGCAGCGAAGTAATTAGTAACTACCTGCACTCTTCATCGGTCCATCCGATCGCATCCGCAATGCTGTTGCATCGAGTGTTCGGGCTCCGTAGATCACTGCGTTCCCTCCACGATTGAACGTCTTCGATACACTTCCCATGCTGCATCGCCGCTCCGTTCCCATCATTTGTTACACCTGTCAAATTGGTCATTAGAAATGTGACACTCACCGTCTACTTACTATACCATCACCGTTATCGAGACCTTTGATTTTCCAGATGTTGCATTCGTGTTATATTACCGAAACTGACCCCGTATGCAGCCTCTAAATCACGCCACTATCTGCACCGGCCGATACATTTTATTTCTATATTCGTTGATCCACGGCCGCTTCCCGCGATATACCTGTGCAGTTTTATTGATCTGTCATTTTTGCATGGTACATACCACACAGCATTCATCTATTGACGTTCACTTATCTGTGGATTACTTTACCTTTCCTCTCGCAGAACTGAACACCTGTATAATGGATGTAACCACACGGTCAATATTGATTGGTCTTCCACTTCCGCTTTGACATTTCATACCAACCCTACATAAAGTTAACAACTTGCCGCACGCTCACCTGTTTTACTCCGGCCGTTCCCTGCCACCATCACTCTGGTAGTATCCCTCCCAAGAAATACGCAATTGTTTGCAACATACATGATTCCTCCATTATACAGCCACCACTTTATATACTACCATCTTTGCAGACTGAAATATTTCCATGTTAATACTTCTTGACATGCCTGTAGTAGTAAAGTGAATAATTCACCGAACGCTTCGACGAGATTTCTATCCATATGCCTCTCATATTCTGTAGCGCACCAAAAACATTTCCTTTCAATATGTTCGAATTTCCACTAGTGGTAATTATTTCATATACCACTTATGCATGTACTTCGGACCAACTGACATCATTCGACCTTGACCTTCAAATTTGCCGGGCATTACTACAGTTTTAGTTCACTGTAACACTCTCTCTGATACTCTGCATGCACTTGTTGTACCCTTTTGTGAATTGTCATTCCGGCATCACTATAATCATCTGATCATGCATTCTAGCATGCTTCGGGCGCATCCGAAATATACAATTATTATTATTATTATTATTATTATTAAGCAGGGTATAAGGGAGGTCATAAAAGGGAAGAGTAAAGACCCTAAATCTTTCCTCATCTGACTGTCGTGGGCTAAGGGGAGACATGATAGAGGGTAAAAGGTTATATGGGGGGACCACTGCCTCCGACAGGCCACTGCTGACTCGTTTTCGCAACCTCGCACTCAGGGAACGGGAGCGTGAACTGGCCAAACCAAGAGCAAACAAATGCGTAGGGGTGTGTTTATTTTTTCACCCTGCCATGAACAACTGCCATGAGTTACCTCCATGGGTACTGACAGGAACCTTGGTTGTTACTTTCAAGTACAAACGAAATGCGTGCTGGGCAGGGGTGTTCCCAGGCTATGAATGATCATCTCAAATGGCTAATTAATTCTTCTTTTCTGCTCCCTTTTTCCTCTCGAAACATCACTGGATTCCGCATTTCATCTCTGTGGCGTCTGTTACCGTACCTGCTTGTACCAAGGCCTCCATGCCATCCTAATCATCATCGTTCCATACTTTCATCTTTACATTATTTGAGGGCTCTGGATACGTCTCACTTGGGGACAAAATTGAGTGGTGGAGCTAAGTTTATATTATTGTGTGGTTGCTGTTCCTGAGGGCGAGCCTTACACTTTCCTTCCTCTCACCTGTTTTGAAAAACCGAATAGCAATGGAGGCCTTTAGGCCCCAGTCCGGAGAGAACTCCTTGAGAGAGCAGTTCAACAAACTGATCATTTATTGGTTCTAGCCTTTTGTCCCGTGACCTGACCTGATTTTGGTAGAGACAGATAAATTTAGGCCTAAAGTCAGGAGATCGTGCCGGCAGAGGTCGAATGGAGCTGGCTCTAAATAGCAAAACATTCACTCAAATAATACGAAAAGAAGACTGCGCGAGTGAGTAACCAAATGGGGTTGATGGATGTTCTGCTTACCTTTCGAAGCACAGTTTTATAAAAAGGCTTAGGCGAGCTACGGGGAGTTGCGACAATTAAGATGGGCTTCGGTTGAAAGTCAGACGATGAAAAGTAATGTAGTATTGAAAACGGAAAAGAAGGACCAGTAGAAGAACTCAGTAGAGCTTTAGAAGGCCGAATACCGACAAGGTCAGTGTTATGCCAAAGCAACAATACATCTGGAGAGAGATTGCCGGAGTGATGGTGAAAGAAATAGCTGGAAAGAAACAGGAAGACCTTCAGATGGATGGATTATGATGTATCGACCCGAAACTGGGAGCTAGAAGTTCGATCGACGTAGATTTTGTAACCGAAACAACGGCAGATGCTGATAGCTCACAAAAGAGATGATAAAGTAAACGACATGCAGATAACTATCGAGTGATTTTCCTTCCGAAGGTGTAATATCTGATGCTGGCAAGCCAGAATTAGGCGTGAGAATTACCCCTGTGATGTTCATCCACGGAGAGGATGTGATGCTTTGTAAAATGAGGATGTCGCAAAGCAATAGCCCTGTGTGCATACAGCTGAACCAATTAAAGTAGCAAACATTCGCCAAATTACTGACGAATGGGATACCCTGGACAAAGATATTTCGCAGCGAGAAACCGCTTGCGGATCGGACTACGGAAGTGGATGTTAACAACAAACGAGTCAATGTTTTGGTGTCGATTAAAGAGATGCAAGAGGTGAGTTTTATCTGGAGGATCGGGTATGTTTACGGAAAGAGCTGGTGATTAGCTTACCACAATCCCTCGGGAAAGTGGACGATGGGCGACAAGACATGAACCGTAACGAGGTTATTGGAAATGCGATAGTTGTGCACTGAGGAAAGTAAGTTTATTTGGGATTAAATAAAAGTGAGTTATAACTGGCGATAATGAAAGCGGGCACGGTGGAAAATCGATGATAAGTGGAGGAGACTCCTGAGTACTTGCTGCAGTAAAGCATAAAAAGGGTACTCCCTTAATCCTCCATCGCTGCTAGTGGATGGGGCTGACCGTACTCCGGACACCTAACCCGACAACCTTTTTTGGTGACAGGAGGTGCGATCCATCAAACTAGTGCGTCAGGACACCATTGCAGAAGCCCTTCACGCTCGATCTTCCCCGGCAAAAGCCGGGGATCTGACCGGACCCGCATCGGCGGGATAAGCACGAGTGATAACGATGAGACTACACAGCTGCAGAGGTCTAGAAGTCCAGGAGCTTGCAGCCAAGTTGAGGGCAATCTAGGGGTGTAGTGCCAACGGAAAGCAAATGAATGACAATCAAATGTCACATGGAAAGGTAGAGGTATCAGTCAGCTTGCTTACCGGTGTTGCCCCAAGAGTGCTGCGAATCATAGAAGGGAAACTGTTCGTCGGCTAACGTCTTGGGAGATAAAAATAAGAAAGCATATTCCGGAGTGCTGTCAGCCGAGGATCACCGGTCAGTGACAAAAAGAAATATCTGGCTATTTAACTCTGGAACCACCTATAAAGGAATGAGGGCTACTATTTGCTGGGTGTGGACAGCAAAATTAGTATTAATGTACAGCTTTAAACAGCGGGACAAGCCCCACTGAACACTGCATTCCTCGTAGAAATAAGAAGAATGAATTACCAAGATAGGCAGGGAGTGAACCCATGCGGCAGGGGAAACTAAAGGAAGCCCTAAAAGCCAACACACTGAACACACAGTATAACTGTACAAACACACGCCGATTGTTTATTGTGATTCGACTGAAAGTGACCACACGATCGCCGCTATTCGCGGTTTTCTGCCACACCCTCCGGTGTCTCCAGCCAACTGGTAGACTGATCTTTTGGACCCCAACCACGAAGGTGTGACACATCCACTTTTCCTAAGTTCGCTGCAAATTTCCTCACCTCCCTTTGCCACCCAGTCCGTTGACCCCCACGAGGTTTCCTCCGCTTCCCAGGGGGAAAGAAAAGGTTGCACGGTGTGGTAGACGTGCGCTTGCCACATGCAACACTTGCCTCAAGGAATAAAGTCCACTAAGCTGGATATACTGAGATAGAACAGTTTCTCTAAAGTACTAGCCGATACTTAGTTCCTGGCCTTGGCTTTGCTTGCTCGGTATCTCCATCCAATCTTAGAGGTATTCCGCAAAAGTAGGCGGCCGAGAACCTCAAGACGACGAAAGACTTCCCAAATCAGACCCCGAGACTAGCAACTGTGCAACCGAAGTGAACAAGCCATGGTACATTACGCACAACCTCTCAACTTCAGCAAAATATCAGGCCGGCGCCACAAGTGTTCCAGTACGGCCTACTCCTCTCGAGAGTCGGATATACCCGTGCTTACCTCTATCACTGTCCTATCATCCATCCTCAAGCTGCTGCCGAAGTACGTGAATAGGTCAACAATGGCCAGCACCTCTCCACCGAACATCAGGCTCGGAATGGTTGGTGTCCAGTCTAGCAACGTCACTCTAAACTTTATTGGCGCTAAGAGCATGCCGAATGGAGCTACGGCCCCTCTGATTCTATATGGTGCTCACAGAGCATATTACATGCATTCAAACAGGCAGACAAGTTTGGCTGCGTGACTTTCATTCAATAATCCCTAGTTGGACGCCTACACATTAAGGGTTTTGCAGGGCGTTCTCTATTATTTCTTCCATGACAAGCGTAAGCAAGAAAGGAGAAATGAGTCATTCTCATTGAACACCGCGGGTAGTTTTCAAAGGACTGGGTAGTTCACCGTAAACTTTTACGCCTCCAAAAGTACGAAAAAGCAATGATCTAGGTAGATTCATAAATGTCTGTAGCAGATATCTCCGGTGGTGGGCACTGAATGGCTCTGTTCGGTCAACTGAATCGACGGCTTCTTTCAAATAGAGGAAAACCAAGATTTCCTGTCTGCTGTGCGTGTCACTAATCGAAATTTTTTCACGAAGAGTGCGAATCTGGTCGCTGCTTACCCGAACCGGGCGAAACCTGACCTATTGTTCGCAGGCCTTCTTCTCGCTGATCAGTGTCAGATGGTGCAGCAAAAATCGGGGCTAATTTCATGGTTAGTATAATGATTAGACTAATTCCACGATGATCACTAAAACTGTTGCGTAGTAACTTCTTGAAGACGAGTATGATCAGCCGCTCTCCCCATTACAACAGAAATGCCAAAGATCGAGGTAGTGATCAATTATATCAAGGCATCACCTCCCATTTTGAAAGGGAATGAAAATATTTCGTCGAGACCAGCCTTTTCTCTGTACTTTCGTAATCGAATGCCCGGTCTTGCTTCATACACCAACGGGGGTTCAAGTGACGCCGCCCGAGGAAACGTTGTTTTTAGCGTCGGTGTAACTGCATTAGAGCGAAGTCAGCCAAGCTGCTTTAAGTACTGGGACCAATGCTGAAGCCTTTGCTCTTCACCGTGAGTGGAATCTACGTTCCTGTGACACATAGTTTCACTAACTGGGGGTGGCGGCCCAGAAGTGTCGTGAATAAGTTTAAACTGTTTTTGGCTGTTACCTGAAGCAGCTGCAACTTCCAGTACTTCGTCTACCTCGACCCACTAATCTTGGAGAATACACAAATACAAAAAATATTGGCATGGACTATGAATTAGGACAATGGAAAATTGGAAATGGACGGTGGTGGCCGAAGCCGTAGCCTGGGCCAATGAAAAAGCAGATGGAGCTAGTTTGCGCCGAATAGGACGAAATCAACAAGAAGGATACAAATAACATACCGGAGCACACGGATAAAAGAGAATTTTTTGGGGACAACGTCAGTGGTGACGATCACAATAAGGGTTACTAATATGCCAACAATGGAAGGGACTGATGGGGTAGGTGTTGTCCGTGATACAGGGATGTTCCCCCGACCAAGCTTTCCTTGCCTAATCAGAAATCCACGTCACTCTCATAAGTCTCTTCGAAAATGGTGTATATGTGTGTTGGCTGCAGTATTTAGGCGAGGTCGAGAAATTTCATGAGGACAAATTTTATTGGTCTCATGCCTAACTGGCCCGGTAGTCTTCAGGTGGCCTGGTCCACACTCAGCAGAAGACAATAAAGATGTCTGCATTTAATTTCGTCTTGTAGCTTGGAACTCTGTTCGTGTAGTTTCTGTTCCTTGGAGTGGGGCCCGTCTTGCACGAAAAGCAAATGTGTTGGACCCAAGAGCTCTAGAATGTAGGAGTCTAAATAAAAGGGAAAGGTCGAGTCTCATACTTGGTAGCCACATGGTTTGATATAATTTTAGCCTACATCCCTAAAGTTTTCAAACCGGAACATATCCAAGCCTCGTGCGCGGCCACCCTCATCGGTATCGACTACAGAGTTTCCAATAGTTCAGAGGATTTTCAGTTAGAATTTCGCTAAACCCGAATATAAGGTTGAGCTGATCGACGTAGTCCTTTCCAAGGTTTCTCTTCTGGCCACTGTCCTTCATCCGGTAGTCGCCACGTACCACGAAAGCTTAGTTTCGGCGGGGATTCTGGTCGACCCTGTAACGAATAAAATGTGCCAAGGCTTTACCGACTGCAAGAGTGCCATGGTTCTTATTGTTCCAGACAGCATATCTCTATCGCTAGTCAAACAACATGCTCATTTCGTACAATACTGCTCACTGTAGACGCCATTGCCCGAAGCCAAGCAAAAAGTTTCAGCAACAAAGCTGCTGTCTGCTATTCCAGCCCTTAGATGGCTCAAAAGCTGGAGAGTCCATTGAAAACAAACAATGCTCTTCAGTTGGTAATACTGCGATCACTCAAAAGCAACTCTGCTCCATTCTTGTTGGGTGAACCAATGGCTGTGGTGCAGAGGCTGCTCTAGGCTCCACGGAAAAGGGGCTATTGTCGGTTCTGGAATCCCATGCTCTCTGCTTGCGAGATGCCGGCCCACAGTTGACCGACTCCCAGACTCCGATTTCACCACAAACAAACGCCTCTTTCTAGCTCCTCCTCCAGCGGCTTTCAGCTCTAGTGGCCTAAGCCTCCCGACTGCATGCCCCAAACGGAAAGCTATATCAGCATCAAGTCTAGGTTCCTCAGTCTTATCCCCAAATCAAAACGGGATCCTTGTACAACCGCCAAAATCCGCAGCACTAGTTTTTTTTCGCCCTGCGAGCCACTGACCCATGATAACAGCCACCATTTTCTCCCTGATGACGCTGCACACTACCCAACAGGGGTGGCCTTGAACCCGCTACTTCTTATTGCTTCCTTCAGATGCTTCTCTAGACCTCCTAAGAGCCTACCCGCCATTCCGCCCATATCTGTACGTTTTTGTCTGATAACTTTATTCCGAAGCCCTCCCTCCTAATGGCCGTTCGTTGAAAGCCTACTCTCAGCTTCCGTTGGAGGCAACTAGCTTGGTTGCCATCCAGCTCCATTCAAGGTCAACGATCGTATGCGTAGGAGTAACTAGCAGAGCCATACCCGCACCAAGAACCGCCCCACTGCCCCACCCTAAACTACACTATTTCGACCTTCTTCTGACTCCACGGAAAGTACTAATTCTGCACCTCTTTTGCTACCCCTTGTCCCTCTCTGCCCCATACTACAACCTCAGTGTACCCCACCCATTTTGCCCCTGCTCCTCTCCACCAATCTCCGCCTAACACTGAAGTACCACCTACGTATGATAGCAAGTACTTCGGGATCATGCCTGTACCACACTACGTCGCTCCATGTGCCGATCCTCCCCTTTCACTTGCTCCTGTACCCCCCGTGAGCATCCAGACCATTCCACATATTGCCACACTCTTCCTAAACCCCACCTCTCCCCATTATCTCCCAGGAGCTCACCCAAGTCTCTTCATACCTATGTCAACCTATGGTCCCTATACTAGTACTTGCAACAGGTAAGCTACCCGGGGCCAAGAAACCTTCTTTCCTGATCGGCTGCCTTCACATCTCCTGCCCTATCACCACTGGCCCCACGTACCGCATCGTAACCCATCAAAAACTCGGTATTGGTCCCCCACAGTGATCGCCCCTCAGCCATACCCTATCTGTTCAGCATAGTTGGTCGACGCTTGTTCATGACTCAGAGCGTTCAATGTATAACAACCCAAGTGGTTCTTTTGAAGCGATTCTAGGCTCAGCTCCAGACTTTCATGTTGACCGCGATCAATATCCACCCCCGATGCCACAATGTCCATAGCCAAATGACTGCTTCTTTCCACTATCAGACCCCCCCATTTTAACAAACCCGAAAGCCCACCTCCACGAAACTGAGTCATCGTTGATATTATCTATTTCTTGGTCTATCTTAGGTAAGCTTCACCATTCAAAAGAACACTTCACAACATCAAGTATTGACGTCATCCTTATTATCGAAACCTAGACCAGGGGAACCATTCCTACGAGCAAAACTCTGCTTGGGGAAACAAGGTTTTCTGGGCAAATAAGATCAACAGACGTGAAGGAGAGGGCCTAACGTACATACAGCTTGCGCTCCCAGTATCTTCCATCCGAAACACCATGCTAGACTCAGTCTCGGATTCCTTATGGCTCATAATTCCGTGGTCAACTATTGTCACGCAGTTTGTTTGGGTCCATCGCCCGTCCTCCACCGCTACCATCAACATATCTCTTTCACCCGAAGCTTGAACTTAACTTTCTCTGCAGCCCTCGGAAGCGGAGATTATGGCTGATGACTAACTGGACCCAAGATATCTTGTAATAAACTCACAGCAACTCCCAACCCAATAGACTTTGTCCTCCACACTCACGATGGAGGTCCGGTACAACAAAAAGAGCCCCCCCCCTAGAAATGCCAACATTCTATACCTTGTGTCCATCGAGGGCTCTCCCGTTTTTCTGTTTCTGTTTGGGATAACTTTTTAGGCAGCGACCACAAGGTTGGAGCAGGTGATCTTTTATTCCATTTTTATCCATCAGGCTATCTGACCAGACTCAGCGATTTTCTCCGTTTACAATAGGGACCGTCTGCCCAGC
This sequence comes from Fasciola hepatica, assembly GCA_948099385.1. Taxonomy (NCBI): domain Eukaryota; kingdom Metazoa; phylum Platyhelminthes; class Trematoda; order Plagiorchiida; family Fasciolidae; genus Fasciola; species Fasciola hepatica. The sequence continues at coordinate 10,131,875 of CANUEZ040000182.1, read as the reverse complement.
CTCATCCATAGTTTTTTCCTGAAGGTTGACCCCTGACCGACTTCTGACTACTTTTACTTCAAAAAGAGAAATTTGCCTTTCGAGGCTCAGTCCCATTGTCAAAAAATCCCCTTTCAGGAAATCCAAACTCGCCTGCCTCTAACCAAAGCATTTTATAACGCAAAGAGTGCCTCCGAACCCACATGTTCTCCTTCTTCCGCAGACTTACATGTCTCAATGACAACATTCGGGATCTAAAAGAAATTCAGCCTCATAACAAAGACGCTAAGTCTCTGAGGCACCCCAACAAAGCAATGAAGCTCTCACCCATACAAGAATCCGGAAACTTGAAAGCAGAAACTGCAGTTCAGCACGATGTATAGCCCAGTAAAACTTCGATCAATTACTCTATTGATATACCTGAAGCATTTAACATTTCCTTCGCTAATCATACGGCCCCCATAAAAGATGTAGTGCCTCAAACGATTTTGCCATCACTAGTTCTCCTCTATCTACCCCAGCATTTGACGCAAACATAACCACCTGGCTCATTCTACCTTAAGAAACACCAGCCCACCCCGGACCAGATATAATAACCTCAGCTGCAACCACTACCTGTGGATTGAAACTTCATCTTCTATCACTGAAATTATTTCCTTTTTTACTCAGCTCCTTTTTGATACCGTCGAACTGGAAGATTTCAGACACCGTTCCATAAAACAATAAAGGACCTTCCGCGAAATCGCTAACCGCGGTCCCGTTAAACGTAACCCAGCCATTTCAAGAATGATGGAAACAGTTGCTCAAGATGGTGTTACTACTCTTCTTATCGCTTCAGACCCTCTTAGTTATAGACAGCATGGGTTTCTCAAAAAGCGCTGGTGCCTCTCGTGCCAGTTCAACGTCCTCAGCCCAGTCAATAGGGTTGTCGACAGCGGGTAGGCGTTAGTCATTCTCTGTGGAAGGCGTTCGACAGTGTTCCACACCAACGTCTCACTGCTGAACTGTGTTCTTTTGACAATGCTCACTCTCCTCTTTCTTTGTCGAAATCCTAATTCACCCATCGCTCTCAGGCCGTCCTTAATGATGGTCATACCTCCAACCTCAGATCTGTTACAGGGGGCTTTGTGCAGGGCGGTGTGCTAGGACCCCTTCCATCTCTGGCGTACATGAACGGAGCATCGGATATAGCACATCATGCTACGCCGTTCTTGTCCGCTGATGATACAAAGGTGGTCTACACTTCAACGTCTAACGATTCTTCCTCCTTCCACGGACCATTCTGCACTCCATGGCCGGTGCCACTCCCGGGTGAATACTTTTCCACCCGTAGGTGCGGCGTCAGAACCCACATATTCCAGTCGCCTCTTGGCTCTTTAACTCTTAGTGGGCCTCTGACGTCCTGCCGACCTACCATCCGTAATTTGGGTCTCAGCTACTCTAGGTCTCTCAACTTCTCTGAGCATTCCGCCGTCCAAGTGACCGCGGCTAGGAGAGGTGAGGCCCTTCTTTTCCGATTCTTAAGTCCCCGGGAGAGTATCCCTAGCATGTACAAACCCCACATCAGGCACATGCTTGAACGTTCCCCAAAAATCTTTTCTAACATGTCTAAATCTGATAGGGTTGAGCTAGATGGCATACAAAGGTGTTCCATCAAACATTTCTTTAGTTGTTCCACGTTGGTGAGCTTCGGAGGACCATACTAACATTTGAATCTCGACCCACTCTAACTCAGCCGCTTGAGACTTAGCTTCGCCTTCTTGCATAACTTGCGCCATAACGGGTCTCCAATGGAACCCTCCAATCCACTTCAGCGCAGGCCTGTTACAATCCCCTCTATCATAGCTAAGTCGGCCATGCAGACGCACTTTTTCCATCCTCCTACTGTAAGCTGTGGAATCGGTTGTCCATCGATGAGCCTCTCAGACCAAGCCCCACTTTCTCTCGGTACTCACGGTTTACCTCAGCTTCGCTCATGCATTTCACTCACGTGCATACCTGAAGATATAACACGCGAAAGAAGTCTCGACTTCTAAGTTCGGGCAACTCCTTCGAAGGCCGTGTTCCCTCCAATCGAGGATACAATCGGCGATATACAGTCTCATCTACCTGACAAAATTCTCAACGCTTGACTAACTGTGGTCAATCCCGTACTGATCAAGCAGAATTGTATTACCACCACCTTCCAACCTTCTGAAGTTACCTTTTCGTGTAGCCTCAGGCCCCCTCATGCTTTGTCCTTTCTCGTATTTCATTTGTCCCAGTTAGCCATTGATCCTTACAGGGCATATACCACGACCGCTTTTCTCTATTTGTCTCCTTTTTTCGCACTCTGCTCATGCGTATTTTACCCTAACTGTTGGTCGACTACCATGGGCACTATTGCGGCCACTGTCATTATAAGTGAACCTGGATAACTCTGCTGTATGGTTATTTAACGATCGCCGGCCCCACCAGTTCCGCGCTCCGTGACCCCTCGCAAACTGGCCATCTGATCGTGGATCACACGTCCTCATTGCTGAACTGCGCTCCCAATGCGAAACCACCGATGATCATTGGAGCCAATCCCAACGGTGTGGGGCCCGGTCAGGTCCATTGCCCTAGTCGGCTCGCATCGGGCGTGCCGACCGTTTGCAAAGATGGGCTGGTCCAACTAGTCTGGTGGATCACACCTTTGCTCACTTGATGAAGTTTTCGTCAGGTTGGGCATCTGGCCCGATGCTAGCCCCATCTGCTGTCGCCGAAGGTGGATTTCACGCTTTCAATGCCACAGCCCTGCCGCATCCAATAAGACCGTTTGTGGAGGCATGCCTCCAACGCCTCCGTTCTACAACGGTAGACCTAGCTGACAACTTTTCATTACTCTGATAGCTTTCCGCTGTCGCTTCCAATATACACACCCAATTACTTTGCCTCCATTACCACCGTCGTAGTTCCACTATCTTTGGCGCACCTATTTATTCCTTTTGTAATCGTTTCTCACCACCAGCGTCATCCGTATTCATGCCTAATCCCGGATTAAGAACTCACAGTTCCAAATTTGCGTCTCACAGAGCCACGTTTAGTATCTATTAGTCACCAACACATTCTTTGCTCGGATATGCAAGTCTCTCTTGATCTTCTCTTTATCCGGTGCTTCGATTGCTATCTTTAGGCTCACTCCACTTATGCAACTGTCTAGAGGTTAGTAGCTCTCCAGCTCCATTGTTCCAACTCAGCCGCGCATAAACGTCTAGGGTCTACTAAACCGGCACAAGTGTTTTTGTCCTGGTGCCTTCTTCTCGGCCCCAATCGTGTCTCACTTGTAGCAAAATAATCTAAATGGTCAACTATTTCCTGTCTCTATTCGGTCAATTCTCTCATCTTCCGTTTTGCACACTTCGTTTCAGGCATCTTTTCTGTGCTTCTCCAGGTTGCTTCATTTTCTCTTCTCTCCATGGGTTATGAAGAAGAAGCTGCGTCAATAGTTTCACGTGTTTCCAGAACTCATGATCCGCCCTTACTTGCCCTATCTGATCTTTCATGCATCCACTTCCCGCTTATAATAATGATAATAATGATGGTTTATTTCGGAGACGCCCGAAGCTTGTCTTACGCATGATAAAAGTTTTACGGCCCACAAAACCGACCGACAAATTCATGAAAAACCGAAAAATACGCATGACACAGGAGGGGTAGGAAGAAATTAAGAGGGGATGAGGGGGATATAAATGCACACACACCAAGGAGTGATGGAGGGAGTTTAAATAAACCCAAGGATGTGTTCAATTATGTGCACAGCATATCTGAAAGTCAAGGTCAGGTGGAGCAGCTGGCTGAGTTAAGCGGAGGAAATCGGAACCTGGGAGTTCTTCATGAGGACTGAAAATCGGCATGAGAAACTGCCGTTACGAGAAACTATGAAGAAAAAAAGGAAAAACGGAGGGAAGGACAACAGCTTGAGTTTTATGGCCAAGAACTAGCTAGCCGTGAGCTATGCTTTATGGCAATAAATGGACTGTGTCAGTTTTAAAACAGGGAGTCAATAATGAAAGACGTAAACAGTGGGTCAGATGACAGCAAAGGCGCAGGAGGATCGAGACTTGGTAGTTATGAGGCACATTTATAGGCACAATGGTTGCGTACCAAGAGGGGCCGCGGCATCGTTGCAAAAGAACTGGCCGGCGAAGAACTGGAGGAGGCAGAGATAATCTGTGGATATGTATATATATATATGTATATATATATCTACATTCATATACATATATATTTGTATCAGAACAGGGGCAAATAGCAGCGAAGGGACGGAGCACGGAAGTAGCAGTGCTTGGACGAGACAAGTAGGGTTGGGTCAGATGGTACGGAATTGACTTGGATAGACCATGATGAGTTTGTTTTTGACAGGTGGGCATGAAGAGTCAACAAAGAGAAAGAGACTACTTTGGGTGCACAGAACGGAGGGCTGTGAGCAAAAGTTGATAAACAAAGGAATACGAAGGAATGGAATGACGAAACCATGTAAGAAGGAAGCCAAAAACTTGATTAGTGTAGATGTGACATGTGGTAACGGTCGGAAAAAAGTGAAGCGTTGATAAATGGATGCACATTACACAGCAAGAAGATGGCCGTTGAAGCGGCTGGAGAAAGCAGAGCGACTGAAAGTACAGGGTGGTTGGGAAATCGTAAGAGGTTCCTGGAGAACGGTAACCTGGAGGTTGGAAGAACTATGTCTTATTGACGCAGCAGTTACAACAGCAAATAACCTGGGGGAGGAAAGAGGAAGTGGAGGATCAGAGAGATCAGGTATTAGCAGATTACACGGTCCGAAACTGTAGGTGAGAATGGTGACTTTACAATGTTTTTGCACTAGGTGGAAGGCAGAAAGGCAGCACAGCTTGAAAGACACAATGGTGTCTATGGCGGGCACTGTACGAAGCAAACGAGGGTGTTGACCAAGGAAAACCAGGTAAGAGATGATGAGTCGGATTGTTCCACTTCTGACGGCACAGGATGAAGACCAAGAAGAAAAAACAGCAGAAAAGTACCCGGACAGGAAAACATCTGATGGAACAAATATGCACGGGAAATAGTTGTGCCTCGGAAATGGAAGAATAAAACTAAAGAACAGCTTGCTTGCAGGGATTACACCGATGGAATGAGTCAGAAATTGCTAGTCGGGACACTGTCCAAGGGGAAGATCCGAGGAAATATTGCGGATTCAAAAGTGAAAAATATGGTGGTGGTGGACTGATACTAAAAAACGTAAAGGTTGGAGCGACGAGTTCTCATAGGGTCATTGATGCTTACTGGTGGGAGGTATAAGATAGACAAAAATGAAAGAGGCAAAATGGTAGCCAGTGGGGTATGCGATCAATGGGATTTTTAAGTATATGCAGGTACCAAGTGAATGCAGGGCATGAGCCGACAAGAGCGGAGTGGGTGGAAAGGGAAATATTTCTGGCCTGTGCAGAGAAAAATGGATAGCGCAAGAGTGGCATGCATTGATGGCTGTCATGAATAAAAACGATAATAGCAGAAACGGAATTGGTAGTTTTGCATACGGAGGTAGAACGACACGAAAGGGAAGTGATAAGGGTGCTGACAAGAACGATAGATGAGCGACTCGTGGCGGAAGAATGGTAGGAGCATGCGGTCCGCGACGGACAATGAAGAATGCGGTAGGGCGAGGAAAGTTGGAGCGGGCAATCCGAAACCGGTGCTCGTGGGTGGGGCTAACCGCGCGCTGGACACACAACCCGAAAAACACTTTGTGAAGTGAACACACAAGTTGTGATCCACCGGCCTAATTGCGCTCGCACATCGTTGCAGACGGCCTGCACGCCAGATGTGCGCCGGTCAGAGCGGGAGGTCTCGCTGCGACCCTCACCGTTGGGGTCGGCTTGAGTGTCCGTTGATGGTTGTACAGAGAGCTGAGACACCACGATAAGGGTATTTGGTTCAGGACCAATTAGACAGGTTGTGGGGATTTAGACAACGGAGCCAACGGGAACAACGAGTGGTAGATGGCCATAAGGCATTATTATCCGGGTGTTCTAGCCAAGGAGGTGGTCAGTATATTGCCCGAGGTGGTTGACCGGCATTGAGGATCACTGAAAAAGGGAAGAGGGGTACAGAAAAGCAGTCTGGGTATGGCCCAGCTGAGGACCAACGATTAACGGAAAGAAGAACAAAAGTGAAGCGCGGGCTCGTCGATGCAGCGGATCCCTAGGACCAACTGAGGCCGTGGAAAGTAAGACTGAAGAGGGAAACGCATAACTAATAGCTAAAAAATTGACAAGGATGTTAGTGTTGCACCTAGAGTGGACTTTCAATGGAAGAAGAAATTAAGTTCTGCAAGAAACAACGGAAGAAACGTAGCTGGGGATAGGGTAGGATAGAATTGGTGACACCATAACTGGACTTTGAATCTAGCTGGGGAGCCAGGGCAGGTGTGAGGAACGAGACTAGATTTTCTAATTCACACTCACAGAGGTAGCGATGGAAGTGCGTGTGATGGAACCTGGTGTGGAAAAAAACAACGTGAGCAAAGATTTGCCGAGGGGCGTTGGGTTACTTGCCATGCTTCTGGTAATAAGCACAGGACGGTGATGTATATATATTTACTTGTGCACACATATAAGTATATATATAGCGGACCGGGGCTTAGTTACTGATTCATTTCCTGAAGCGTTGTTGAGGTTGGTTTCAGAGCCGCAGAAATGATATAATTAAATAAACGTATTTAAATCGTGGAGCGGGTGGGGCATACTGACAAACTGTGGTGAGTATAACGGTGGCCTCTAAAAGCGCGTGCACATCTGGCAGGACTTATTTAAAAGTGAAATTGGCAGGATTCGATAAGTCTGCATGGGAGAACAACTAGTGGACGCAGACACGCTTTAAATCGGTCGGTGGTGAAGTCTAAGTAGAAGCGGTCAAACAGAGCTTTCAAAATTCAAAAGCTGTGAAAATACTTTTGAAGGTGAAGTAAAGTGAGAGAGCAGAGCAATGGCTCAAAAGTCAAGGCCTTTCTCGTAAGCTTCATTTTTGGCTAAGTGAACGATAAATACGCGCAAAACAGTCGGGGCCGAAAGAAATTTATCAATGGCATGCACGAATGCATACTCTGACTGAGAAGAACCGATGTGCAAAAGAAGTTAACTCCAGGTTCTGGAGTACGTTAGGAGAAAGAAATTAGAGCCCAGAACAGTCCTCGCAGAGGGTGTGGTAATAGTATACTGTCTATTGCGGAGTGAATATCCAGTATCCGGGAAGAAGCACATTTGATTGGAAGAATAGGACTGCTTAGTTAATAGCTTATACAAAAATACCAAACTTAGCTTGATGCGAGGAAGCCACAGTGGTTCGATTTGGACAGATGAACGTCTCTCCCTGTAATTCACATTTGACGACCAAAAGATAAGCTGCTTTGTGAATCCTCTCTAAATACAGTCGATAATAATAATGTCGGATTCTCGCATACCAGAGAAGATTGAGGGACAATGTACGGGAAGGGGCCTGGAATGTGCTTTTGCACATGTAAAGAAAGCTCTCCTTGGGCTCAAAGGATATGAACAGACGACCAAGACACATTTTAATCCTCGCCGTTTGGAAGATAGCATGTTCGGCGAAAATGAAAGAGCAAGAATAACTCTAGCCAGGGTCCCTCACTAAGGACTGGCTGTCAGTGGGTGAACGGCCAATACATAAGGAACCACGGAGAACCTGGCATTTGCAAATAAGAAAAATGCACTTATCGGCAGAGAATTCCGTCGCCCAGGTTGAGCACTGCTCATTAGGAGTGGCCAAGTCAGCGAAGGTTTTAGGGGTGGTAGTACTGAGGTAGCCAGGCGAAAAAGTGTAGACTATCTTAATGTCATCCGCGGACAAGAACGGCGTACCATCAAGTATTGTCGGATACATCATTTATATATAAGAAGAAAATAAGGAGTCCTGAAATGCTGTCCTGAATAACACCGCTAGCAACAGGTTGTCGTTAAAACAACTGCATCCCTGCATCATAGAGTGTTCTGTTCCCCGTTCTCATTCTCTGCCGATGGTTTTCACAACTACGATCATTGAGTATTTATATTAGGTTGGCGCCCCCTAGTCACATAAATCGTCAGTATCTTTCCGCCTCTTAGTGTACGCCTAGTTATTATTGCTCCTCTCGCCCTTTGCCATCGTCAGATGATGCAGCTGCTCTAGGCAAATTATTCGATCTACTCTTACCTGTTTACTTCGATCGATTTTTCCATCCTTCTTTCTCCACGAACTGTTCATCACAATCAAAATCATTTCCAAGCCTCCAGGGCCGTTGTCATCTATGCAGACACACTTTCGACCTTTCGTAAGGAAAACAAAATATCACGGTTTTTTCAGGTAATCCAAATCCATCCGCTCCAACCTTACCTGTCTTTTCTGGTTGTTGCTACTGTAACGAACTTTTGAGCAATGCGTAGCCAAACTCGCAACGGATCCCGAAATCAAAAGACGATTATCCGTGATATTCTACGATACTAGATTATTACATGAACAATGGTATAAAAAATATAAAAACCTCAATAATACGATCACAAGGACTCAACAACGAGAAACCGAATAGCAGCGTGTGAGCAAACAGCACGTGCGTCACGCAGGTCCTGAACAAGGATGTGTCAAAGTAGCGCTCTGGGCGTGAACAAACAAACGTTGGTCCAGAAAAACAACCATTTCGTGAGGGCAAGTCAACAGTGTAGGCAAATGAGTGATGTTAGGACAAACACTGAATCGCGAGGGAAAAGGGAGGATTTTCCACGACCGGCTGGGACACCGCCCACCAAAATCCTCCTGGATCCTAAGCAGAGTCAAAGGTTTGGTATAAAGGTACTGATTCTTTCTACCTGCCTAGGCCCTGCTGTCAGTGCGCGCCTAATGCTCGTCGCCAACGTTCTACTACTGTCGCACCTAACCCATTGGCTACATAGACGTGAGGCTAGTCTACATCTTCCACAAGACCAAATGACCGATGGCGGGCGTGAAGGATCACATAGATGTTGTCCTCTTAAAGGGCCGTCCGGTCTTGGATGTATGTGCTTGAGTGTGTGTGTGTGTGTGTGTGCCGGGGTGTACAATGAAATCACAGGTATGACTACACATCAAAGGAGGACTTTCTGCAATGTCAACAAAAGACCGTGTGGCAAGAAAACGAATAAAGTGTAGCATGTGTGTGTGACCTGAGCTCCGCTACTTCCACTTATGCAAGAGGCATTCGGTAACGTCAACAAAAAGCAAAACAACGAACACTGTCACATGTTTGATGGGTTTACGGGATGTAGAGTGCGCCGTGCATGTGTGTATGTATCGGGATGTACAATGGGATCGCATTCATCACCACATATCGGAAAGAACCTTCTGTAATGGCAACGAAAGACCGCGAGGACTGCAACGTGTTTGACGGAGACCGTGTGGTGTATATGGTGTTTCTTTATCCACCTCGATGACTGGTGTGAAAAGGTTTACTAGGCCTCAGGGTTATCAGCTCCTCCGTCTTCGCTCTCGAGTAGGTTAATACTGCGTATGTCACGAATGAGCACTCCGTTAGCTGTCTTCACCTTCACCGTTCTTATCATTCCGTCAGTGCTTTTGATGGTTTCCGTAACTACTCCCAAAGACCAAGTGCTGAAATGTGCGCGTTCGCCGGCGATCATAACCACGTCCCCAAATTTGAATGGTCTTGTTTTGGCCGGCAGGTACTCCCGCAGCCATCGCCTCCAGAAGACCTTGGCCAGATAGTTCGCTTGCTTCCATCCGTGGAGGTAGCTCCCACGAAGGTTTACCGGCCCTTGGAAACCCTCGTTCAACCTTAACGTCAATAAGTCGTTCGGGGTGAGCGCCAGGTGGGTGGGGTCGCCGTTCATTACTGGAACCAGGGGGCAGTTGTTCAGGATTCGCTCCACCTCAGTCATGACGGTGTTTAGCGTCTCGTCGTCAGGCGGCTGCTGCTCCATGATTGACTGCAATATCCGTCTGGCGGACCGAATCATGCGTTCCCATATGCCGCCTCGGCGGCTGGCCTGTGGGAGGTTGAAATGCCATCGTATGCCGTAGGCCACAATTCGATCCTGCAGTTCGTCCCTGTTTATGTTCTTGTGCCAACGCAGCAATTCCCGGTGAGCGCCCACAAAGTTCGACCCATTATCTGAGTATATATCGGCCAGTACGCCTCTTCGGTTGATTAATCTTTGCAAGGCCCGTAGAAACGAATCGGTCGTCATCGAATGTGTGACTTCTAAGTGTACCGCACGTGACTTCATGCACGTCATGATACATCCGTATCGCCTTCTTAATCTCTTCCAGCACTTGGTCCACAAGGGCCCGAAATAGTCCAACCCGGTGTCACTGAACGGCCACCAGCCCGTAGTCACCCTGCATTCTGGTAGTGGGGCCATGAGTTGTTTGCCTGCTGTGGCATTGCGTCTCCTGCATTGCACACACCATCGGGTTACGCGTTTTACAGTCTCTCGTCCTCTCAACAACCAAAGACGCTTTCGGATGATGCTTGTCACGTGACTTTCTCTGGCATGTCCCCCCCCACGGCGTGGACGTGTTGAATCATTAGCTCTACTAAAGGTTGTCTTGCAGGCAGCAGTATAGGATACTTTGTGTCGAAGTTCAGGTGGGCGTTGGTCAGCCTACCATCCACCCGCAGCAGTCTGTCGATGGGTTTGGGGTTTAAACGCTTCAGCTCGCCTCTTGGAGACGGCATGTCTTTATTGGTCGGCCCCACTTCTTCCGCCCTCTTGAGTTCTCGGGCTAAAGCCTCGCGTTGTATCATTCTGAAAATATCGTACTCTGCCACTTGTAGCTCATCGGGACCTATCGGGCCGACCCGTATCCGGCCTGAAGGGCGTAGCCCTTTCATAACTAGTAAATTTCTATTGAACCTGGTTAACCAGACTAAAGCACGACGTGTCTTCATCCAGGAAGAAAACCTGACCAGTCGCGATAGAATGGATATCTCTTCGACGACGTTGGTTGCTATCACTACGCCTTTGATCTCCAGTTCCAATTCCGTAGGGGTTTTTAATTCGAACTCGGGCCAGTCCTGTTTGGGCAAGTGCAGGAAGTTTGGCCCTCTCGTCCACGGGTCCAGTTGCCTGAAGTTGTTCGCACCTCGGGAGCACAGGTCGGCCGGATTATCGCCAGACCTGACGTGATTCCACTGGTGCGTGGCTGATTCATCGTGGATAATCGTGAGCCGGTTAGCAACGAAAGTACCAAACCGGCTCCGGACGTTGGTAATATAATAAAGTACTATCGTTGAATCCGTCCAGAAGCTCACCGACGAAATGTAGAGATCGAAACATCTCTTCACAGCTTGCACCACCCTGACTGCCAACACGGCTGCGCTGAGTTCAAGGCGTGGGATCGAAACCGACTTCAGTGGAGAAACGCGGGCTTTGGCGAACAGGATCCTCGTGGTATACTGTCCATCTCCTGCGCACCATCGTCCGTACATCACAGCTCCATAACCGACTTCGGATGCATCGGAAAAGGCATGTAGTTCTCCAGTCCGTGTCGTATGGCCAGGAGTCAAACATCGTGGGATTCTTATGTCCCCTAGTTTCTTCAAGGTGTTCGAAAATTCTTCCCAGTCCAGCCGGTCCCCTCGGTCCAGTGACTGATCCCAATCAATTTTCTTACGGCACAGCCGCTGCAGCAAGATCTTTCCGGGTAGCAGCCATGGTGAGACGAAACCAAGCGGGTCGAACAAACTTGAGACGGCAGATAGTATGCCACGACGGGTTATTGGCAGCTCGGGAACGTTTAGTTCGAAAACAAAATCGTCCGTTTCCGCGTCCCATTGTATCCCTAAGGTGCGCTCGATAGGAAGTGGAGAGCCGTCCAAATCTCTTACCCTTTCGGCCTTTTCGTGATACGGGATGACCTTCAGCACTTCTGAAGCGTTCGACATCCATTTAGTTGGATGGAAGCCGCCCTCTTCCAGCAATCTCGTCAGACCCCTGAACTGCTCTAGAGCTGATTCCACATCGGCGAATGACCCAAGGTAGTCGTCGACGTAGAAGTTCCTGCTGACGCTTTCTACCGCCGTCCGGTTTACTAGATCGCCATGTTTGTTCGCTGATTCTCGGAGGGCGTAGTTCGCACAAAATGGTGACGATGTGGCTCCGAAGGGGTGGACGGTCATCCTATAATTCACCACTGCGTTGTTCCGGTCGCTCCCTTCCCACCACAGGAAACGCAAAGCATCTCGTTCTCCTACCGGAATCTTCACCTGATGGAACATTTCCCTAATGTCAGCAGACAAAGCCACTTTACCCACTCTGGAACGGCACAAAACATCGATCAGTGGTGTGGTCCAGTCAGGCCCCTGTAGTAGGCGATCGTTTAACGACTTGCCCTGGAACTTGGTCGCACAGTCGAAAACCACCCGCAGTTTATTGGGTTTCTTGGGGTTGATAACCGGGTGGTGAGGTAGATACCAGATACCCCCTTTGCTGTCGGTGTTAACAGGCACCTTTTCAACGTAACCGAGGGCATCGTTTCGCTTCATCAAATCCGCGTATCGTTCCCACAGATTCTGGTCTCGAATGAAGCGTTCTTTTAGTTGCAGTAATCGTTGGAGAACATAATTTCTGTTGTCAGTCCACGGGTCGACCGATGTGCGCCATGGGAGGGGAACCTCGAACTGTTTTTTGGGGCCTCTAGTGCCTTGCCGCACCGTTTGTAGAGCGAAGTGATCCTCTTGAGACAACGTCGGTCTTTCGTCTCCAATGTCACGGAACTCCTTCTCATACAGCCGTTGCAGATGATACCCTATGCGGTCCGTTTCGGCGGATAAGTAATTCACGGAACCGCGTACCCCTACTGGACCGTATAACATCCATCCCAGAGCCGTGCGTACGGCATAAGATGCCTGGCGGTCGCCCACTCTCTGGTCAAGCACCCAATGCGCCTCTGGCACGTCGCATCCGATGAGGAGATCCACCTCATCATCTTCCCAGTCTACAACGGTTACATCCTGCAGGTGGGGCCACCTTGTCAAGATTGAGTTCACCGACCTTGGTACTCGCATGGGGAGATCCGCTAACGTGAATGCCTCCGTTGGTTCGATTTCCTCGTTAGTGTCTAGAGAGATGAGTTGCAGCCTTAATCTACCGGCAGTCATTACCTGTGTTCCGCCCACCGTGCTCACTGCCAACGACGTCGCACCTTTAGCCAGTTGGTGTTTGTCGGCAAACCGCTCTTTCACTAAAGTGGTGTCGGATCCACTATCAACGAAAGCCAACGCCTTGACTACCCCAGTCGGGGTCACTACTCCCACGGCCACTACGCCTAAACGTACCGGTTTACTGGCAGATCGTGACGTTGAACAAATCCCGCTGGGCTTGGTACTCGCCTCGGATATGGTTACTCTCGCCTGATGCAACAGCCGATGGTGTCTGCCCGAGCAGCCCTCGTAACCCCATCGATTCCTTGTCCTACAGGCTGCTGCCCGGTGCGTGGTGTTGAGACAGATAAAACACGCTCCTGCCATCCTCGCCATTACCCACCGTTCGTCTATTGTGGCGTTGCCGAACTTGGGGCATTCTGGTAGGCCATGGCTAGTACCACAGGATCTGCAATTGGGTTGCGCCGTAGCATCTCGTGAAATGACGTGTGTATTGGTCCAAAACTGGTACTTTGGATGTCCCCTCACAACCCCAGTGGTCTTCAGCTCCCTCAAAACAAACAGACTTGGAGAAGGCAAGGATGTTCCCGAAGAAATTGCCCTAGTCAAGCTAAGGTTGGAGACGGAGAAAAGACGTCCGGAGAACAGCATACAAGAAGCCGCAGTCCCAACCAAAGTTTAAACTTAGCCAAAAACTTGTGAAAAAGCCCAACCCATGGTGGATAAGAAACAAGAACCTTTTCATGGCAGCCACTCTACTCAACATGGCTCACAGTGCAGTCGATTCCCACGACAGCCATTTTCGCACAGGGGCATCTCAACTCCAACCAATAAAAGGCAATTTTCCATTTTACCTACTGAGTTGGATACTTCAGACACTCCTGCTTGTGTCCCAATCACCCCTTAGTTTGGCACCGCCCTCCATGAGGACGCCTCCACTGCAGACGATAAACTTCTTCCTATTAGAATTTGTTCTGTTTCTAGTGGACAGGCACTAAAATGGTCGTATACAAACTGTCTCAGCCTACCGAACAAAGTGCTGGAGCTGAGACAACTAGCAACAGATACAAAACCACACACCTTTGCCACCACAGAGACCCGGCTCATATCAGATTATCAAGACCGTGAAGTAGGAATACCAGGTAACTCCGTTTTCCTCCATGGTTCGGGAAGAGGACGCGCTGGTGGGGTAGCTCTCTACAATAGCAACCTCCTACCCCAGGGCGTCCCCGCCCGAAGTATTTCATCAGCTATAGTGGACTCCTTGTGGGTGTTTCTTTACCTCTGCCCCTCCACTGCTTTACTTCTGGATACGATTTATTGCTTCCCTTCTACATCACCGACAGATTCACCCTTGATTGTAGAGCTTCCGAAAATCCTCAACACGTTTCACCCTTTTAGTCATCTTATTGTGAGAGACTTGAACGCCCTGGAGTGGACTGAGAAAGCCCTAGCATTGACAGTCGGTATGGTAAGCCATTGATGGATCTACTTGCCGGGAGATCTTGGACGCAGCACGTGATCTCCCTCACTAGGTCTAGAACGGGTCAACGCTCATCACTTCCAGATCCGATCGCAACCGATTCCATGCACAGCGTAGATGTCGTCAAACTTCAACCACCGCTAGGCAAAAGGGACTACGAAGTTCTCTCCTGCAACTACAAAATGAGGTGGCCAGCTATATCCTCCCCATACAGACTAGTCCGTTTGTTCAGTTGAACAGATTTCCAAAAGATTAAATCCTTCGTCAGAAGCGAAATGAGCGACATAACGGACAACATAGACATGGATGAACGCAACCGGCTACTAGAGCAATGTGTACTAGAGGAAGAGTTTTTATATGTGCCTAGAATCTGACAGATTCCAAAGGGTAAGGTACATCTGCCACCAACAATTAAACTTTTTTTCGACAAACGCTCTCAGCTCTTTGCCCAGTACCGACCCATATCCCTTCCGTCGGATGCAGAAGCCTTCAGACGCGTCGGGAATCTTTGCATGTCCCGGATTAAGAAACGCTTCGAGAAGCTACGGAAACGAACCTTAGACCGGACTCGTACAAACCGTTTCTTTCTCTATACAAACCTGCTCCACTGTGGTGAATCACGGTTCTCACTGCTCGCGCTGTTGCTCTCCGATGGCCCACCTACCACCTCTCGTTCTGAGGAAAAAGAAGAGGTTTTCAAATCTCACTTCGTTTCAGCTTTCGGCACAACGTTAACGCTTGCGTGTGGGCACACACCTCTTCAGCCAAACCAACTAGTCCCCTCGTTCGAGCACTTCACGGTGCCTCATGTTGAAGTGGAGGAGGGGCCTAACAAAGTTAACCCTTTCGGCCAAATGGGACCGAACGAAGTTCATCCCCGTATTCTAGATGAATCCACCTCCATTTTTGCAGCATCTTACTCTACGTTCTCTCAACGATGCAAAGACAACGGAACGTTCCAAAATTCCCGAAAGCATGCTGTATTTGTCTCAATTTATAAGAAAAGAGATCGGCACCTGTCTGGAAGTTATAGGCCAATAAGCCTCATCAGCGACCCTAGCAAAGTCTTCGAGCGCATTATGGAACTCGAGGTTTTGGCGCACCTGCGCGACAATAGTTTACTGTCTTCAGTGCAACATGGCTTCCTTTCTGGCAGGTCGTGCATCACCAATATGCTGACCGGTATGGATAACCTGACACAGGCCCACGATGATGACGAGATATCCCATGCTGCATTCACCGACTTTGTCAGAACCTTTAGTAGTGTCCCACATATTCCACTCCTGTACGAACTCAGAAGGTACGGTATTTCCGGTCGCCTGCTGTCCCTGATTAAGAGCTTTTCAAAGAACCAAACCTTCTCGGTTCGTGTGTGCACGTCTCAGTCTCCACCTAAACCTACCAGCGAAGGCGTCCCCCGGGTTCTGTCCTCGGTCCTCTCCCATTCTCCGTTTACATCGGCTACCTCCCTGATGTGTTTGCGGTTAGCGTAGGGACGTATGAAGATGACGTCACAACCTGGGACGCAGAGGAAAATGCTGTGTAATCAGTCAATAACTCGGTTAAACGTTGGTCAGCTGACTGAAGCCTCCCAATCAATGATGACAAATGCACAAGCACGTCACTTGGCAAAGCTACAACTCATCTTCAAGGTAAGTAGAAACACTAATCCAAACAGCGGATCAGCGCAAGTTGCTTGAATTCTGGCTGCGCTGTAATTTCTGGTTCTCCTTCCATCAAGAGAAAGCTATGAAAACCGCCTTCGGGGTTATAAACCTTAATAAATGTACCTTCTCGATGGTCTCCAAAGAGGACTTCTATCTTCTATACGAGACCTATATTTGACCCCGTTTGGAATACGGTGGCCAGAAAGTACATACTGTAGCCTTAAGAGATGGGACATCTTGGAGCGGATTCAACGGAGGGCGACCAAAATGGTACATGGTTTGCCATTTGCCCCGTACACGGTTCGTCTAATATCACTCAACCTCCACCCACTTGGGACACGCCGTTCTGGGGAAAACCTCGTCCTGATTTATGATCTATTCCCAACGGGCCCGGTGGATCAGCTTTCCACTAGTCCGAACTTGGAGATCTTGGGAGGACACACGAGGAAACTACTCTCACCCAGCCCAAGTACCTTCATTAGGCGACATTTCTTCTCGTCTCTGAAAATATCTCTATGAAATAGCCTTGCACAACAGGTATTGAAAGCTTCCTCAAAATAGACACTTAAGGCCAGACTAAGCAACGGGTGAGAACTAAAACCAATTCCAGCCAATTCGCTGGCTGCCCTTGGTTAGACAATTCTGTCCCGCAAATATTCCGTCACATTCTCAGTCCAGTATACTTGTACATGTAGGCAGTTATCAATGGGTCCGTTCCCGCCCTGTTACGAACGCATATGCGATTCACTCTCCTGTGCGAATTTTAGAACAAGAAAACCAGCAGTGACGTATTGATGTATCGATATTCATAATGTCGGACTCATGAACTATTTGGGAAACATTTATCTTGATACTCAGGTAGCCTCTAAGATGGTTGCCCTTATGTTATCGAGATTTTCCATTCCAGTTCAGTGGCGCAGAATAGAAAATACGCACAAGAGCTGGGAACATTTGGGCTCAAGCCTGGCAAACCCGAAGTCCTGCAAAACTTCGCGATTATTCCCTTTTTCCAGCGCTCCACTGCTATATGCTTTAACACTTCTCCTCCGCTGATATTCAAATTTCGTCGTTTATATGGGGCAAATTTTCGCTCTACATCCTCTGGTATTTGCCGGCCCCCTCCTTCATCATCATCCTGCCGCTTCTCTTGATATGCGTCCATTCTGAAGGTACTTGTAACCCATGGTCTCTGTATGCCGGTCTGTCCAAAAAGTTCTTTCTACCAGCCCCTCTCTAGTAAAAAGATGTTCCACGCTTTCTGTACCCAACCTTCTCTTGCGGGTACAGCCTAACATATAAGTAACCCAAGAACCAACCCAAGAAGCCAGTCAGCGGTATTCGACCAGTAGGTACCCCACGGCTGCTTTTGCGGTTCACCAGTTAAGCCTGTGGTTCCCTTGTTTGTGTCTAAGTCGGATGACGGCGTATTAGTTTTCCATATACTCCTGCCGTCCAGGCTCTTTCCTCCCCATTATCATATTCCTCCTATGTTAATCGACCACTACGACGTTCAACATATTTCCCAGCTGGAACTCCATCCAGACGGCAGTTATCTTTCTCTCCATCTACCTCAGATCCCTCTGAATACTGTTCTATCTATCACAACACCTGGCAGAAACCTCAAGTGATAGAATGGGGTCACTTGCTGACTGACTCTACCATGTCATCCTTTACACCTAGTGGCCAAGTGGTACAGCCTGACTGGTGTCTTCTGAGCCTTTACTTGATCCCTGCATCCGATGGCCAGTTTGACTGCAATCTAGCTGAAAGCCATATAAGCTCTTCAGACGGCTTCCTATTGGACTTAATGGAGCCTCTTACGGTTATTCCCCCGTGGAAGCTGCAAACCAAGCTTATGCGTCTACAAGCCGCACACCAGTTATTACTGCAATAGCAACCAGTGTCCGTTGTTTTCGACTGACGTAGATGGCCATTTTCCGCTGTACACTTCGGCCTTGACAACACACTTCTAAGGCCGAAAGAGTACCATACTCACGAGATAATAAGCGTTACCTATGGCTGTCTCCCGCTGATATATTTTACCTAACCGAGATCTCACTTTGCTAACTTAGAATGAATAACAACCACGCAAAGGAACTCATCTCAACAAAAGGCCCGCCCTGAATTTATAAAGCCACTCTCACTTATAGTGCCCAGTTCGGATACAGCAATGCCCCTGAAGACTCGATAAAATAATAGATTAACATCTTTTTAGGAGTAGTCAAGACTAATCCAGAAGAACACTTCAGTTATCTTCTTTGTTTCAATACTTCGCTCCTCCCTGACGGCACTCCTCTTCGCAATTCATTCTTCATATCTTTGGACTCCTTCTCACTTCCGCCAGTAGCAGGTTCAGATAGCTGGATGACAACGGTTATTCCTGGTAATCTCCTCTCTTTGTTCACAGTGTCCCGACTCTTCTGTTATTCATAAATGTTTCGATGAGCACCATTTTGCGCTTTCTCCTTTTACTTCGTCCATGGTACTTGAAAAAGCATCTTTCGTCACTTATTTGTCGTCCCTGTGTATGTTGAATCTTCTGCATTGGGAAACGGCGTTCGTTTCAACAACTTCATTCCTAAATGTTCCTCACTAACGCCGACGATGAAACCGAAACTGACCTGTATCTACCGCGTGAAACCTTGTCACTGCAGTTCATTTAAACTTGGCCCAATTTTATTCCTTTGTTTGCCAGAACAACCGACTCCTTCCTCAATAGTCTGTAATTTCCTGTCTCATTGAGCTACAACGCACACCTTGATCGTGCTTCCATGATTGCATCTCGGCCGAGGTCCAGAAATACACCGTTATTATTATGATTGTGATTATTATTATTATTATTATTATTATTATTGAGGGCTTGCTTTGCTTGTTTCATGCTTCATACTGAGCTTTGCGACCCGCTACTGATAATTTATCAAGATGTGCTATGCTACCTACTCGTTTTCCACGTGTATGAATCTATTCTTCGTCGTCTTTTGCTAACACAGCCCTTTCAACCTAATTTGAGTTTCGCTAATGTAAAACTCCTAGACTTGAGTTGTCTCTAATTAGACCAGTTAGATCTCGCCATTTGACCCTGATTTTCAGATTTGCCGGGCATTGATTAGAATTCATCACTGGGTCCATTCAAACTTCCTCTGTTATTCCTTGGTGTGCATACATTTATCTCAGGCCTATCTTCTTTAAGTCTATCCATCCTACGTTGGTCATACATTTTTCTGCATGATCATGAAGTATCTGTCCACAGAGTTGTCTGTGACACATGATTATGCATCTGGCATGCTTCGGGCCTCTCTGAAGTAGACAATTATTGCTAACAATTCTTGAAGGGGCGTAGAGCCGATTAGTTGCTTATGGAAGGATGGCTAAGCTCTTTCAGTAGCGAGTATGTTAAGTTTACGTAAGTGACTGCAAGCCAGTGGACTGTACCCAATCCGCGGTGCGTAGTAGGATTTAAAAATCTGAAGTTGGCCGTCGCGCATTCCGTATGTTCTGCGGATGAGGGCCATCGTTCTTTCTGTCTAAGTCACTTCATATCCGACTTTTGCTAAAAGGAGAAATTGCAGGAATACTGGAAGCCGGGACCTCCCATCAGTGGATTAGAGAGGAAGTAAAGTCAGCCTAAGGCCAGGGATCCGGCCACCATGTGGCATCGACCTGTAAGCAGGGCACTTTTAGCTGCGGAAAAAGTCATTTTTCAAGATTGCGGTGTATATCAAGAGCTTTCAGGTCGTCGAAAATTTGGGTTGGCAACTAGATAAAGGAATGGAGCTCAGGGGACTAGAAAATTCTAATATCACCGAAAAACAGAACCGCTTTGTCGTGGTGCATTACTCTAAAAAGGTAACGGATGTGAAGTAGGACACGCGGAAAAAGGCCTTCCACAGGTAGGGGAAGACAAAGACAAACTCCTTCCCAAAGCGAGCAGAGGTTGCGATGAGATCACTAAAATCAAGGTGACAGGTTGGATACGTGCTGGACTTTAAGAATCCAGGCTTGTGGTTGTTCGGTGGCCCACGGGTGAGGAGGAAGGAGGCCATCTTTTCCTCCGCCACTCGTTTCGCTGTCCTGGACATAAAGGGTTGCGGTTTATGAAGCAATAGTTAGCAGGGTAGTGCTAGGCTCTTTTTCCTGAAGATGCATATAACAGATGTTTTACTGGGAAAGGAAGATGCCTTGTGTCTCTGAGAGGTTTGTTGGGCTTAACAAAGAAATCTCTATGTCCGGATCATCAAGAAAATTTACAGCTAGATGGGTATCATTGGGCCCGAGGCAGGCTAGAGACCGACTGGAATCTAACAGCCTTTTGACCCCATTGGCCGAGAGTACTGGGGCTTTCAAGGTATCAGTATTCAACGGGGTACGATCACTGGTTTTATATTCACGGTGTGTCTTGGGGGCATAAGCAAAAAAATGATGAAAGCCCGGGCTTTTGACTGCGGCAAACCAATGCACAAGTTCTCTAGTGAGGGTAAATAGGGAACTTTGGTTGTAGACGGGGGGTTGAGGGTTTTGTTTGGACCAGAGAGGTGAACTATTTTATTCGGAGGGTAAAAAGCGCATATTTATTGCTCTTCCAGGTTGTTTCCACGTTCGCTCAGTAGCGGACGTGAGAAATGGCTAAGACAGAGGAGGGTAGAATGGTCGTTGGTCCTTTCGTAGGCTTGCTGCATGTTCTCAAATTTACAACGCTTCTCTTGCCCACTAGTGTTTCTGATGCTAAAGCTGACTATCCCGCCTAAAAGATATTTATATGGCAGAGCAGACTGGGGCGCACTGTATCCGACACTAGACAGGGATCAAATAATAATAAGTAGTCACTCCAGGTCTCAGTGAGCAGGAGAGAGGGGGAAAGTCTCAATTTGCTTCTTGAAATTCCCTAATTTTAATGGAGCCATTGGGCAATGGTTTCTTTAGAAGTTATATATCACAATTTTATGATGATAAGCGCAGAAGTGTCTGAGGACATCCGCCTTTGAATCCTGGAGGCCCAAAATAAAGACAAGCCCTGGAATATACGTATTACTTTGGTCCCCGTCGATTAGTTCGGTCAGTGGACTTGTCGATCACACCATCCACCCAAACACCACGTGCATATTTGAGTGATGCAATTTTCTACAAACTTAGGAAGTCGAAAGAAAGTGGACTGTTCAGTGTTTCAAGGCTTGGGAAGATGCTGTGCGGCCGTGTAAGTGCAAGGGTCCCTGTGACTCAACTGTCATTCCAATCAACAGTGGAAGCTGTCGGCCTTCAGCGTACGTTGGTGTGTGCCTAGAGGATAAGCTCCACAGGAGTCGCACGACTGGGACGAAAAGCAATCAATGAGCATGCCTGATAAAAGCATAACCTCAGTCTATTTCTGTTCGTAGTCTTATACGAGTTTGGGGAGGAAGCGTCATTCGGCATATATGACATAAGGCGCTGAATTGGTCTTATTTGTTCCCCCACGGAGCGCCGTGGGGGTTACTGTGGTAGCCCCTAATTTGTCGGTTCTTTCCGATGGTAAGAATTACACAAACTTACTTAGGGTTCACGCAGTTACTTACAGAGCATTCCACTTCACTAAAATCTGGGAAAGTGTAGTTTAGTTTACGTAGGTTTTGGTCACTGAACTATAAAGGTAAGGGACTTCGCGGTTCATTATTAGCTAATTAGTTTACCAAGAACATTTTCTTATAAGAAGTAGTTTTTTTGGAGCCATCTTTAGGTAGCAGAAGTTGGAGAGGTAAACAAGAAAGCTCACTCTGTGGTGTCGCATTCATGGAACAATGAAAGTAAACTCTGACAGAAAGAATAACACTAACAATTTTATCCCCAGACGGGAGTAAACATCTGTTTGCCATTTCATCATGCCTCCAGTTATCAGCCCTTATATGAATGATAATAAACGATGAGTTAGCAGGCCCATCAAGTAAGTACAATAATTCCCTAATTTCAGCTTTTATGGTTTTATGTTTAATGAATGCTTGAACTCTGCTAACGTCAGCTTCAGAAAGGGTGAAAATCACTTTATTGGGGAAGTCTGATAAATAGAACTCCAAGAGTGGGCGAAGCGTTTATTGGAAGGCATATTTTATTGTGTAGGTCTCCAAACGGTTTTGCTCCACAGACATCATTTAGAGAAATAGGCGTAGAATACCATTCCATGAAGTGTTTAATAAAGGAATTTACTATTTTGTCCTCTCCACTCAATGGATACAGGGACCCGGATCATGTTACGCAGTTTATATCCTTTGGTTAATCTGATCACGGCAAATATGCTCCTACCAAACAGTTAGGCTTAAATATTAGAAACGCGAGCGTGAATCCATCTCCACGTTGGCTAAAGAGCCCGCTGACAAGAAATTACATAGGAATAGTCCATTACTCCTAGCAGCCACTTAGGGGTCACGCGTTCATAGTAAAAACTTGCTTCACTGTCAGTTACAAAAGTAACGACCTTGTGGAAACGGTTCTGTTATTACGGGCATTTATCATATAGCTTATCAATGTGATAGCCAGTTTGCCAATTGAAGTTAGTCGTTCAGTAATTAACCTTGTATTAGGCCGCCGGGGACTGTAAGTCGCCATTTTATACAAGCCTGGTGCCCTTGGAGTGAACCGCTTTCTTCGTTTCTACGTTGGCAAAAGCGGATGGCCCCTGAACTGACAACCTGCAGTGGGGATTAAACCAAGATAGTGAATGGAGAGTTCATACTCTTTTCACTGCTTCATTACGCATATTGTGTTAAAAACATGTCCATTAGGCCACAGGCACCCCTTCAGATTGACTATTTCAATATTTAAAATGTAAAACTCACTGTTTCAACTAATATCGGTGATAAATATTTCTGTTCACTTCGTTACACGTAGTTGGGTTCAATACAGAAACCTGGGCTGTAGATTTTATTAGGTGGGGGAACCAGAAAAACAAGCTAGTTTGCTTCATCAATTCCCAGCACCATTCTCAAGTATGCCGCGTTCAAACGGTAAAAACCACCTAGTCGGTGCCACTAATGTAGACTTGGAAATAACGTTACCAATGACCAGTGTAGGCAAGGTGATCCGGTTCTTGCAGAATATAAAACCAAAAAGGGTTACCCCTAAAGGAATGAGTGAAACCTAATTACATCAGTAGTGGATGGGTTTATTTTCTGAGTGCAGAGATGTTCGTTTGAATACGAAAATTTTAACTACGTATTACAGATCCCATGCCTTGGTTGTCTACACTCGCAAACACAATATCTGTTGTCACGAATCCAAAATAAACCTTTCCAAGAAAAAAACCCCGATTAAACAAAGACTGTTAACTTGTTTTCATTCAGACCTGTGCAATATATATAACAGTGATTACCAAATTAAAAAGTGTGTGCACATATCCCGACCAAAGATGCTCCGTCTCAAGTGAACCATATGGAATAGCTTTTTATGATGTACAGAAGAACCTTTCCAACCAAACTACAGACCAACGGGCAATAACGAGACAACTAACTCCGCGCGCATAGAAGCAAAACTTACAGTAACGGTGGCTCATCTCAACCAGAGCTCTAAAGTGAGTAAGTGAATACGACGAGAACAAAGATGGGAAAAGAGGATGTTAAATGTCACTCACAATGGATGTCTTTCAGACAACCGGTGTCCACAAATGATAATTTAATACGGCTCTTCAACAACCAAAAGACTCTTTGGTGGTGAGCAAATCAGCTCAATTAGATACGCGCTCAACACGGTTCGCAGATTTATTAGTAAAAAGTCAGCTCCGAAAATGAATAGTTCTTTCAGACGAATCACACCAAATTTCATCATACTGTGCAACGTTCTTGGCTGAACCAGAGCACAGTTTTCAACAAACCTTTCCTGAAAGGTAAGGCTGTGCATCAGTGATGACTAACACACCGATCTGCTAGCGCAATGTCCAGCCCTCCGTTCCGTCATTGTGACAGCCAGTCTTTTACTTACTTCGTCCGCGACCACGGAAGGCCACACGGAAGCAGATAACAAACGGTGGAGTATCATCAAACATTTGCTTGCAATGGGCATATGCCACTCTTAAGCTGCTCAAAGTCCTTTCTCCGTTCTGGTTTACTTGGGTAAAGCTTTCGGATGAGCTGAAAAGCCGTCCCAAAACGCGACTGATCGTGGATGGTGTGTGACAACGGAGCTGAGTTACTTTAGCGAAATCTCTCATCAAGTAACACTGGGGTTGGGCTGAGACTTGGGCTGCATGCAGTAGCACGGACGAGACTGACAGACATCTGCACTTTCTTCTGATTTCCGAATGACTTGCTTTCTTAGGAGGAAAACAAACCAAAATATGATCGTAAATATGGAACTGGTCCGATATGTTGTCAACGTGACATCGGGCACTCAACCTGTGCAGCGTGAAACACCAACCGGAGTAAGACCTACAGTTTTTCCGTCCACCAGTTGACTATCATAACTAATTTTATCTCAAAGTTACCATCGGCTTACTGGCAGGTCAAGCAACACTAATACTTCCGCTAAAGCTGCAATTGAGACAGGCGATCGATCCTAGATGAAGGAAAAAGCATAAATCATTAAACTATGGATCTATTCACAAGAATCAAGGATAATTGTAGGATATATATGCGCAAGCTAAAAGCGTCTCTCATCAAACCAACCGCTCCTTCAGGCAAAGATTTTCTGGAAACATCCCGTCTTACTTTACCACGAAACATTCGTACCAGCTCCTCCTCGACTAAATTATCCCTGTCAGGATAAACCTGGCTGGCAAATCCAGGTGAAAGCTGAATTTTATAAGATCACCCACAACCACTCACATTAAATCAAACTACTATTTAAATTTTTTCTGACAGCTTACCTCCTGTACCTTAAAACGAGGGCGAATTCCAATTTCCGTCGCCCTAAAAAGTGTCCTGTAACACGTAGACATTTAGCCAAAGCCTAGAACGAATGGGGAGGACACATGTGCTCCATCAACGGTCCATTGTCTCGCAGTAACTAAATCTGATTGAGCGTCAGCGTCTCCACAAACTTAGTGTCCTCTGTCGAGGGAAGTAGCGGTCGAATTGTGAATTGTTGACCGTCACTTTTGTCGGAACAAAAGTATCAACATCTTCCAAACGTCTCTCGAGTGACTCACATCAGGTGGGCCAGAAAGCCAATTACCTCAAGCCCCAAAGCAAAACGTAAAATTATATTGTCCCTTATGAATGCATATTCTCGAATTCCAGACCGTCCTCTGGTATATCGCTTAATTTGGAAAATAAACGATTTAAAAGTTTTTGTCTAATCGGCGCTCCTTTTTCCGTGGACGGTTTCCGATCGGACCTGTGGCACATCCGATGCCCTACGTGAAATTCAAGAACATCGGCATAGGGGAGCCCCAATAGTCTATGGAAGTTGGAAGACAATTTCAACTCATGTACAAAAAAATGCAATCAATCGGTACGGAGTTTGAAGCGAGTTATGTGTTGCCATAAATTCATATTGAACAATGAACATTTGACCGTTACAAACAACAAATTGTTCGATTACAACCATTGGTCAGGCCGCGAAAGTCAGCAAAACTACAGAAAAGATTACCCAGAACGAGCCGACATGCAGTTCAAGTATAAGGGTCAAGAGAGAACATATGCGGACTGCAATCTAAGGTCTTTCCCGCTTATCTCCTTGACGAGAGTAATTATGGAAGCTAAGAAAGTGCGTCCCCTAAAATTAGCGAGTCCGTTCTGCTTACTGTTTTTGTTTTGTTGCAACTGAGGGACCTAGCCGGGTCGCGTCTACTGTAGGTTATTTCCCTTCTCGTCAGTTGCATGTGCCATCATTGGTTGGTTTGTATTGTGTATAAATACATACCTCGACTAGAAGCTTCCATCGTGCACACATTTGGTTGAACGCGCAACCATTCTCCATTATATTTGGGTCGTGATGATCACTCGGGTCAGTTTTGGCTCGCATGCTTTCGAGTCTTTGCGTATCGGGCATAGCCAGCATCTTGGAACCTCAACCTAGTTTACTTCCACAGTGAAACCCCATTTCTTGGTAGGCACAGAGCATAAGCATGATTATGAACTGGAGTGCCATGTAGCGCGTATGGATATATTGGATTTCATGTCGGATGATCCAAAGACCTTCACCGCATTCTGCGGTGTCGGCTTCAATAGGCCCGCATATCTAGCCAGCGACCCAGATACAATAAACCGCGTTCCATGGTCCAGGATAAAACGAATCAAATAATCAGGGATATCGTTGTAAACTCGTGAGGCAAACCCCTTACGACACACTCCGGGAAACTCTCCTCAAGTGTATGGCGGTACCGGAAGAGAAACGTATCTGGCGTGTTCTCTGCGAAATTCGACTGAGGTATATGATGCCATCAGAGTTGTTACGGAAAATGCGGTTATTACCGAGTGAAGCATCCATGGATGATGCAGCCCCGCGTTAACTTCAGACGCGATAACTCCCACCGTTTGCCCGAAGTATAGCAGCCATTCCGATACAAGTTGGGAGTTTAGTTAGGCGTGCAGACGCTGTGGATAAAGTCCTCGAGCAGGCCCATGCACCTGCCTTACAATTACATGCGTCCACCGGCGCCACCGCTACTCTGCCAGATGCTATCGGCGACCTCACATCAACGACTTCTCAACAAAACGCACTTAGAAGCAACTTTGGCATTCAGATTTTATGCCAGGGGGTTCGCGTTTTGGCGCAGGCTCTCAAACTGCGGGAGTGCACCCTCAAAATCCTACGACAACAGAGCCTCGCCAGTCGCCAATTCACAAAATGAGCCCTCAAACATGATTCACGATCCAGCAAGCGTTACCGCAACCGCCGTTCCCGGCCTCAGGCTCGCAAGTGAGGAAATCCTTATGACGTTTACCCCAACTATGTGATAGGGACAGGCTATACTTGCGCGCCGCTTCCCAGTCCCCTCATTTACGTGAAGGATAGGACCACTGGTATGTGTCACTCGATCAACGCGGGAGCTCAGATCAGTATAATACCCATTTCAAAATGATCCACCGTCTCCCCTACAGCCCTGACACTGCAAACCGCCAATGGTACCCCTATCCAAGTATACGGCAACCAATTTCTCACTTCAGATCTTGGCCTCCACCATCCTTTCCCGCGGATTTTCTTCATTGCCGAAGTTCACCAGGCTATCTTAGGTTCAGGTTTTTAGAAAGCCACGGCGAATTAGTTGATTTTGGTAAGCGACACATCGTAGGTCGAGTTGCGTCGAAGTTTGTTATCTGCTCTCATTCAAATATGCGCTCAGATGATGCAGTCGCTCACAGATCTGGTAAAAGGAAAGGTAAAGAGGCTGGTTTTAAAAGAAGCCGTAAGAGGTGCATTCGCAGTGCTGAGGCAGGCCATCAGCAACATAGCCTCGTTGTCATACCTAAACCCGACGGCCTCAATTGCCTTAGTCGCAGACGCATCAGCCAAATCCAAGTATAGCACTTGTGGTCGCGAAATCCCTGCTTTCTACTCAGGCGTCAGTCACTCTAAACACATCTTGTTGGGGCGCGAATTCACGGTCTACGCCGACCGTAAACAAATCATCCACGCATTGCGTGCTTTAACGGACAGATGTTCTCCCGGACAGCTTAGAACTTCAGATTACATCACCCAGTTCACGAGTAATGTATCTCACACTTCAGGCGTCGATAATCCGGTAGCAGCCGCACCACTTTCATTCACAACCCAGACCTCAGCACCTCTGTCTCGGGCGACCTCGAAGCTATTGCATACGCACAAGCAGGCGATCCCCATGTCAAGGAACTCCGTAGCACTTTATTGCTGCGGCCCCAGTCGGTTCCTATTCCTTCAGCGGAAGGTGCGACTTGTCCAGAGGCCACCCAAGGCCAGCCGTGCCGCTAGCTTTCGGGCGACAGTTTTTCGAAACCTCCCGTTTCGTCCCATCTGGGTGTGAGAGCTTCCACTCAACCCATCGGCGACCGTGATGTTTGGCACATTGCAAACAGCGACGTTAATGCATGGGCCCGTAACTGGATTCAGTGCCAACGATCGAAATTTTATGGACACACAAAAGGCCCACTGCACAAATTTCCGGCCGTCAACTCACGTTTCCATCACGTGCATGTTGACCTAGTGGGGGCGTTGCCCCCATCACGAGGTGTAACAGCCGGTCGTGGAAAATCCCCTATTTCCCCCGCGATTCAGTGTTTTTCCCAGCATCACTTATTTGCCTACACTATTGTCTTGTCCTCACGAAATGGTTGTTTTTCTGGACCAACTTTTGTTTGTTCACGCCCAGAGCGCTACTTTGACACATCCTTGTTCAGGACCTGCGTGACGCACGTGCTGTTTGCTCACACGCTGCTATTCGGTTTCTCGTTGCTGAGTTCTTGTGATTGTATTATTGAGGTTTTTATATTTTTTATATCATTGTTCAAGTAATAATCTAGTATCGCAGAATATCACGGATAATCGTCTTTTGATTTCGGGATCCGTTGCGAGTTTGGCTACGCATTGCTCAAACGTTCGTTATAATACTCAATAGATCAATTTGGAACGAGGAAAAACACGCAAAATGCCGAAAAAAGGATCAAAAGCAGTCGAATCCGGACAGGAAGTAATACGGCAAGTCTCTGGGGAGGTTTTGGGTACATATGATTCTTTAGTTAATGCTAGATCACCTAGTCCTGTCAGTGCTAGTTCATGTGGTAATGAGAGCAATATTGATCGTAAGGATGTCGATTTATATAAGCTAAGAATACTAGACCTAGAGCAACAGTTGTTATCGGCAAGACAACAAGCCCAGGAAGCAGAGAAGAAGTGTATACAGAAAGAGCGAGAGCATGAGACCAGTGACTTTGACACTTCCGATAGATTAGGGTGCAGTAAGATAGGGAACCCCACGCCGGTCGCCGACTATAAAACACCATCGATCGATCTGCCTAGAGTGGAGCTAACGGTCTTCGACGGGCGAGCTGAGCAATACTGCAAGTTTGTCAAGCAGTTCGAGACGTTCGTTGAAAATAAAGTAACCGACCCTGGGCAAAGGCTGTTTGTATACGACCATTTTAGTGCCTGTCCACTAGAAACAGAACAAATTCTAATAGGAAGAAGTTTATCGTCTGCAGTGGAGGCGTCCTCATGGAGGGCGGTGCCAAACTAAGGGGTGATTGGGACACAAGCAGGAGTGTCTGAAGTATCCAACTCAGTAGGTAAAATGGAAAATTGCCTTTTATTGGTTGGAGTTGAGATGCCCCTGTGCGAAAATGGCTGTCGTGGGAATCGACTGCACTGTGAGCCATGTTGAGTAGAGTGGCTGCCATGAAAAGGTTCTTGTTTCTTATCCACCATGGGTTGGGCTTTTTCACAAGTTTTTGGCTAAGTTTAAACTTTGGTTGGGACTGCGGCTTCTTGTATGCTGTTCTCCGGACGTCTTTTCTCCGTCTCCAACCTTAGCTTGACTAGGGCAATTTCTTCGGGAACATCCTTGCCTTCTCCAAGTCTGTTTGTTTTGAGGGAGCTGAAGACCACTGGGGTTGTGAGGGGACATCCAAAGTACCAGTTTTGGACCAATACACACGTCATTTCACGAGATGCTACGGCGCAACCCAATTGCAGATCCTGTGGTACTAGCCATGGCCTACCAGAATGCCCCAAGTTCGGCAGCGCCACAATAGACGAACGGTGGGTAATGGCGAGGATGGCAGGAGCGTGTTTTATCTGTCTCAACACCACGCACCGGGCAGCAGCCTGTAGGACAAGGAATCGATGTGGTTACGAGGGCTGCTCGGGCAG
This sequence comes from Fasciola hepatica, assembly GCA_948099385.1. NCBI lineage: Eukaryota > Metazoa > Platyhelminthes > Trematoda > Plagiorchiida > Fasciolidae > Fasciola > Fasciola hepatica. The sequence goes on along the minus strand of CANUEZ040000182.1, from coordinate 10,101,850 downwards.
ACACCATCGGTTGTTGCATCAGGCGAGAGTAACCATATCCGAGGCGAGTACCAAGCCCAGCGGGATTTGTTCAACGTCACGATCTGCCAGTAAACCGGTACGTTTAGGCGTAGTGGCCGTGGGAGTAGTGACCCCGACTGGGGTAGTCAAGGCGTTGGCTTTCGTTGATAGTGGATCCGACACCACTTTAGTGAAAGAGCGGTTTGCCGACAAACACCAACTGGCTAAAGGTGCGACGTCGTTGGCAGTGAGCACGGTGGGCGGAACACAGGTAATGACTGCCGGTAGATTAAGGCTGCAACTCATCTCTCTAGACACTAACGAGGAAATTGAACCAACGGAGGCATTCACGTTAGCGGATCTCCCCATGCGGCCGATATATACTCAGATAATGGGTCGAACTTTGTGGGCGCTCACCGGGAATTGCTGCGTTGGCACAAGAACATAAACAGGGACGAACTGCAGGATCGAACCGTGGCCTACGGCATACGATGGCATTTCAACCTCCCACAGGCCAGCCGCCGAGGCGGCATATGGGAACGCATGATTCGGTCCGCCAGACGGATATTGCAGTCAATCATGGAGCAGCAGCCGCCTGACGACGAGACGCTAAACACCGTCATGACTGAGGTGGAGCGAATCCTGAACAACTGCCCCCTGGTTCCAGTAATGAACGGCGACCCCACCCACCTGGCGCTCACCCCGAACGACTTATTGACGTTAAGGTTGAACGAGGGTTTCCAAGGGCCGGTAAACCTTCGTGGGAGCTACCTCCACGGATGGAAGCAAGCGAACTATCTGGCCAAGGTCTTCTGGAGGCGATGGCTGCGGGAGTACCTGCCGGCTCTGCAGACTCGACAGAAGTGGCTGGCCAAAACAAGACCATTCAAATTTGGGGACGTGGTTATGATCGCCGGCGAACGCGCACATTTCAGCACTTGGTCTTTGGGAGTAGTTACGGAAACCATCAAAAGCACTGACGGAATGATAAGAACGGTGAAGGTGAAGACAGCTAACGGAGTGCTCATTCGTGACATACGCAGTATTAACCTACTCGAGAGCGAAGACGGAGGAGCTGATAACCCTGAGGCCTAGTAAACCTTTTCACACCAGTCATCGAGGTGGATAAAGAAACACCATATACACCACACGGTCTCCGTCAAACACGTTACAGTCCTCGCGGTCTTTCGTTGCCATTACAGAAGGTTCTTTCCGATATGTGGTGATGAATGCGATCCCATTGTACATCCCGATACATACACACATGCACGGCGCACTCTACATCCCGTAAACCCATCAAACATGTGACAGTGTTCGTTGTTTTGCTTTTTGTTGACGTTACCGAATGCCTCTTGCATAAGTGGAAGTAGCGGAGCTCAGGTCACACACACATGCTACACTTTATTCGTTTTCTTGCCACACGGTCTTTTGTTGACATTGCAGAAAGTCCTCCTTTGATGTGTAGTCATACCTGTGATTTCATTGTACACCCCGGCACACACACACACACACACTCAAGCACATACATCCAAGACCGGACGGCCCTTTAAGAGGACAACATCTATGTGATCCTTCACGCCCGCCATCGGTCATTTGGTCTTGTGGAAGATGTAGACTAGCCTCACGTCTATGTAGCCAATGGGTTAGGTGCGACAGTAGTAGAACGTTGGCGACGAGCATTAGGCGCGCACTGACAGCAGGGCCTAGGCAGGTAGAAAGAATCAGTACCTTTATACCAAACCTTTGACTCTGCTTAGGATCCAGGAGGATTTTGGTGGGCGGTGTCCCAGCCGGTCGTGGAAAATCCTCCCTTTTCCCTCGCGATTCAGTGTTTGTCCTAACATCACTCATTTGCCTACACTGCACTTTGTCTTCCCTCGGCGAGCAGAATCGCAGACTCTGGTGAGGTACTAATGTTAAGTAATGGATGCCTTTCCAGCACAGAACAGGAACCCTGAGACTCAGAGTGGTTTATCTGGGCTTGATTGGTTGGAGAATCGGTTACAATCGCCCAAAATTGAAGTTCCGTGTTTTGGTGGTTACTCGAACCAGTACTCTATGTTTTTCCGTCAATTTGAAAATTATGCTTCTTCGCGTATCTTTGACGAAGATAATAGTAGGACTTTCTTCTTTATTGTGGAGGAAGGGCAAGGAAAGTAATACAAAGCTCTTTATTGTATTCTGCAAAGGAACGATGTAAAGGAGCTAAAAGATGCAAAAAGAACTGTTTGGTCGGCTATACAACATTGTGAGCGCCTTTTTGGATAAGATTACCGGTTACGAAAACATTTTTTAGATGCTGAAGGGATTTCAACATACTGTAATAAACGATCAGCCTTGCAGACGCTCTGAGGCAGTTGGAGTAGTCGGACTATTTAGGTTCAGTCACCGTCATAGGGAAATTCCTCACGATGTTTTCGCCTCCCATCGCCTTGGATCGGGTTGAAGGGTCACAACAAATAATGCCGATCGCGACGTGAGGTTTTGTGGTCCATATGATTTCTATGGATATGAAGCTCGGTTGCAACAAAACCTTTACAGCTACTTGCTTCAAATCAGGGGAAGATAACGGACTCCCAATCCAATGACGGCGTAAGCCGTAGAAAAGCTTGTGCCTTGTGCGCCGACGACATTGTTTGTTCCAGATGTAGAGGTAGACGTAGTCTCACGAACTGCTCATATATCCACAATACAATAAAGAGCTTTGTATTACTTTCCTTGCCCTTCCTCCACAATAAAGAAGAAAGTCCTACTATTATCTTCGTCAAAGATACGCGAAGAAGCATAATTTTCAAATTGACGGAAAAACATAGAGTACTGGTTCGAGTAACCACCAAAACACGGAACTTCAATTTTGGGCGATTGTAACCGATTCTCCAACCAATCAAGCCCAGATAAACCACTCTGAGTCTCAGGGTTCCTGTTCTGTGCTGGAAAGGCATCCATTACTTAACATTAGTACCTCACCAGAGTCTGCGATTCTGCTCGCCGAGGGAAGACAAAGTGCAGTCTGACTTCTTTTCGCTCCGCACAACCTATCGGCAAGGCTATTGGACCCGTTTCCCTAAAGCCACTTTCTCGAGGCCTTTGACATTCGGAGCCCTATTCATGTCCTGAAACGCATGCTTTCCAGCCAGTTAGCGGCATAATCCGAGGAGCCACATGTCTCCCGGCATAAATACTGAAACGCTGGTGATGATTTACCAAGGGGGGGGGGCAGGAGCAGCCTCACTATCAGATTCTGCACTAAAATATCCTCAGGAGATGGATCAGTATCGAACGACAGGAGAAAGTGCGTGCAGTTGCGGAGGTGTTGGTGTAGATAAACTGTTGTGTTTTGTCCACCGGCTGCGGGAAGAGTGACTTGAGCACCCGCTGCATTTTCCCGACTCCGTATTCAGCGTGTTTGAAGGCGACTGTGAACTTTGGAGCTACCATGTCACCAAAGTGTCGAAGAAAGCAACTAAAGGTGATATCGGCTGATTCAGTCTGCAGACCGGCCTTAAGATCTGTGCGGCAAACTTGGAGTGCTAGTGGTGGTCACTCCCGCCAGTCTAGGTTTCAGACCTGATAAGGCTGTCATGAGAAGCCGATAAAAAATTTATTTTATTCCGTTTAACGGTGAACGGTGCGCTGTGGGACGACCGCAAAGGTTGACCTAAAGCTGCAGAAGACTGCTGAGACCCCTCTAAATGGTCTAAGCGGTCTGTGGTGACTATGAGTGAAAAATCGAATGCTGCTACCTAGTGTTCTTAGAAAGCTTAGGTGACTGCCTCACTAGCAACGTTGTGCGAAAGAGCGGCTAACATCCATCTGGTAAAGGGACCCCAACAGGTGAGAGGGTATATGACACCTCGTGATGGGGGCAACGCCCCCACTAGGTCAACATGCACGTGATGGAAACGTGAGTTGACGGCCGGAAATTTGTGCAGTGGGCCTTTTGTGTGTCCATAAAATTTCGATCGTTGGCACTGAATCCAGTTACGGGCCCATGCATTAACGTCGCTGTTTGCAATGTGCCAAACATCACGGTCGCCGATGGGTTGAGTGGAAGCTCTCACACCCAGATGGGACGAAACGGGAGGTTTCGAAAAACTGTCGCCCGAAAGCTAGCGGCACGGTTGGCCTTGGGTGGCCTCTGGACAAGTCGCACCTTCCGCTGAAGGAATAGGAACCGACTGGGGCCGCAGCAATAAAGTGCTACGGAGTTCCTTGACATGGGGATCGCCTGCTTGTGCGTATGCAATAGCTTCGAGGTCGCCCGAGACAGAGGTGCTGAGGTCTGGGTTGTGAATGAAAGTGGTGCGGCTGCTACCGGATTATCGACGCCTGAAGTGTGAGATACATTACTCGTGAACTGGGTGATGTAATCTGAAGTTCTAAGCTGTCCGGGAGAACATCTGTCCGTTAAAGCACGCAATGCGTGGATGATTTGTTTACGGTCGGCGTAGACCGTGAATTCGCGCCCCAACAAGATGTGTTTAGAGTGACTGACGCCTGAGTAGAAAGCAGGGATTTCGCGACCACAAGTGCTATACTTGGATTTGGCTGATGCGTCTGCGACTAAGGCAATTGAGGCCGTCGGGTTTAGGTATGACAACGAGGCTATGTTGCTGATGGCCTGCCTCAGCACTGCGAATGCACCTCTTACGGCTTCTTTTAAAACCAGCCTCTTTACCTTTCCTTTTACCAGATCTGTGAGCGACTGCATCATCTGAGCGCATATTTGAATGAGAGCAGATAACAAACTTCGACGCAACTCGACCTACGATGTGTCGCTTACCAAAATCAACTAATTCGCCGTGGCTTTCTAAAAACCTGAACCTAAGATAGCCTGGTGAACTTCGGCAATGAAGAAAATCCGCGGGAAAGGATGGTGGAGGCCAAGATCTGAAGTGAGAAATTGGTTGCCGTATACTTGGATAGGGGTACCATTGGCGGTTTGCAGTGTCAGGGCTGTAGGGGAGACGGTGGATCATTTTGAAATGGGTATTATACTGATCTGAGCTCCCGCGTTGATCGAGTGACACATACCAGTGGTCCTATCCTTCACGTAAATGAGGGGACTGGGAAGCGGCGCGCAAGTATAGCCTGTCCCTATCACATAGTTGGGGTAAACGTCATAAGGATTTCCTCACTTGCGAGCCTGAGGCCGGGAACGGCGGTTGCGGTAACGCTTGCTGGATCGTGAATCATGTTTGAGGGCTCATTTTGTGAATTGGCGACTGGCGAGGCTCTGTTGTCGTAGGATTTTGAGGGTGCACTCCCGCAGTTTGAGAGCCTGCGCCAAAACGCGAACCCCCTGGCATAAAATCTGAATGCCAAAGTTGCTTCTAAGTGCGTTTTGTTGAGAAGTCGTTGATGTGAGGTCGCCGATAGCATCTGGCAGAGTAGCGGTGGCGCCGGTGGACGCATGTAATTGTAAGGCAGGTGCATGGGCCTGCTCGAGGACTTTATCCACAGCGTCTGCACGCCTAACTAAACTCCCAACTTGTATCGGAATGGCTGCTATACTTCGGGCAAACGGTGGGAGTTATCGCGTCTGAAGTTAACGCGGGGCTGCATCATCCATGGATGCTTCACTCGGTAATAACCGCATTTTCCGTAACAACTCTGATGGCATCATATACCTCAGTCGAATTTCGCAGAGAACACGCCAGATACGTTTCTCTTCCGGTACCGCCATACACTTGAGGAGAGTTTCCCGGAGTGTGTCGTAAGGGGTTTGCCTCACGAGTTTACAACGATATCCCTGATTATTTGATTCGTTTTATCCTGGACCATGGAACGCGGTTTATTGTATCTGGGTCGCTGGCTAGATATGCGGGCCTATTGAAGCCGACACCGCAGAATGCGGTGAAGGTCTTTGGATCATCCGACATGAAATCCAATATATCCATACGCGCTACATGGCACTCCAGTTCATAATCATGCTTATGCTCTGTGCCTACCAAGAAATGGGGTTTCACTGTGGAAGTAAACTAGGTTGAGGTTCCAAGATGCTGGCTATGCCCGATACGCAAAGACTCGAAAGCATGCGAGCCAAAACTGACCCGAGTGATCATCACGACCCAAATATAATGGAGAATGGTTGCGCGTTCAACCAAATGTGTGCACGATGGAAGCTTCTAGTCGAGGTATGTATTTATACACAATACAAACCAACCAATGATGGCACATGCAACTGACGAGAAGGGAAATAACCTACAGTAGACGCGACCCGGCTAGGTCCCTCAGTTGCAACAAAACAAAAACAGTAAGCAGAACGGACTCGCTAATTTTAGGGGGACGCACTTTCTTAGCTTCCATAATTACTCTCGTCAAGGAGATAAGCGGGAAAGACCTTAGAGTGCAGGCAGCCCTTGTTCTCCCTGATCCTGTGTACAGTCTTCAAGCTGGCTTGAACTGAATAATTTGACACCAGAACGCTGCTCTATTTCGTTTTGTCTGCTGTTATCTCTATGTTTTTCACGCAGCTGCTTCAGGCAATTTAACCAATCAAAATTTCCTCTCACCTTGTAACTGAGAGCATTTATGGATAATTTTCGTGCGGTAAATTTTAGCCTTGCTGTAGCATGCCCTCACTGGTCTGCTTCGTTTATAGCGTCTGTATTACAGAAGTCTTCCGGTAATACCCCCATCTTCCCATACCCCGGTTACCAGAATAAACAGTTTCATTCAAACTCGCGAAGATCAAAACATTTCAGATATAATATCCCAGCCCCTAGAGTCGGGAAATACTGTATCTGAGTACCACCGAACGAATCGAACAGTTACCCTACACAGCCTGATAGCGGCTGGCCGTTTTAATAACTCTGTCGCTTTCTAAATCCTCACGAGGTTTAGAAACTCCCTTGATGCAGTCATTTTCAAGGTACCGTAGAGAATACACCTCGAGCATGTCAAGCGTACGTTGGTAAATGCCTGTGGTATGGCCAACCTTCCTTGTCAAATATGAGGACTGCATAAGAAAATTCAGCTCTTCAGCTGTCAAATCCTCATGCAATTTCAGGTGATTCATGCCCCAAAGTTGTTCATTAAATGTATACCACCATATTTCCTAATTTGCCTCCATGAAAAAGTAGAAATATTTGGAGATAAAACCTCTCTTCGAAGGGCAATCACTAGATCTTCCTCAACTTTCCATACGAGAATGATGCCTGGTGATTCCCAGCCTTTGACACTGACAGCTTGTAACTAACCGCTTCTCCTCAAGTCCCCAAGGCTTTACCTTCACACGCTTCTTTTGTTTCATTACAACCACCCCCTACCCACTCATCCGCTTTCGAGCTAGACTCTTTAAAGGATGATACCATTACTGTTGATCTGCACACGTCCGTTTCTCTCCTCTTACTGCAACTACTGCCTCGCTCTCCCACTTCACCACTTGTTGTGCACACCTCTAACTCTAATTCGCTGTTTGTTACCCCCGATGATAAACTACTCCCCTTTGATAGAAACAGATCTACCAGCCTTTCCAACCTTCCCACAAACCCCTCCTTCATCCAACGGCCCCCTTCTAAATCAGCTCACCTTAGCTCACCGAATCAGAATTTGACCCTGAAAAGTATCCTTTGTTCCTAAGGTTCTGTGGTCTCTGCATACTCACTGCATTCGCTGCCAGCAAATACTAGAATACCGTCCTCACAAGTCTTCCTCTCTGCCTCATGTCATACCCCCCACCTGGCAACTATTTCTACTGCTCCCGACACTAAAAGTTTCATATTTGGTGTAAAGCCCAACAAACAATACCCCTCCCGTAACGCGCAGCCTAATCTAACCCCCCCCCTCTTACACACCCCCATTCCTCAAATAATTTAAATCCTGCCCTCTGCACCTCTCTTCGGTCGATTCTCAGTTATGACTGGCCGGCATTTCTCAACTGCTCCTCATCACCCCTGCCTGCTATAGACAATAACTGGGAGCCGTATTTTCCATTGTATTTCATTTCAAATTTCCCAGCAATGGCGGATAAATTGCGACAACGGCGTATACGTAATAGCATGGAAATGTTAATGAACGAACTACTGAACTGTCTTGGACCTTATCTCTCAACTCCGACAAAGGACAATAAAAGGCCAGCGGGCACTTCGTGACCGAAGACACTCACTGAAGCTGATCCCGGAGAATGCTGCCGCGCTGGTCCACAAAAGGCGCCGGTGAGGAAGAAAACTTCTACCTTAGGTGAAACCCAACGAATGTTGTCAATTTAAATGCATACCGAACGGATGAAAGCGTTTGGTATTTCAAATCGGAGGATATATACTGTTTGGGAAAGGTCAGTTAAACCTTTCTTTTGAACCCCATTTCCAGCTGATATGTACTTGGGTGAAAAACAACTGCAAGGCCAAATTTCCGGAAACCCCGCTCACATAAACAAATCAAAATAAACCCAGAAACTGGTTGGTAATTAGAAACGACAGACACTGCTGTGTGAAGGTCAAGGTTCTCAGGAATATCCAATAGGCTCGATCCCACTCCAAGCAAGAGGGTCACATTCTGGATAAAATAAACATGATAAGTGAATACGACAGGAGATACATTATAAACGCATCAAAGCTTCTCGTCTGTGAAGAGTACACTACTAGATGGCCAACTTTTCACTCATCCGTCTAAATGATGCCAGCTGCTAACCTTCTTAAATTCTAAGAGAAAGATATGGCGAAAATTTCCTAGGAGTCTTTATGTCTCATTAGTTTCGGGGTTATCCGAAGTTTAACAGAGCTGTGGACCGATCTCTCCGTAGCAGAAGATTTCCATCCTGAATGCAGAAAATCAAACTGGTCGACGAGAAACATGATAAACCGAGAAATCAATAATCCGTGGGCTTAACAAGAAGTGGAGAGGTCGTTGGAATGCTGAGCGCCAAAATCTATGGAGACTGGACCCCTTCCTTTATATTAAAGATTAACTGCACAGAGTGACTTTGCACCTTCTCAAGCTTACGCAAAAGATTTACATTTACCTTTTGCATTTATTATAGCAGTTTGCAGCAGCCACCTTTGTTTCGTCTGTCTTGCGAAGGACGTTTTACATTCTTTCGTCGATACGCACCATCATAATGATGGATTACTGCAAATTTCCTCGAATGTACACCCCTCACCCATACCCCTGAAGACGCTCGCAACCCAGAAGAATTGGTTGCTTTTAGCTCCTTCACTTTTGAATGGCTGTCACCTCGAGTTAAACTTACACTTCCTGGAAAGACAGGAGCTACCAGGCCGCCCTACCAACATTTTTCTGGGGCCTAAATTTTAGCTTATCCTGCTGAACAAAAAACGATTCCCACCTTGTAAAGAAAATTGGATCCGTTTATCCTGAAAAAAGCGGTCATACTGTCGCCAACTTTAGTCCCGGTAAAGTGGTTTTAGTCAGTGGATCACTGTTCAGAACAGAACGGATGGAAACCGAAGGCGTAAAAGATGTGGAAGCAGGTTGCCGCAAGTTTGCAACTTTGGAGGACGTCTATAATGATTCAGCCCTCTCTTGCTGTTGCCTTGTTTTCGCCTTTGTGATGTTCTGACTGTCGAGCGTGGCTTTAAGTTTGCGAGCCTTTTTTCACCAGTTGAGGTGGCGTCCTCAGTGCGTGTACGCTGGTAATAGAAATCCGGCGTATTTATACTCCGGCCCTAAGACCTTACCATGGGCCTCGAAGACAAGCTTGCGTCTAATGCTCCATGTTCTTGTTCTCCTGTTTGGCCTCTACTAACCGGAGACAAGGCCGCTAGCGGTTGGGTGGAGACTCTCATCAAATCTGCCGTCGAAGAAATCGCCTGTGTGCCACTGTCAACCGCAAGCTGCGTGCTGAAACTGCTTCCTCTCTAAGATAATATTTACGTGGGACAACTTTTTAAAAAAAGAAAGGCATTGTTGAGAAAAACTTTCAAATTTCTTTTAGATCACCGCCTACGGTGAGGTCCCGACCTACGCCCAAAACTTATCCATCTCACTTGTCAGCCATGTTTTCGGGTAGTGTTGAGTTCTCCTTTCCATCAGCCTTAAAACATAAATTAACAAATAAATGATGGACACGGGATAAAAGCAAACTACATCACTTCCCTTCATACTTTGGTAATTATCCTGTCCTCGCCTAGCTCTTCCAATTGTTTCTCCCCTAAGCAACTAGAAAAACGGATATGTATGCATACGTACACCAGACTGGGAAATATATATATATATATATATATTTATGCTGTCCAATTTTATAATCAGTGGCCTTGTGCCCTTAAGTTCCTTCGTCATTCTGTGTTCCCCAGCTTTTTTCAGACTTGTGCATCGGCGAAAAAAGTGAAATGAAGGTCCGAGAATATTTGAGCTTGTGCTTTTTGCCCGCAAATTATTAGAGACTTCAGTAAGTTGTCGGTTACGGCCTTTATTCCCTGTACAACCTCTTTAAGGAGCAACAATATTATTTTTTGACTTTTGGACGACTTCGAGTGCGATGTATACACTTATCTTCTCAATTAGCGACAAAAATGCCTTTTTTCAGCCGGTCGTGGTTCCTAAGTGAAAGCAGGTGTCCTGTTTTTCCATAATTACCGGGAATTGGTGAAATTGCATGGATCAAGCCCACCAAAAGCCCGACAAAACCCCACGGAAGGTCAGTTTAGGGTTCTGTCACGTACACCTAACTGAATAACACAGAGGTAATAAACCTTCCCTTGGAGAGTGCAAGAGAAATTAGACAGCCGGTTACTGTTTGCTAGAGGAACGGTAGCCGTGGGACTGGTGCGGCAGAAATCGTAGGTCTCACTTGAATCGTAATACGCTTGAGGAAACAGCTGGCTGGTTGCATATCGTCTGACGAGGAAGCAAACCAAGCTAAGATTGTTTAGCAGACAAGAAATAAAGTCCGATTTTATTACCGACCATATAGGTTGCAACCATAAATACCAACAGAATACGGTCACACGGTTAACTGGCCCGATGGGTTGCATGAAGGGCAACTTGCCACTGTCGCTGTCAGCGTTACCACACAATCGAATCCACCTACATTAACGCCAACGAGGCTGGTCTACTCACTTCCAACATCACCGAGAAAGTTACTGCAACCGACTAAAATTGTCATTTCAGCTTCCATTTTTCTTACCGCCAAAGAATGTCTCTTTATTTCAAAAACTCGAGGAAAGATCGTTGTCGTCGTGAATCTCTCTGCGTGGTGATAACGTGTTAGTTTGAGAAATTCAGGCAAACTCAGTAAAGGCTCAGACTCAGTCCATACCAGCTTTTCCCGCCAAAATCACTTTGTGATTTCGGGTAGTGGATCGAGGCTTGTCGAATGTGGAGGTCTTCAGGAAGCTGGTATATATATTATTCCGTTCTGATTTGGTCCCACAAAATCACGTTGCCAGAAACGCTCACCGATGCACAGCGGGTAGGTTTGTGCGTACACTGGCATCTCGCATCATGAATATGAGTTCATCAGAGGAAATTAGCCATTCTCTAGCTAACGGAAAGCTGTCTTTTGAAAGGACTACCATCCACGAAAAAAGGAAGGCTGAGCTTTATTCCGGTCATACCTTGGGAGCAGCTTGCAGATGTTAGGTGCTTTGCAATGTCCAACAAAGTAAACAGGGGTCAGAAATAGCTCCTGTGAGCCTAGTAATCACATCTTCTGACTCAAAGCGGAATGGTCTGCCGAATGGAGCAAGGCCTCTTCGCGGCCTTATCTGATTGGTTTATAGCTGTGAAGCCGCGGCTCAGAGAGGAACAACGTAAAGGTTTCCATAGAACAGTTGCTTCTGAATAACTGGGGAGTACAGAGCGCTTACGGGAGAGCGCAGAAACAGATAAACGTTCAACAGCTGTTGGTCCGAGAAAAAGAGGGCCAAAAACTTTGATTGCTATTGTCAAACACCTTTATTATCGCTTCTGGTAATACAGTGTAAAACAAGCAACAATCCAATTGATTTCATCCTATATGCGGCGGCTAGGAACTTCTCTAAACTTTGCGGTTGAGTTACAAATAATAACTGGTTTCAGACGCCACGGGAATATTGTCTATACCTCCATACACATCTACTAACATACACCATGTTCATTGTTGTATATTATCGACTTTCTCATCGCAGGTCCTATTAAACCCAGTAGGTTAGGGGCCGGTAAAATATGTGAATCAATACCTACATATCAAATGGCACATAAAAACGGAGTTGCCTGTGTACGGCTGGTTACCGCCTGGTTACCGCGGGAAGGGATCTAGGTTGTCTTAGCACTGCTGGGTAGTCTGAAGGGAGTTCTACTTAGGGGTGTTCGGCCTGAGGTTCTATGCATAAGGGCGTGTTATGATTCACGGAGGAATAAGAGCCGGCTAGGGAAAGCGAAGTCAGTAGGTGAACGACTTTTCGGTAAGGTGCTTCCAATAAAAAGTCGAAATCACCAGGGAAACCGGTAAATAGTACTGGACCAATGTCATATGCTACTAGTAACACCTAGCTGAAGGCTTGATATAGACCTAAGAACAATACATAGGAGGAACGGCTGTGAGTGGCAGTGGGAGTGCCTTTGGCTGCATGTGGCTACCAGCTTGATCTAATGGTTGCATCACCCGCGTTTTTGTGCATGACTGTGGCCGCTGCACTGGTTTTAATTGGGAAGAGTTTAGTGGAACCCACAACTCCAGCATGCAACATACGACTGCTACAATAGTACTGATGATAAAGGTGGTTTATTTCGCTGAACTCGAAGCAAGCCAGACCAGCAAGCCGATGGCGGAACGCGTGGCCATGCAGGTTCTTCTGTTTGGCACCCGCGAAGGAGCAACCGGCTGGGCAAAGCGGGTTTTCACCCAGAACCGTTTTTAATATCGACCATGCCCTGATCGAGGCTAACTGAAGGGGTGATCATGGGGAGAGCTTACGGGGCTTTCACTTGAGTCGGAGTTGTGATAAGCTTTCTAGTCTCTACGGCGAGAGCAGCTGGGAGTAAAAAAACGTCTGACATTCTGCTCGAAAGCAGCTATCATCGAGCTCCTGGAATGTGCTCCAGGGTAGAAGCTGAGATCCGGGAGTACTCGAGTTTGGTATGGCAGTGATTTTCGAATTTTAACGTTTTACAATACAACCCGACAATTTTACCTCTTACGGGAGGTAAGGATAACCGGAAACCTTGAGATGTGCCTGAATATCGGTTGGCAATTGCTGCACCCACATATCCTCAAGGACGTTTTCCTCGGAAGGTTGCCCCGCCAGCTGCCGAGTAGCCTCCAGCGATTCAGAGGGAGTTTTACTATCCTCGGATCGACCTCTTCAGTCCTAACGATTCGGACAGCAAAATATTGCGCGTCGTCGCTTCATTTACGGCTAATTAAGAATAGTCACTGAATATTGCTCCACATGTCTGGGTGGAAAAGTCAAGGAGAAGGTGGCCAGTAATCTACATGCAACAAGCACTCTAGCTTGTGACTGTGTCCCAAACTCTGCGTCTGACATAGGAAAACAGAGTTGAGGATTATCGATGAGAGCCCAGGGTTGGCGAGGGAGGCCGTAAAAGTGGACTGTTCCGAGTCAGGCTTAAGGTCGTTGCTAGCCATAAGTGCAATGGTATGTCAAAAGCAGAAGACAAGCAAAGGTTTTGGGCACCCGCACAAGTCACACTTTTCATGTTTGTTTTGTTCCTTTGGTGAGGCATCCCTCTGCAGTATCAACGTTCGAACGTAAACAATCAGCACAAGCCTTTTTAAACATACACCTGTGATTACTAGTGACAAAGATACGAAGATCTTGAAGCAAAGATAAGCTCTCCGAAGCAGCTCCGCATCCTGCTTGAGACCGTTCCGGAACCCGATAAACCGGAGATCCAAGTGTGATCAGGGGACGGTCGTCAGGTCGTTCCACTCTGTCAGACTCTTTATCATTTTTATCTGGAATACTTCTGTCTAATTATCTAACCACACTCCTCCACCAATCCTGGCCGGCCAGTGTTATCTGAGATAGTTTTTGCGCTGAATTAATGCATGACAAAACTGAATGGTACACTGCAGGGTAAAACCAGCGACCTTGAAAAGACACTCATAAAAGCGATATATAAAAAACAAACGAAATATCGTAACAGCAATCAAAATTCGCAGCAGTATGGCGAAATATGCAAACAAAACAAATAAACACGATTCATGGAATTAAAGGGGTCCTTGACGGAAACACCTGTTCTTCGGACCCACCGGTTCAGGTTTTTTCTGAGCTAAATGCGGACCAGAATCTATATAGATTCTTCAGCCCCTAGTCCTCAGTTTGCAACACGGTGACGATTATACTCGGCAGCGGTTAAAAAGGGAGGAATATGAAACGCTGGAGCGGGCAAACGTGTGTGTTGGAGGAACTCAGTTACGTGGTGGCGATGTGCACAGGCTGAGCAAGCCGGAAAAAGAACTGAAATTTTCCAGGTAATCAAATTCGTTAGTATTTGCAATTGTTTCATATCGTTGGCACTACCCTCACCAGAGCAAGGAACTAGAGTGAGCTCCCTGACTTCATCCGCAATCCCTCTGACCTGACCCAACCTGAACTAAAAGTTGTTCACTTCGCTCGATTTAGGATTCTCGTTGATTAAATTCCAGTGGATTTTCCTAGACGGAACCACCTGAGCCCCTCAAGTCAGCGAAAATGCTGCAAAAACCAAACTCCTCTTAGCTGTGCAGTGCCCTCTGTCCTAGCTGGCCGGTGATGCCAACAGCAGAAAGGCGTTAAGGTTGGCATTATAAACCCTCTCCCGTTTTCCCGTTGCCCTACTTCCAGTGAACTATCTTCTGGATCACAGAAAGTATTCAGGTAACTAGATATTAACAAGATCCGGAGACTTTCGGGGTTTTAGTGTCATATTCGCATAATGCTTCAAGAACTTCAGGAACTGGCATTCCCTAATGCCTAATATCTCTCGCACTTGATGTTTTACGAGGGTAAACCTTTCTCTTTTCTGGCAGTGGCAGGAGCTGCTTTATCTTACCACGGGCAGAAGTCAACCCGGCTGCAATCTGGTTAGGATTCCCCCCTAGGTCTGGTAATCTTTCTTAGTAGCTCTGACGTCGATGGGTTTGAGCTTTTTCTGTCACTTTGGAGCAGACGTTACGTTGTGCTGGAAGTTCGTCGGTGCAGTGGTCCGTGTTCAGCTTTTGGACCACATATTACGAAGCTGCCTTAGGCGCCAACCTGTTTCCCATGGATTCAGCTTTCGATGGCGATAAGAAGGACACTTGGGAGTTCATAAGTGACGGCATCACAAACCTTATAAATACCTACTCTCTTTTCAACAGATAGAGATCTTTGGGGGGGCAATGTGGTTTGACCTAGGGTCAAAACGCCTATTCAGACAAGGAAATCGTGCCTGGCGTCTGTTTCCATCTACCTTTGAGGATTATAATCTCCATCGCAGCATTCGTAACCAGTGTACTGAACAGATGACTAAAAAGCTGCGGCACCAGCCCAATACATTACCTGCCGATGTATTTCGTTGAGAAGGTCGCTCAATCCTCGGAGGCAAATGGCTCACCGTTATTAGTTTTGCATGATTTTGTGGAGCCAAAATTGAATAGCATTCCTAACCTCACTCAACTTTATAAGTCACTTGGACTGGACCATGCGCTTCGGCTGGTGTTGAAGGAGTTGGTTGGCTAACGTACTCTGCCTTGAACAAAGTCAATGGCCCCTGGTGGTCTACCCTGCGGAAAAGGGAAAGTAGGTGTCCTTAAGCAGCACACAGATGAGACGAAACCGGCCTCGGCCGTCTACCGCCCTGTTAGCCTCATTTTCGTAGCTGGAAAGGTCATGGAAAGTTTTGTGGCTTCTCGCATCTGCGGACATCCGCTGCACTATCAACCGCTTTGCACCCGTTGATATGGTTTTCGGAGAAACACGTCATGTCTGGCAAGCCCGTTAGCTTCCTGCGAAAGCTGGTCGGACCCCAAGGCCGAGGGATGTGCTGCGGACGTTATTCTTGTGGACTCTAGTAGGCCTATTGATGAAGTTCCTCACGATGATCTGTTGCTGAAGCTCTGGGCTATCGGCAGTTCCTGGTCCATGCTCCAATGGATTGAGAACTTCTCAGACAAGATAACTTTTTCTTCAGAAGTGGCACAGACTTAGTCTGCGTTGTACCCAGTCAGCAGCACTGTGCGGCAAGACCTCTTGCTGGGACCTCGGCTGTTTTAGTGTTTGCGAACGACCCACTACAAATCCTTTGATCTTCATGCCTCATCTACGCCGATGACCATACTAACGGTGGAATCAAGCACAACGAAAACTGTGCGGCTCACATGGATACGTGTGCATGTTGGCGCGTAGAACAAAAGATAGTACCGTACATGACAGTGTAAGGATTATGCTGTGTCGGAGGCCATAATGAACCACGGTTTCGAATTTCTGGCTCCGTGTAGTCCAACACCACCCTCACTCAGACACATCTTTCTAGCGTTGTGATCATACCCTCCGTTTCCTGTTTTCATAAACGCAGCGCGCACAATTCCATTGGGGTCTGTATCGCACGTTTTTGATAACTCCGAGTGGCCTCTTCTCCAAAGGTGTTTGGTCGTAAGCTACGAAAGCCACGGAGCCTAAACTGAGCGATCTCTCCCTGGTGATCCATTCCATCTGGCCTGTATTGTTAGTAGATATTCTCTTGTCTACCGCACCCAAAAGGCTTATTTGAGGTAAACAGCTTCTTCCCAAAGGTGAAGTTATGGACGCCTTACGGTCATGGAAAATTCGCTACCTTCGTTGGGTCTTATCAATGAGTCATTTGGCTTCACGGCGTTCTTTTCTGTGACAAAGTAATTAGAAGTTTCGGAGGGCCTATTTTTAAAAAGTTTCCCCACCTTACCAATCGATGTGCTCAACATCTCTTCCTTCAAGGACTTTTGTTCTTTCAGCGTCTTTGCGGTTTCCCTTGCGGACTTACTGGCCCTTCTCCTGCGCCCCCATGATAGCTGGCATGCTGGGGTTAAAGTGCCAGGAGACTCCTATATGGCTGACGTTGTTGTGAACCCGAAATTTGTCCGGGGGCAGCCGCTAACCCTCAGGCTCTCTCTGAGCTCCGACAAAATTTGATCCATCCTCCGAGCAAAATTGTGTTGGCATAAACCTTCACCCAACAAAACGTTTGAGAGCCATCAAAAGCTACTTGATGTTTATGCTGTGCCATCTCTTGATGAACCACCTCTGCCTGGAAGTATGTAATTAGGCTACTTCGCCTCTGCTCTGTGCTCCTACACCTGGTTACTCTAAAACGACCCAGACGGTCTATGCCCGTCTCCGGGAGCGATTGCCAACTTCTTGCTACCCTAGATCCTGGAAGCGGTGGCTTTAGTCCTTTTGCGACTACCGCTTTCCTTCGTCGGTACCAGATGCAGTTGGCTATGATCCTCTTTAGGGAGATCTTCCACCCATAGTCCAAAACCTGTGGTGGATGCCGTCCAATGGATGGGTTTACCCTGCGTGTCCTTCTATAGCAAGGCAGAACGGAACTACCAAGGCTGTTATACGGCGTTTACAGGGTAGCAGCATCCGGCTTTTGGCGTCACTCTCAAGGGTGATTTATTCATTCAACCGCGGATCCTGATTGACTCATAAACCGACATGGGACTTAGCCTCCTCAACGGACCGTAAACACGCCCGACCACCCATTTTTCCTAGTCATTTTTGCCCAAAGCTGAATATTCCGAGATGTATTACCTCGGTCTTCGACCGCTTGATTTCTGTGGAGAGTGTGAAGCCGATACGCAACTCACCTCCCAGCCTAATACCTGTCAGTATCAACGGCAGCCGTTTGTATCTTGTCCACCACACAACGACCCACAGCACCTTGGTCCTCGCGGGGAATTGGAGCAGTTTAGTCAGCAAACTATATCTGTTGATGGGACTGATGGTTAACACTACGTGTTCGGCGTCTAGATCCGCGTTACACATGTCAGGAGGTGGGAATGGAGGCCATTCCTTTTCGGGCAGACCCGGGAACTACCGTTCTTTCGACCAACTGGAAAACTCATCCAAATTCTTAGGGCCCTGTGATCAGAAGTAAGTGGGATTTCTAGCTGACTGCACATAACGCCATTGATTTGCCTTAGTTGACCCGAAAATTACGGTCAGCTGCTCTATCACCGATGTGCTCAACCGGGTGCCCGTGTTTCGGGTGTGGTGAGGTACAGTAGAGGATTTGGTCCACAAGTTATTTTCCAAGATCACCCCTCCAAAATATTGTTTCAATGTTTCGGCTACTCTAGTAGGCGAAAACACCTCAGATGGGACCACCTAGATAGAACCGGGTTTACTGGCTCTGTTGCCGTATCGGGGGATCAATCCGTGTCGCGTGTGTGACTCGATCCGTGCATTGAAGTCTGGGAGACGAGTTTCTTTCGCAACCGACTCGCACACATTACCTGAATCCCGCCCACCTCACCCCCCGCAAATAACGTCCGGGCCTTCTCAAGTCGATGTTTGTTTGCAAGCCGCGGTTCTACGAAGGTAGTACCAGACCCACTGCCAACAAAGGCCAGAGTGTTAGCCGCTCCATCAGAGGTCATTACTCCTACAGTGACTACGTCCAGAATTATCGGCTTTGGGACAGACTGTGATGGGTATAAATCACTCTGGGCTTTCCGATTTCGAAAGGATTAATTTTTCGCCTGGATAAGTAATCAATGATGTCTGTCCGGACAATCGTCGTAATTACATTCAGCTCTCACTCGGGAGGAGGCTGCTCGGTATGAGTTAAGGTATACGAAGAGTGTTCACAGTCATTGCTATTTCCCAATAATAATTCACTGTACCTTCGGGTAACTTCGGATAGTCTTTCAATCCGTCATTCGCGACACAAGCTTTGCAGCCTAAAGAGTCCAAGCCCTCGCGCGGAAGGGTATGCATGCTCGTCCGAGGCTGGTGTTTTGAGCACTACCGCGCATACCGTCATACGTACTGTTTATATATATAATATGCTTTCGGTCAAGTTCAACTTAGTGTCACAATCAGGTTATCTCGTTATCTTCTGCTCTATTTCCATCGTCTTGAAAAGCTATTGTTCCCAGTAAGCTAAATGAACCTGATCTGCGGTGCACCGCAAAGTAGTATCCTGGTTGTCTCGTTTCTGTTTTTGTTCTTTCTCCTTCCTGGCGTTGATCGCGCTGAAACTTTAATTGACAGTGTCCCCTCATACAGACCGTATAGTGTAGCATCTGTTTCTAAATTGAAGCCGAAGTTTCCCTGGGTTCCTCTTTCTGAATTTGCCTCTGCAGGCTTCATAGCACTACAGTTTCTCATCCCATGGTCCGTTCAACCCCGCACCTACCCTCCTTGGATCTCAAAGAACGTGTACTATGTCGAGTAACACATATTGCCGAGAATAGGTGATTGGCGGTGTAATAAAAGAGGGTATACAATGTCACCGCTGTTTGCTGTGGTGCCGCCAGTATTGCTCTAGACTGACCAAAGGAGAAATTAAGGTACACCAGCAAAACTGCTCTCTTTAATGGGTCCGTTTCCACCGCATGTGCCTTGCGAATGTCAGCTTTCGAGTCCTAAAAGATGAATAAAGAGATTCCCTGCAAGAGATTTTTCAAACGCTACTTATAAAACATCATAATTTTCCGAGGAGCTCTCTCGGAAGCTCAAATAGGCTCACGATACTGTACAAATGCAAAACGAAGTTATTCGACTCCGGGGAAACAAGTTGCTGGAGCCGGAATCCACAATCAACTGTTCCGTAGAAAGTGCTGATATGGCTCTCGAAAGGCATCAAAATGTCCCAATAGATAATACTGAATAGCGGGAAATAAACAGAGGCAGAGCCACAAGTAACCTAAATGAAACAGTAGCACGAACTATCCTGCAACTGGACATTAGAAGCATACATAGAATAAGCCAGAGTAAGTGGATACCATCTGCAAACTAATCTGGGCCCGTACTGGTTGAACTCTCCAATCCGCTTTGCAGCGGTAAGCCCGTAGCTAAGGTGAAGTGGATAGACCGCAGGAGAAATGGCGAATACCGAGTTACACAAGACGTTCGCTTCCAAGAGCTACATCGGAAAAATACGACGCCAGACGAGGTACATCTCGGCAATCCAAAATTGGCAGTCCCTAAAGTGTTCGTTGAACACGAAATAGAAGCCACCGTCAAAGCAGCTGTTGAGGAGGCAAAAGTCGTGAAAGATATTACGATGACCAAACACTCTCTGGTAGAGCTGCAAACTGCAGAGACCACATCCATATAGATACCGCAGAAAACCGGTTCTATCGCCCATGAAAAAGTAAAATTCCTACCGGGGACATCGTCCGTACTTAAGGCCAAGAAACTGAGTGTGCCGCCGAACTCCACTAAATAACATACTGCGAACGGCTCTACTCTGCAAGGCACAGGTCAACAAAAAAGTGACCTAGGCAAAATGGGTGTTCTACATGCAGAAGCTTCAGAACATGGTTCGACATCTCGGGTTTCGAGCCCGAGACCCACAAACACAAAGCGGCATAACCGCGAGAAACAGCAGGGCTCCAAGCCAGAACTATGTTACACCAAATCCCGCAACCTTCGGACAGAGTGAGGGCAACTTGCCGACGGATGCCACCACACTGATGTCACCGCAGACAATGAAACCTGGTTGGCCTCAGCAGAACCTGTGTACTGTCCACTGCAAAGTATCCACGTCATCTATCTGGTGAACCTGCGAAAAGGAAGACGGGGAGGAGATGCACTGCTTCTGGTAAAGTCTGAATGTGACCAATGGGAGCACTGGAATTATCGGAGCACTGTAGATACACAGGCTGTTGCTTGTGTCCTACGAATAAGGAACAGAAATCGAGTGAACGCCAGTGTCTATCGCAGTCCAGACACAACGCAAGAAGGAAGTGAGGAACCCTTTATTTTTCTCTATCGAGTCAGACAGACTGCCCCATACCTGGCGCTGATGCTGGACTCCAAAACGTCTCACCAATAGCTGCATGGGGCATAGCGAACCTACTGCCGAATTTGAGAGAAAATTCATGGATTGGTCGGAGCTGTGCAACTTGTGGCAGCATGTCATCAACCTACCAGATATCACATGGGTCACGTAATACCACTCCTACATCTCATCTTTACCACTAGCAAAAGTGACGTTTTTTGAGCGATGATCCAGGCACCGCTGGGGTAAGGTGACCATGAGATGCTTATCTTCCAAATGAAGACCCTAGAAAACCAAAGTGCATGAGACTCGTCAGAAGTTTTCGATAAAAAGATCGAGCACTTCTCTCTCAGAGAGCCCCAGATATAGACTAGCGGCCACGTGGCGAACACACGACACCAAGGGGAGACGGAAAGCCATCAAAGGCGGTTTATTAGCACCCACAGACGAACTCTCCCCTGCGAGAAGCATGAAGAACCATGATAAGCTCTCCTGATGAACGCCTGCAACTAAGCGGGCTTTGCAACAAAGGAACCTTTGCTGGCAGAGATACCTATGGTCTCGGGGCCACAACTCATGGGAGGAATAAAAACAGAAGCCGAACAGCGCTATCAAGATCCAAAGCTCAGAAAATACAAAGTTGTACTAAAACAACCCTCCCAAGTGAAGTCAAACCCGAAGAGATTCTACAGATATATACGACCTACAGCCACCCTCAGGGAAAGGGTTGAGAGCCCATACCTCGAGGACCGCAGAAGGGCCCAGTGCTACAGTAGAAGTGCGAACGTTCCACCGAAAATTTTCCGGGAATTACACCGGATAGACAACGGCAAAGACGATGCGCCCCCATCTCAGCGTAAGCCCGAACTAGAGGAAATGGAGGTCACCCCACAGGCAGTCCTAAAGATCTTGCAGGGAATAAGCCCACCTAAGGCAGCAGGCTCAGATGGAGTTCACGCAGAAATGGTGAAACTTCTAGCAAATGTAATTTGTCACCCAATCCAAAAGCTGCTCGTCGCCTCCACTCGCGGAATTAGGGTTCCCACGGACCGTAGCCGTCCCAAAAAGGGCCCTGAACCGACACAAATCTAAAGACCAGTAGGCCTAACTGGCGTAATAGACAGATGCTTGGAAAGACTGATTAGGGGCAGCACTTTCGCATAAGTCCCCCCAAAACGGCATGCTAAATGATACGCAACACGGTTTTGTGAAAGGCTACTCCCGCCTACAAACCTAATACGCTTCCAAGATGGTGCTACCGGCCATCCTGACGAAAAGCTAGGGGCCGAATTCTGCTACTTGGACTTCAGCGAAGCTTTCGACGCTGCATACCATAAACTGTTAGCAGCGAAACTGTCCGACTTTGGCCTCAGTAGCCCAGTGAAAAGTTCGATCTCTGACATTAGGGTGGAACCGTCCGAGTTAAAGTTGGCGATGACCTACACAACCCGGAAGAGGCGGTCAGTGGTGTTCCACAGGGATTCACTCCAGCCCCCTTTCCGTTTATGTTGTTCAATAACGACGTCGCAGACCATTCAACTAACCCGTTCTACATATTAGCTGAAGACGATAAAGTAAGAGACAGAAACGAAAGGGTCACAGCAGCTGGTATCAGCCGTGATACGCTGGACCACGAAGTAGAACCTCCCACCAAAAGCTCTCAAAATGCCACCTACTGGCAGCCTACCTAGTCCCCCTTTCAACCGATACCCTCAAGGTTACCTGGAGGATTAGCCGACGACGATGGTGCGATATTTAGAAATAATTAACACCAATGATTTTACACAATCTGCTCAGTGCCTGAAAGCAACTGGAGCAGAGCAGAAAACTCTTCCAGCTCAGAAAGGGCTCTGGCATCCACCAAGTCCCAAAATCTTTTTGCCATAGCATCAAGCCGTGTTTTGACCACTACATGGAGCAATATTTCCAAGCCTGGAAGCCACCCCTGCAGAGGGACGTAGACGGCATAGAATGAGTGCAACTTATTGCCATCAAGGCGGTAGAGGGCCACAGGAGCAAGTATTATGAAGAAAGACGAGCCTATCTCAATCTATTCCCCATGAAAAGGAGGCTGGGGGTGACCTTCTTGAAACATATAAGTTTATGTGGGGCATCAAAGCGATCAGCCCCCGAGTAGTTTTCCATCCTGCACCCATGGGTGGTCTGAGGGGCAATGTACCTAATCTGAAGAAAGAAAGATCCAGACTGGAAGTGGCATTTTTTCTGGTAGTAAACTCCCGGAATAAGCTGCCTCTGGTAGTTATCTCCGGTAGCTCCACTTCTGACTTCAAGAGCAGGCTGGACGAAGCGTTGCCATAACTGTTCCCAGGGTATCAGTAAAACAGGCACTTAGGCCGTTTGGTGATGGTTCAGTGCGAACGATATTGAGTTCCAGGTTCTGCTCCACTCCTTCGGCAAAAATATTCGAATATTTGCTCCTTATTGGGTCCTTCCGCATGCCACTTGATCACAGCAACGCCAAACTTCATTTCAGTACTTTTGACGAAACCACTATGTAATCACCCCATCCATGGCCGCAGGCAGATAACCAAAAGATTTCACTGCACGTGAGGTATAATCATACGGGAAGGAACCGTGCCATGCTTCCGCAAAAAGGCAAAGAGATACTACCCTTATTTCCAACAAAACCCACAAAAATGGAATAGCGACCATTAGCATGGTCCAATGTTCTCAAAAAACGAAAAGGAAAGGCCGACGTACGGTGTGCTCCG
The DNA here is from genome assembly GCA_948099385.1 of Fasciola hepatica. Lineage (NCBI taxonomy): Eukaryota > Metazoa > Platyhelminthes > Trematoda > Plagiorchiida > Fasciolidae > Fasciola > Fasciola hepatica. The sequence goes on along the minus strand of CANUEZ040000182.1, from coordinate 10,078,259 downwards.
GTTGGCTCTTGTATATACGTGCTGTAAAAATGCTCCATAAAATAAAGGTGTCTTTGAGCTCCGACCGCGGAGGTCAAAGAAACTGAAGCGCGACGCTGGACTGCTGAAAATTATATGGTTTAAAAGAGTCCCGAAGATATAAAGGGAGCCAGGCTTCTGAACCACTAAGGCAAAAGAAGTAAAAAATGGGAGAAAGAAGAAGAAAAAGCGAAATATGCTCCTGGGCAAAATGTCTCAGGAAGGACGCCTCTCTGTCATTGTACAGCACATCACCACATCAGACTCATAAGCACCCAGAGTGACACGTGCTCTCGACCTGGTTGGATTCACTCCAAGTATGAAGCTACGGTTGTTTTTATATCTCGCGTTGCAGTCGGAGCCATAGCAAGTGAAAGGTCATTCCATCTAACCTTCGCATTCAACCAAACAGTCGAGTTTGATTGTAGTTTCCACATTCGCTCGCCGTTTATATCGTCGAACCAGGCTGCGCCAGTGTCTCCGTGTTTTAACTGCCTCCTATTTCAGATCACTGATGAACTTATTGCCATGGAGTTCATTACCAATAAACTGTCAATTGCTGTTTGTCTGTCTTATAGTAATATAAAGGTATTTTCTGGTGAAACAATTCTTCAGAGGGAAGTACTCGATATCTCCAAAGCAAAGCCGCTTTACCCATACATACCGGCCCAACTGGCCCTGATGCGAAGCTCGCTCAGTACCTCATAGGCATGGTGTTACAAACAGACCCTGCATCCTCTGTTGTCTAACTGCATACCTTTGACCTAGAGTAGACCAATCCCCCACCAAAGATCCCACTTCTGTGCAAAAACCCCAATATTGCATCCCCACCGGTAGCTTCCGTTTCTACCTGCTTCGGCTTTCCGGACACTAGCTCTAAAGGGCTTTTTACCTCAGTGTCTACTCCAGCTGGACTATACCCAGACTGCTTTTCTGTACCCCTTTTCCCTTTTTCAGTGATCCTCAATGCCGATCAACCACCTCGGGCAATATACTGACCACCTCCTTGGCTAGAGCACCCGGATAATAATGCCTTATGGCCGTCTACCACTCGTTGTTCCCGTAGGCTCCGTTGTCTAAATTATCACAACCTGTCTAATTGGTCCTGAACCAAATACCCTTATCGTGGTGTCTCAGCTCTCTGTACAACCATCAACGGACACTCAAGCCGACCCCAACGGTGAGGGTCGCAGCGAGACCTCCCGCTCTGACCGGCGCACATCTGGCGTGCAGGCCGTCTGCAACGATGTGCGAGCGCAATTAGGCCGGTGGATCACAACTTGTGTGTTCACTTCACAAAGTGTTTTTCGGGTTGTGTGTCCAGCGCGCGGTTAGCCCCACCCACGAGCACCGGTTTCGGATTGCCCGCTCCAACTTTCCTCGCCCTACCGCATTCTTCATTGTCCGTCGCGGACCGCATGCTCCTACCATTCTTCCGCCACGAGTCGCTCATCTATCGTTCTTGTCAGCACCCTTATCACTTCCCTTTCGTGTCGTTCTACCTCCGTATGCAAAACTACCAATTCCGTTTCTGCTATTATCGTTTTTATTCATGACAGCCATCAATGCATGTCACTCTCGCCCTATCCATTTTTCTCTGCCAAAGCCAGAAATATTTCCTTTTTCACCCACTTCGCCCTTGTCGGCTCATAACCTGTATTCACTTGGTACCTGCATATACTTATAAAGCTCACTGATATCATATGTCAATAGCTACCATTTTGCTATACCCTCCTTTCCATCTTGTGCCTTCCACCAGCAAGCACCAGACATATCCGTAACTATGACAAATCATCATATAAGAAGTCACAGTTACAACCTTTGCATATTTTTGCCAACAAATCTATTATCTTTTCACTGCCACCATATTTTTCATGCCTGAATCCGTAATTCTTCCGTAGATCTTCCTCTTAGGCAGTGTACCGTCTTCTCGGTCTTCATCCTGTGTCATCTGCAAAGAAACAGTCTGATTCGTCATCTCTGACCTGGTTTTCTTCGATCGACACTCTCGTCTGATTCGTAAACTGCTCGCCACAGGCATCTTCATTGTGCCTTTCAGGTTGCGCTGCTTTTCCGCGTTCCACCTAGAGTAAATTCATCGTAACGTCATCATTCTCACCCACAGTTTCGAACCAAGTGATCTACCATTACCTGATCTTTCTGATCCTCTACTTCCTTATTTCTCTCCTGTTATTTGCTGTTACAACTGACGCATATTCTCACAGCAGTTCCTCTGAATTCCAAGTCGCCCCTCCCGAGTGACCTTTCACAGCTCTCCAACCACCCCGTACTTCCATTCGCTCTGCTTTCTCCAGCCATTTTCACGGCCATTTTCTTGCTGCGTAATGTATGTCCATTTAAGAACGCTTCAACCATGTTTGTCCGTCACCACATGTCACACCTGCAATATTCGCACTGTTAGCTGCACTCTTACTTGTGTTCTTCAATCCTTTCCTTCATATTCCCTCGTTTACCAACCTCTGCTCACAGCGCTCTATTCCGTGTTTCCAAAGCTGGTTCCCTTTTGCTGCTGACCCCCCATGTTCACCTGTCACAAACAAATTCATCAGGGTTTATCGAAGTTACTTTCGTACCACTTGATGCAACCCTACCAGTCTCTTCCAACCACGGCTGCTTCCGTGTTCCTTCTCCTCACTGCTATTTGCTCCTGCTCTGATTTATATATATATATATATATTCGTATATTCACATATTTTCTCTGCCTCCCTCAGTTCTGCGCCGGCCAGTTCTGCTGCCACCATACAATAGCCCCTCGTGATATGCTTCCATGTTGTCCATACCCGTGCCTCAAACTTACCGTATCTCGATCCTTCCGGGGCATTTCTGCCATCTGACTCACTCTTTACCTCTTACATCGCCAGCTCTCTGTTTTAAAACTGATACAGTAAGTTTATTTCAATAAAGCATAGCTCATGGCTGCCTAGTCCCCAGCCAAGCAACTCGATTTTTAGTTCTTCCTTTGTTTTCTTCTTTTTTATTTCTTCTTCATCTTTTCCCGTAACGATAGATTCTCACGCCGATTTTCAGTCCTCCTCATGTAAAACTTCCACTTTCCGTTGGCCTCCACTTGACCCAACCAGCTGCCCCGTCTGACCTTGACCTTCAAATATGCCGGGCCCAAATTTGAATTTACCTGGGGGTTCACTTAAACTCCCTCCTTTACCGCCTCTCTTTGTCTCCCTCTCATCTCCTTCTGTTTCTTCCTATCTCCCTTTGTTCTGCGTATTCCTAAATTTTTCGTGAATTTTGTCGGCCATTTTTGTCACTTGTAAAATTTTGATCATGACTAAGGCATGCTTCGGGCGTCTTTGAAGTAAACCATTATTATTATTATTCCCCATTGTAGACCCAAATCCGAAACCCCATACTAGCTCAACCCTCAAATTCCGCCGTACTAATGCTCCTCTGCCCACCCAGCCTCTGTTACTTGTTACCGACTGTCGATCTCGCTGTAGTGACCCCTCCTACTACCCACTCGGTACGCACAAGGATCTACTACGTCTCATTGCTCCATGCCGAGTCTCTTTGACTACTCCTGTGAGCATGCCAGGAACCCCGCCTAGATCTGCATCCGGTTGATACTCACTTCATCAATTCATCTTTGCTCCCCACAGAAGCTCCTCTAAATCCCGTCCTCCGCACTTAGGGACCACAAGCAGTTGCATTGTCTTCCAATCCAACCTGACGCCATCGAATATGATTGTCTCGGTAGCCATCCCAGCCACTCTTGCGCCACCCGCACCCCTACTTCATTTTCGTTATCACCGCCTCCTGTTCCCCTCCTGACAATATGCAACTTTATGACCATTCATGGGCCTTGTCTACCTACATTCCTTTCCTGCCTGTCCGCATTCCTCAACTTAGCAGCCTCACCATGTCACAGCGACTTCCCCTAATTCTTCTCCTCAAATTCCCGCCTAATATTGAACTACCACGTAAACATCCCAACAACAATCCCAGGTTCGGACTTGTACCCCGTCTCCTAACCCCTTGTATCCCTCCCCCCCCCGGTATAAATGACCCATACCCCCATGAGCTTCCAACCTTTGTCTCATCTAGCAACTCACATCCTAGCCCCCAAACTGCCACCATTCCAACTTAGCTCGCCCACTTCCCCTCACCTCAGTGTCCTCCTGTCCCCGTCCCTATACTGGTCCTGCCCAGCGGATAAGTTACTCGCTGCCTAACAACCATTTTTTCCCGACAAATGTTCATCACACCCCTGGCCCTGTCACTACACAGAGTCCGGTTCACAGCAATAGTCTCTTGAGAGCCCCTTTTGATCACACTTAGCGATCGGCTGAGCCTCGCACTAACAACACATCCCCTACCAGGCTCCAGCTTACCAAATTGCGGATGCAGCTGGGGTCTCTATCTCACTTGTCTCTCTATCCTGTGACCTCTCACATCCAGAGGGCACCTGGACATTCTTCAGACATCCTAGATATCCTCCAAATGTCACAGGATACACCTGGATGGCGCTGGAGCACAGCCGGCACCAAAGCATCACTGTACCTTCCACATTCCGTAGTGCACCATACTACCATACAGCTAATAGGTCAAACCCTCAGATTCCCAATGCTGCTGGGCCACCCGAGTGTGGATCTTCAGTCCATGCCACGAATGTAAACTATCCCACACTGCACAACCTACGTGACCGACGGAAGTCACCAACACAAAATGCTAATGAGAGTGTCTCGCTGGTTCCTTTTAATAGTCGGTCCATTATAAGCAAAACTTGCCACCTGCAATATCTTACCCCTTATTCTAACCATGATTTCATCTTGATTACTGAAACATCGTTAACTGATTGCTCTCCAGGTGACCAGATTGGTCTTGTAGGACATAATGCCTTCAGGGTAAAGAGAAAAACCCGGCATGGTGGAGGTGATTTCGGTATTTGTCAAGCAGACCTTTGTTGCAACGACATTTCAGCCCCTCCTACCTGACTCCATCCCCGACTGGTTTTGGTTTACTGCCCATATTACCGGCTCTCAGTTTCGTATCGGATGTGCTTGCCGTTCAACAGGCAAAACCTTCTCTGAACTTCCCCGTCTAATTGAAGAATCTGACTACCACTCCTTACAGCCTTCAAGTGTAAAGAATATTGCCAGTGAGTTTAACCCGCCCAAGATGCCTGACCATCTTCTTCTGTCCCAGCTAACCTTTTGTCTTTTGTAAAAGGTATCAACTTGACAGGGTGGAAGTCATGATATTGCCACCTGCTGAATTGGTGTAACCCATCATTGAGTTTCTCCATTTACGTTTCAGCCACCATTCGCCTGTTGTTAGCCAAATAAATTGCCCTCTACTGCCCTTTGACTCTGTCGTTTGAGACTCTTAATCAGTCGCTGTCATGTTCGCAACAATTTACTCGAATAATAACAAGGATTCTTTTGTCATCCAACCCAATTGTCTGATGTCGATCAGGAAGCACCAGATGCCCCTACTCGATGCAGCCGCGGACTTCCTACCTCGGACATTTATCCAGAAGATATAGAAGTCGCCAATTCTGATAAATTGAACACCCTCATACACCTCGTGAATTCATCTGCTAACGATTACATCTCGAAATGTGCCCAGTAGGGATCCGCCATTGAAAATCTGCTTCCGACCTAGAAGCATGGTATACTCCAGATATCTTCTGGAAACCTGTAAGCAATAACATGAGTAAGATATGGATCAGTTCTTGCAGGAACTTAAAGCCCTAACAAAGGATTGTGGGTCATATCAGTTACCTCCTTGAAACATAAAGTGAATCTATACTGGAAGCTCCAGTCTCCGGTGTACGGTCCTGGGCAGCCCGGAAAAAGCTTTTGGCACAACTCAAATTAGGCCTTGACTAGGCGTACGAACTTGCCGGATCCCTGGAACTGGCTGATAGACAGTTGCAATCATACACAAACAACCGTTGGGTCTCTCGCTGTTCAGCCCTCTCCCGCTTGTGCATACCTATCGCATCCCATGCTCCTACGAGCGCATCCGTTCTGGCAGCCGCTGGATAAAAGTGCTACTTTCGTGGATACAACATACAACTCCGTACTAAATGCCCAATCCTGGGAGCAACTTTCACAAAGTGTGGCCACCTGAACCGTTTTCAACGCATTTGCAAATCCAAACCCACAATGCAACGTGTGCTTCGTGCCCTCAACCCCTTGCTATCCCGTATGTTTGGAACCTCAGCCTCAAACTGTTAGGCACGCACAAACACAAGTATTCTTGTTATTAGGATACCTCTCCAAGCACTGTTCGATACAGGAAGTTCTGGAAGCTAAGCTTTCCATACAGCTTTACTGCCTCACAATTTGGAACTTCAGCCTACGGGCTTGAAGACTACTACTGCATCCACCCCGCTGTCTTGCGCTGCCAAGTGGCACAGTTATGTGTCCAACCAATATAAATATATAACGTACAAGCACTTCAAACTCTTGGTATCACCAAATCTGCGGGCTGACGTAATACCTGGGCATAACTTCCTTGGTTTTCACGATAAGCTCGGGACACCTTTCGGTAGCCAGCGGGGCTTCTTCTCTCTCTGCGGATTTCCAGCCTTCAAAATAGAACCACACTAGTATTCTCAAACTTATCGTCGGATTGCAGACCAATAGCAAGAAAATCACGGCGCAACACCAAGGAAGGCAAACTGCTTATAGACCTCAAATTTTGTCACCCACTGGCAGACAGTATTACCGAAACCCATATTAACTCTTGAAGAGCTCAAGCGGTCGTAACAAGGAAAGCTAAAGACAACGAACGGTGATTGATTACGGTCAAACTACTGCCCGCTTTGCTAACCTGGGTGGGTTCCCCTTATCACCACTGGATAAAATAGTCGAGAATATTTCGCGTCACAACCTATATAGCACTCTCGACTCCAAGAGTGCCTGTCATCAAATGCCAATGGCCGAGGCACAGGGGCAGTACATAGCTTTTGGAGCTTGCGAAGACCTGTTCCTATCCTGAAGGTTGCCCTTCGGCGTGACGAACGGCGTCGCCCATTTCTAACGCATAATCGACCAAATAATCGAAAACGAAGGTACACGTGAAACTTTTGCGTACATCAATAACTGTACTATGTGTAGACAAACCCAAGAAGACCACGGCGATAGTCCTAATACTTTTTCCGGACAGTCGAGTGGTATGGAGTTGCACCCAACGAAGCCAAAACCAATACTTCATTCACAAAGATCCATCTCCCAGGTTTCCAGGTCCAAAATGGAGTGATTAGATTGGACCCCGACAAAACGCAGCCTATGGAGGGAATGCCACTTTCAAGGGGTACAAAAGCACGATAAAGAGAGGTGGGAAATCTTGCACACTATTCTCGGTGCATTTCATCCTTTCCCTGCAAAATCAATCCGCTGGTGAAAAACAATACACTTTTGGTCCCAGGACATGACCGAATCACTTTCGAATCCCTTAGGAAGGACTTCCAGGAAGCCGCAGTTACCACAGTGGACCATATCACTCCACTAGTAGTTGAAACGTATGACTGTGGCATTTTTAATGGCGCACCAGTGAGTCGAAACAAAAGACGGGTCGCTTTCTCCTCCCGTGCATTGAAGCCTAGTGAGAGGCATTTTTCGATGGTTGAAAAAGAGACGCGCTGTCATGGAAGCGGTGCTAAAGCAGCCACACTACCTATTCTGTCGACTTGTTCCACCAGTGGCAGGCCGAATAATGATGGCATTTATGCACGACGGGACAAAAAATGGTGTAATCAACCAAGACAAAATACGGAGAAGTAGAGACAAGTTTTCTGATTTCATCTACGACGTAATGTACAAACCCGATAAAAATAACATAGTGGCTGACGCTCATTCCCTTAACGTTTGTGCAAAACCTGCGACACTCGGAGGCTGTTATTCCTGTTTTTGTTAACGACCTGACATCCGCTCTTCAATCGTCCAGCTTTATTTTTTGGATGATGTAAAGATTGTTGGATCTGAGGGTAGGGTGTACTTGGGCAGGGAATTAGGTACCGTCCTGGACTGGGCATACAAATGGGACTTACCTCTGAACGCTCAAAAAAGCCATCTGTTGTCAAGGGCAACAGAGATCCTAACTGTCGCTCATGATCAAGGGCTGTCAACCATAGAGGCAGTCAGTAAGGGTGAAGACCTTGGGGTTATCATGAACAGTGACTTCAAAAGGTCGGAGCAGTGCAACACTGCTGCGCAAAAGGCCGGTGGTGAGCTCTTCAGACTGTGATCAGCTTTGTCTTGCCGGAAGCCGGAGGCATTTTTATCCATTTGAATGGCTATAATACTACCTCACTTAGAAGGTAGCGTGCAGGCTTGGTCACACTTCTACAAAAAGGACGCCGCCTGCCTAGGGAAAGTTCAACGTCTCGCCACGCGAATGGGTGAAGGGCAGAGGGGTAAGACTTACGAGCAGAGACAATGGGACCCGGGTCGTTTCTCGTTGGAAAGGAGGGAAGGTCAGGGGGATCTCATAGAAACGTTCAAAGTAATAAAGGGCTTTTCTGGCCTTAGACCAGATAGTCTATTCCAAGTGGCCGTAGACCCCAAAAGAGGGGGAAATGTAAAGAAACCCATAAAAGCCCGAGCTTGGTTGGTGACCAGATCGCACTTCGTCAGCAACAGGGTTGTGAACGGTTGGAACGTTCTGCCTAGTGGAAAGGCAGATCTGCAGATCGTCCAATCCCTCAAAGGTGCCTTAGATCGCAAGTGGTACAATGTATTTTCTCGTAGTGAGCCTTGAGTATATCAACTAGATGGATGACGGGTAGCACTGTGGCCTTTCTGGAGTATGGTTTATTCGGCTTTTTCGCTCATTGAATACTGTCCCAGCGAACGCTTACGATGCATGTTGTCTCTTGCAGTTGATGTGCGATGAGGTTTTCCGTTTCCCTCTCATTTTTAGCGGGGATTCGACAAAATACGCTTGGCAGTGGTGGGTACATAACTGGTGTGCATACCATCGAAGGAATTCTGGAAGCTCGATTAGCCGTGGCCATTACCTGTCCTGTGCAAATAGAACTAAAGGTCAAGGCCAAGCCCGCGTGAAATCCAGGTTGTCTCGTTTTCTTTTTTTTGCATATACCACTGTTTAGACTTGTAGCTGTGTCCACCCTAGTATACACCACCTAATTACCTGAAACCGTGACCTAGTTGTGTAAACAACTGCGGCACACCGCCATGCAGACTCTAGTACTTATCGCGAGTTAGAGTTATAGACTACAATGATTATGCACTGCTCTAATTCCACTTAATTACATTCTACATGGCTTATCTAGCAAATCTCCCCTGATTCTCGCCACAGTAGGATCTATCTAGCGTTTTTACATCCCATCGCTATAACCCAACTCCTACCCTATTTTCGCTACGCATGTAGCGGTTGCCATCTTCGTTCATACTTTTACCACATTTATTGTTTAACTGAACGCTGACTGCCAAGCGCGGTTGCCATTTGACCGTTTCTATTGCGCACGCTCTCACGCACGCTCCCAAATACACGCTAACCACTATCTCTCCCAATCGCCTTCTCATTCTCACGGGTCATGGAAAATACTGTTCTGGTTAACATATTTGTGCAGTGCCGCACATTAGAGTAAACCAACCAAAAAAAGTCAAGATAGGGAAACAATAAAACACACAAAAACGTACGCAGACGGGACCTTGAACGGTAGAAAACAAGGAAACTCACGTGACCTGGGTATCACGTCGGGCTCACCAATTGTAAGGTTGATTAGACCTTACTTCGCGGTTTCCTTAGTAAACGCGTGCTTCGGTCCTTCGTACTGCGTGGACCACCTGCACGTTACTCTAATGTGCGGCACTGCACAAATATGTTAACCAGAACAGTATTCTCCACGACCCGTGAGAATGAGAAGGCGATTGGGAGAGATAGTGGTTAGCATGTATTTGGGAGCGTGCGTGAGAGCGTGCGCAAGAGCAACGGTCAAATGGCAACCGCGCTTGGCAGTCAGCGTTCAGTTAAACAATAAATGTGGTAAAAGTATGAACGAAGATGGCAACCGCTACACGCATCCTCCGGTGCACCTTTTGAAGTTTCTGTCCCACTGTGCCTCCATTCATTTGTTTTTTGCCATGAGAGTGCACTTTCGTTCCACCCGGTCCACTGACCCCATACTTACAATATACTATCCCGCAAAACCTGCTGTTGTGACCCAAGCAACAGCTAAGTACCTACCGTATCCTGTGGGGTTCAACCTGTGCAAACCACACAGCAAAATTTCTTCTATATCACTATTCCTCATCGTCCCAAGTCTCCTAGGCCCAACGGTAATATAACGGGTCATATAGCTCACTGCCCGTACCTCATTGCCACATTCGTCTCGTCTAGACCTTTGCACACATGGCACCCAGGAACACTCCTGGTCTGCTCAGACCTTTGGCCTGCCTCTGTCTAGTTGACCGATTTCCTGCTACTTTTTTACCTCCGTCATATATTTCTACCTATCATGCTATCCCGGCCCCCAACCAGTACTCGGAAAATCCGTATCGCTAACGCTGGCAAATCCAAACACACCCAACCCCTCCCAAAATCCAGGCCGTGCTCTGTCACCCTCGTTAACGTCGACGGTGAAGCTTCTAATAGCCCTAATGGCCTTAAGCAGAGATTCGTCGAACTTAGTAACAAGGTCTAGCTGATTGGTGAAATCCTTCCAAATGTTTCACCCTTGGCTGCTCTCCTTGACCCTGTAGCCGCTACATCGCCCAAGAACTTGGTTTCGGTGGGACACCTCCTCGACTCCGTGTCTACTGAAATATACCACCGCATTGCCAACTCCAAGAACGCAGTGGTTTTTAATGTTCCAGACCGCTTACCACTTTACTTGGCGAAACACAACATACTAAGTTCGTGCAACATGGCTCACTATAGATGCCATTGCAGGAGGCTACGTAAAAAGTCCCAGCGACATAGTTGCCCCCTGCTGTTCCAATTCACGGACGATCTAACAGCTACAGAGTTCATTAGCAACAAGTCGACAATTGCTGCCCTTTCGCCGTATAAGGACATCAAGATATTCTCTGATAAAACCCCCCTCCAACGGGAAATACTTCGTTCGCTGAGAAATAACTCCGCCTAGCCCATGCAGACTGACCCCACTGTAACCGACATGAAGGTTACCCAATGCCCCTCTGTCAAGAAGTCAAAGGCGAGCCCAGCGCTTCACCCTGCCTACCTGCAAACTGTCGACTTAGATATGTCTAACTCCTCACCCCCGGTTCCGCTTCCACTCAAACGCCCTTTTTTACCATCTCCCCCAGTAGCCTCCACTAGCAGTAGCTCTCGCTCCCCGACCACAGGCCCCAAGCGGCACTCCACTTCAGTATTAAAGCCGCGCTCCCCCGCCATAGTCTCTGAGACAAAGCAAGACCCTGGTACAACCAGCAGCCCCCGCCGTACTACTTCCAATCCGTCCTCCGAGCCGTTGACAAGTGTTGTCACCCGCCGCTCTCCCTCTAACGACTCTACAAACTACCCACCAGCTGCTAGCTCAGCCGCGACACTTCGTTTCTATCCTCATAAGTGCCGCTTTAATCCCCCCATAAGCCTACCTGGTACTCTTACCAGGTCCGCACTTGCCCAACTAATCACCTCACCTATTACCCCCCTCCACTCTCAATCGGCTTCTGCCTATAGCGTACTCTCGGATCCTCTAGGTGATAACCAACTGGGCCACCATCCGGATCCGTCTAACGCCATCGTCCCTTTGAGTAGGAGTGACCTTCAGGGCCTTGCCAGTGCCACTCACCCTTCCACTGCCTCGCACCCCCTTCCACTGTCTTGCCCTCTCTCTGATCGCATGGTTTACACCAACCCTCCATCTCCGTTGCTACCGTATATCCCCCCCTGCCCCCCAGACACCAACCCTCCATACTATAGCCCCAGCATGCCTCCGCTGTTCCCCCCTGCTCACCTCCACCGACCCTCATCTAACCCTGAAGTACCACGTACATACCCTAGCAGATACTCTAGGTTCGCACCTGTATCCTGCCTCCTCGCCCTACCCCACCCCCACTTACCGGCTCCTTTACCCCTCATGAGCCTCCAGACCTTTCCAAATTTCGCCACTCCCTTCCCGCCCCCCACCTCACACTACGTCCCAGTTACTCTCCCAAATGCCTTCACCCCCATACCGACCTACCGGCCTTATACTGACTCTGCCCAACAGTTAGGTTACCTGCAGTCAAGATCTCGTTTTTTTCCTGACCGGTGCCCTCCGCACTTGTGGCCATATTGCTAGTCGCCCTATGGACCATATCCATAAACTTTCACAGGCTCATATCACTGATCGCTCCCCACTCGAGGCCATGCCACTTAGCACCTTACATCACGCACTCCCCCCTGTCCACCCCGCTTTGACAGATATTCTTAACCTCTCACTTTGCCACATGGTGCCCCCTCCCTCTGCACCGTGTGACATCCCTCCGGCCCACATCAGCGGTGTGTTGCACACCCACCGTATTGATCACCCACAGCGACCGGCTGCGCCTAATGCTAACGCTTCTCCTACTTTCCGTCCCCCACCCAACACTGCCTGCCCTCCCTCTTCTACTGACGCTCTATCCCCACTGAGACCCAACTCCTATCGCCACAGCGATCCCAATAGTCTTGCACCTGGCATCCATGCTTTGCGCACAACGACACTGAACTCATTCCTACTAGTTCTTATTAACGCTCGCTCAATAATTAGAAAAATATCGCACCTGCGATCTTTGGCGTTTACGTCAAACGCTGACATTATACTAGTAACTGAATCCTGGCTGTCAGATGATGCTTCGCTTGACCTTGTTCGCATAGCTGGGTATCAATGCTTCTCGAATACCCGCCAGTTCAGGCGTGGAGGGGGCTGTTTAGCCTTTGTCAAATGCACTATCCACGCAAGCGTCATCGATCACCCCCCTCTTCTCCTTATTGAGGATTCGTTATGGCTATCCATTCACGCCTCCGGCCAGAACCTCCTCCTTGGCTGCGTCTACGTCCCACCGGGTCTGAAGCCTGCAAAATTTGACTCTGCCGTGGATGTCTTTAATAATAATAGTTTATTTCGGATAACCCCGAAGCATGCTGCAATGCAAGATCAAACGGTACAGTTGAAAGCTGAATGAAAGTTACAGTGGGACTGTACAATTATGCGAACGCGATTGAATATAAGAGAAGGCATTCAAGTCAATTGCTGCGATACCGCCCGGTGAATTTAAACTCAAGGTCAGGTGGTCGATCCGGCTGAAGGTAGGCGTAGTTATTCTGCCAAAATGTGGGGTGGATGGAGAATGGTACAAAATCACACAAATCCCACAGAAGAAAGACTGTTCTGTCGGAGAACTAAGCTAGATTGACGGATACGCGGATATCGTGAAGAAGAAACATTCCTGAAGGAGACGTATTCAAGCAATGGAGCTTTACAATGTATGAGAGGAGTTGCGGTGAAAAATTAGACGATAAAAAATTGTGGCATAATACATAAAGACCAAGAAAATCGGTCCAGGATAGCAATTTTGAGGTACAGTGACCGTATATCGGTTGAGCCAGTTGTAAAACGAAACGGACAACACACTGGACTGTGGGTGTCAAATTGATGGTGAGAGAAGTGGCCGGATAGAGCATATAGACTTTGAGTGGATTGTTTTGCTTTCAGAAGAAAGGAATGTAATGCTTCAGCAAGAAACTGGTAACTGACAAAAAAAATCGACGTGTGGTGCGTAGCTACGACAGTGGCAGAAACGTGGCTTGCAAGAAGGATGGCCGGTTGAATGACAGGTAAGTACTTACATACTGATAATTCTCAGCAAAGACTTCACGTGGTGAAAAAAAATGTATCAAGTATCGGAAGTGTCTGAGACGATCTATCGGAATGGAGCATGAGAAAGGAACTACACAACAACCGATGAATAGGTTTGCAAAGTTCGGCAGCCGGATATGTGCGGAGTGTGTGTGATAAACCAAATGGACTACACATCTGGACCGTGGTTGCCAGAGTGATGGTGAAGGAAGTGACCGGATAAAACATACGGACTTTGAGTGGATTGTTTTGCTTTCAGAAAAAAAGGAATGTAATGCATCAGCATGAACTAGGAATTATCGAGAAAATCGTTGCGTGGTGCGCTTGGCTACCCTGCCAGTGCAAAAATTATTGCGGGTGACTTTAACTTTCCTTCAATTTGCTGGTCCTCTCATACTAGCCCTCCCGCCCTCTCCACCTTCCTTTCTTGTGTCCGTCTTGGTGGATGGACCCAACATGTCTCCTGCCCTACTAGGGGGAACAACATCTTGGACCTAGTATTCTCCATTGATGTTCCTGATACGATCACCCAGACTACTGATCACTTCCCGGGTAGTGACCACCGTATTGTCAGGTGCAAGTTCAGCTGTTCTCATCCGATGCAATCCTCACCCCCTGTTCTGACTTCCTACCGTTCCTGTAACTGGCTCCTAGTGCCAATGATAATCAGCTCCCTTAACTGGGACACATTTTTTCTTTCATCCAATCCCCTCACTGTTGTGAACTCTCTCTACTCCAACCTCCTACACTGCCTAAATACCGCCAACCCATGTGCCGATCCACGCCCCAATTCCAGCACCTCACGCCGGTCACTTTTAGAGCGTAAGCTGTCTAAGCTGCAACTTACCTTCGCTAGATCACACGACTTTACAATTCTCCTGCGCATAAACCAGCTACAACTGAGGCTGCGTTGCATGGTCGATTCGCATCTGAGAAGGCAAGAGGCCATCACCCTAGCACACCCAAACAAAACTGGCTACCTGTCCAACCTGCTTAGTAAAAGGTCCAATCAATCCAATCATACCTCGCCCAAGTTTCTCATCTGCGGCTCATCTACCGCTAATACACCAGCATCTATCTCTGAGGCCTTCAATGAGCATTTTTCTTCCTCCCTTATAAGCTGTCCTGGTAGTCCCCTTCCTACAATCCAGCCTGCACCTCTGCCTCTCTTTCATCGATTCCCTTCACCCATCTAGAAATTGAAAAATCAGTTTCGTCTATTAAACCTTCCTCGAAACCGGGACCGGATGATCTCTCACCGGCCCTCCTCCGTTTCGGTGGTCCTGACCTCCCTTTATTGTTACTTAATATGTATACCACCTCCATGCTTCACAGTTTCGTCCCACCTCAATGGAAATCCTCTGTTATAGTTCCGCGCTTTAAAAAGGGCGTATTACACGACCCAGATAACTATCGGCCCATTAATCACACCCCAGTAGTCTGCAAAATTATGGAGAGAGTTATCAAAAGACACATTGTCCAGTACCCCTTATCTAACAACCTGCTGAACCCTGGTCAGCATGGTTTCTTGAACTCCCGTTCCTGCTCTTCCTGCCAGCTTGACTTTCCTAATGTCCTATCGTCTGCTGCCGACGCCGGCAACTCTGTAATTGTCCTGTCCCTCGACATGTCTAAGGCTTTTGACCGTGTTCCCCATATTCATCTGTTGGCCAAAATCCGATCTCTCGGTATTACTGACCCTCTTCTCTCCTGGCTATCCTCCTATCTCTCTAACAGATCACAAGCCGTGCTCGTCGACGGCCACTTATCTTCCGCCAAACCAATTACTAGCGGCGTCATCCAAGGCAGTGTCCTAGGCCCATTACTATTCCTTATTTATATCAATGACATTTTCTCTTCTATTCGACACGGCACTCCTTTCCTCTTTGCCGACGATATAAAAATAGTGTACTATTTCCTCCCTAGTGACCTATTCGTGACTCTATGCAACATATCGCATGACTTAATCGTTCTCCAAACTTGGTGCGTCTCGTGGTTCATGAAATTCTCTGCGGAGAAAAGCTTCCTCCTTCTATACAAGTGCATCGTACCACCCGGCCAAATTTGTCTGGACGGCCTGCCCATCCCCATACACCCCATGGTTACCGATCTTGGCGTACGCTACTCTTGTTCCTTTAACTTCTCCGAACAGGCATCGTTCCAAATCGCTAGGGCTAAGCGAACTCTAGGCCTGATCAATCGGTGTTTCCTAATACCGGCCAGTCGCCTCTCCATGTATCTCTCACACGTGAGACCGCTCCTAGAATATTGTCCCATTACCTCCAGCCTCTGGCCACGTTCCTCCATTGTATCGCTTGAGAACGTTCAGCGTACCTTCACCAAAAGGCTGTTGGGCGTATCCCTAGCCCTAACATACCGCCAGCGGTGTGAGCTCCTACAAATTAAGCCTCTATGGATTCGTCGCATGAGGCTCAACCTGATTTTCCTCTTTGAGCTAATCCATAACCTGGCCTACACCTCTTATCCCATCTCATTCGCTGCGCCTTGCTTCTTCTCCATCCGGCACCGTGCCTTCTCTCTCACTGTCCCTCATTCTAATCTCTGTCTGAAGTCCCGATTCCTTCTGTCAGCCTATTCCAAAATCTGGAATAAGCTGCCCCTTAGCTTACGCAGTGCCTCCTCAATGTTCGCTTTTAGGCGCGCACTTTTGTCATACTTAACGGTCCCCAATGCTATATTGCTCACCAATGAGTTCGTCTCCGCCGACCTGGCCTTTGAAAGAGGTCTCACACTGTAACTCTATTACCTCTGCGTCACAAGCCACTAGGTACACCCCGCGAACTAAGGCCATTGCCTTCACTGATCCACAGCGAACCTACCGCCTGCCATCATAAGGTAACCCTATTGCTCACCTACATTCATCTCTTATCCATCATATTCACTTTTTTCTCCTCAGTACCCGTTGGTTCTCAGCTGAGGCACACCCAGACTGCGCTTCTCTATCCCTTTTTCCTCTCCAGTGATCCCCGCTGACGGCCAACCACTTCGGGCACTGTACTTACCATCTCCCTGGCAGGTGCACCTGGATAATATTGCTACACGGTCGTCTACCACTTGCTGCTTTCGTTGGCTCTCCTGTTCATGGTCTCACGGCTTGGTCAATTGTTCCTGGTTCACGCACCCCCATCGCGGTCGTTTTGTCCCCTGTACAATTATCCATGATAACTCGTGTCACTCCCAACAGTGCAAGGCGCGGTCATATCCACCGCTATGGCCGGCGCACATCGGGCGTGCAGGCCGTCTGCAACGATGTGCGAGCGCAACTAGACTGGTGGATCACACCTCCTGCGTTCACTTCACGAAGTGTTTTTCAGGTTGGATGCCCAGCGCACGGCCAGTCCCACCCACTAGCACCGGTTGCGGATGGCACGCCCTAACTTTTTTTGAACTACCGAATCCAATGCTGTCGGTTGAAAGTTGCATGCTCCTCATCCTTTTTCCGCCACAGCTTGTTCACCTATAGCTCTTATCATCTGTTTCCACTTCCCATTTTTGTCGCCCTACCACGGTATGCACACCTTCCCGTTTTGTCCTCCCTCCTATTGCCTCTCTCTACATCAACTTTCACTGCTTTGAGTCACTATCGTCCCAACCACTCTTCTCTGTCGACGCTCGCCAATAACTCTTTTCCCACCTGCCGTCATTGCTGGCTTCTATCATCTATGCGCTTGGTGTTACCCTCTGCTCAGAACGCCCATTGATAGCTTCCTTAAACCTGTCGCCCTGTTAATCTCTCCTCGTGCCCCATGCCATGATGCACCAATCACACCCGCACCCATGACTTATCCGCATATTAGAACTTGCCGCTCCAAACTTCGCATCTTTTACAGTCGTATTTATTATCTAATCACCACCACCATATCTTTCTCACTTGGCCCCGCGATTCCTCTGCGGTTCTTTCCAGTGTCCTGATTAGTATCCACCTGTTCAATTTTCCGCCGGCACACAACTCTCCAGCTCCATTGCCCCAACTCCTTTGCGCATTCATTTTTTATGGCCTTTTTGTTCTATTACTGGTCCACTTATCTCGGGGCTTCCCGCTTCCTTGTCCGCCTCCTTCGTGTTTCATCTGCAGTAAAATGATCTGATTGATGATTTCTTACCTGTGTCTCCTCGGTCATTGCTTTCATCCTTTGATCCGTTTATTGCTCGCCACAGGCATTTTTCTGTACCTTCCAGTGTGGTCCGCTTTTCCATGTTCCACCATTGTAATGACAACGTTAAGTCGTTACGTTATTTAACAGTTCCAAATTGTTTAACCTGTCACTACCCGATTCCTCTGGTCCGTCACTACATCTCGCACCTGCATTGATCAAATAATTAGACCCATTCTTGCTTGTTTTCCTTGGTCCTGTCTTTCATCTTCACTCTTCCATGAACTGCTCCTAACAGTCTTCATCACTTCTGTGCTTCCGCATTCTATTTTTCTCTCCGCTGGGCTGCCACGTGCACTTGTCATGAAGTCAATCCACCACGACATTCCAAAGTTAATCCTACAACCAATTGATCTAACATTACCTACTCCTCCTAATGACTGATAATTTCTTTCTAGGACCCCATTGTTATTGCTCCTGCTTCTCTTAAACCTATACATATATATATATATATGTATATATACATAATAAATCTACATATGTATATATATATATAAACTTACGCATATATATCTATGTGCACGCGCTCTGCATCTTGCAGTTCCTCACCCGCCATTTCTCTTGCTATCATCCCAACGACCGTTATCATGCCTATAGGCATCCAGCAAATATACATCTGTGCCTCACATCCACCGTATCCAATCCTTCTAAATCGTTTTTGTCATCTGATCATCCCTCTACGCCTTGCATTGGTCGCTGCCTGTTTTACGGTGAGTTTTGTGTCCTGTCCGCCGACAATTCACTGCAAAGTACCAATGCTTCATTGTCATCTAATCCACTGCAGTGCACCCCACCTTTTTCTCCATCGTTCCTCGCTACTGCAGTTCTTTATACTGATTTCCAGCCTTTCTCATGTTTACCAGTCCTCCTCTATATGTAATTGCCCGGGACTAGCCATTCAGTCCACCTGACCTTGAATTTCAAACTCACCGGGCGTCCATTCAAATCCGCTCTCGAGCTCATTTAAACTCCACACAATCTCTATGGTGTGCATACGTTTCTACTATTTTCATCCTACCTTATTCCCCCTTCTGAGCCATTTTATCCAACATTTTCATGAGACTCTCCATATTTCCATGAATTATATCTGTCCATTCCATCACCTGTATCTACATGATCATGCACATGGCATGCTTCGGGCGCTTCCGAAATAAACCATTATCATTATTATTATAACTGAACTGAACTGAACTGAACCGCGATAAAGTCGCAGTCAGTTGTGCCGCCCGAGTATTACGAATTAGTCCATTTCGTTTGTTAGAAAATTTAACATTTTCACTCGACTATATCCAACACCTTACTTCTCCCTGTCATTTCTGTTCTGGGCTCAAAGCTAAATTTTTTAGCAAGCCCCAATGACGACTAATAAAAGCCACCCAGCCGTGGGAGACTGAGTGTTGATTTTAAATGCCCCTTACCGCCATACACCCAAAATCGGTTTCTGTTGCCAATTTTGTACCAGCATCTCCGTTTTCCTTTTGCATTTTCATTCTCAAGTGTGTCTGCGTCCACCGTTACAGAATGTCTATTTCAGCTGATTTCTATTTTTAGTACCCCTGCACTCGTCCGTTCTGATTGCGGCGCAAAATTCATGCGTATATAGTTTATGAATTTTTACACAGCATAGAAATGTGGTTAGGCCCACAACAGCCTATAACCCGCAATCAACAGCACCTTATAGAAAAAGATATGGCGTACCTCAAAATCCAGAGGTCTCCCACCTACACATTGGGATTGGGTGCTTTTGGACTCCCCCCATTCGTTGTAACCACCCCTGTGCGCCGTGACCAAGAGCATCATACACGAACAACTGTTTGGATAAGCTCGACGATCAGCAACCAGAATGCCACTACCATCCCGAATGACTGTCCCGGGCCCTGCCTTTTAAATGAAATGATAGATCTCCAGAGTTTGAACACCTGGTTTACGAAGTGGAGCAGTTCCTGCGCAGTCCACGGTAGGCCTACGTGGAACATGCAGATGGCAAGGAAGAAACTGGTACCTTCCCCCATCTATCAGCCAGGAGGTTTGAGCCAGAGACGGGAGCCGGATCTTGAATACAAATATGACCCCTACCTGCATCTTCATTCAACCGCAATTGGGTGGGGGGTTTTATTTAGTGTACTTTACGAGGCACCTGTGGCCCATGCAATACCGTGTGGCAGAACCTGCGCTGAAGTGCTCCTTTGTTGTGGGGTTCTCTGTGGAGACAGCGAACCGCCGGAAGTGGCGGAACACTATTCCACCTACCCTGAGAGGTCAAGCAAATCAAATGGCGGAGTGCCATTTTCACAGCAGAGAGTGCAGACAGTTCTATGAAAGTACAAATGGATCTTGATAGAATCGAAGGCACCGCGGATGACACCGTTGTTTACCCGCGGTTCAGTGAACCAAAATGTCCTCCACTTACAAAATAAAATTTGTGACTGTTGTTCCGAATGCAAGCAAAGCGTAGCCAAATTGAGAGATCCCAAGATTGATTTTCAGATGCTCAAATGGGGTGGTTCGTGTGGGCCGCACCTGTCCGAGGATCAACCAGTATAAACAGCAGTCTAAACAGTAAAAGTATGTAACAATGGTCGAAGATGATTTTTGCAAACGTACTTTACACCACGTACCAAATCCTTCCATAAAATGGTCAGTGTCTGAGAGGTAGATACTGGTACTGATTCATCTTACCCTACCCAAATCATAAATTCCTTGAATTTGTCGCCCGCTACGGGTTACGTCTACAACCAGGTGGGTAGCAGGCTTCCTTGCTCAGTATCTTGAGACTCCGCTCCGTACGTCTGGGTTCTGAAATTTAACCCCGCGATAATACTTTTTTTTATCGATGTGTGGGGATGCATGCCTTGGCGTAGTGGGGATAAGTAATCACTTTAGGAAGTGTTAGGGACAAAGGGCTTCCCGACCAGGGACGAAATACATGGCTAAAAGAAGACTGAGATTTCTCGACGAAGAATCGGCACGGTTATAAGGTGCTTGAGACTTGGGGGGGGGTTCACTTTGTGATGTAATACTTTCGGGAATATATCCGAAACAAAACTCGTATCACCTTGAACACCGGTTGTATAACGGCAAAAAGGGAAGCTTTGACGTTGGAGGTGTTTCTACAAACCATTAACAAACGGCCATTTCCAAGTTCCTGCTATTTCACAAACAACTTCAAGCCATAGCCGATATGGAGTTTTAACGAACTAACTCCTTTTAAAGTTGTGAGCCTCGCCCCAAATATGGTGCAAGAGTATTCCCAAGACTGTTTGAGCGGTCAGGACCTTCAGAGGGATACATGGGAGATAAAAGGAATAAATTCGACATCAATCGGCGTCACAGGTCTGAGCTCGATCTGCGGCATCAAAGCCGACCTCGCCACTTTCTTCTTCAAGCAAACACATTCTACCGACATCTCGCAGTGCGCTTTCTTTGGTTATTTTCACCACCACCAATCGAACAAGCCATTCGTCTCCGTGTGAGTGGCTCTCCCTGAGGATGACGACGTCGCCACGCTTAAGCGATTCTTCTTTGAGGATCCGCTTTGTTGAAGCTATAGCATTGGCGAGTTCTACCTCGTCCAACGTTTTCAGAAAGACTGTACCAAGAGGTTCACCTTTTCATTCCCCGATAAAAGTTCCATGTAAAGTTTTCGGAATGATCGCTCCTACTCTTCACAGCAACAACGAAAGACCCCTGGGGGCGAGAGCCGGTTTGCTTCCCAGATCCGGGACAGTCGGCACTTGACGTATGTCGTTCAACTAGCGTTGTACGTCAGTGAGCAGGGTAATCTGCATCTCGTCGTCGAGGATCTGTTGTCAGATTAGAGTAGTGAGTAATTTTGTGGCCCATCGTACCAGTCTTTCCCGCACTGAACCGTGATAACTGGCACAGGGTGGATTAAGTTGCCATCCTATTCCTTTAGCCGCGGTTTCATCTCGAGTAGAAGCATGATTCAGGAGCTTCCACCATCGTTCTAACTCCTTATGTGCTCCAATGAAATTTGAACCATTGCCTGAGTGCACGCTATTAAGAAAGCCTCGCTTTGAGACGAAATTTTGAAATTCCATCGTGGACGAATAGGCGGTCATGCCATTTACCAGTGCGAGATGAAATGCCGTGGATTTCAAAGTTATCGGACAGACAACTTTTTTCTGAGCTCTTCTGTCGTCTTACGGAAAAAGGACCAAAACAATCCAAGCCAATCTCCACGAACGAAGGCTTCCGCTGCTGGACTTTCATTGCTAGTGCTGCCACAAACAATTTAGGCCTCGGATTGGATGCAACTTTCAGTGGGGCTACTTTTGCCTTGAAGTATACTGTCTGACTCTGCCACCCACCATCTTCATCTGCCCAGCTTCCGTAGGCCCATAACCCGTAGCCCTTTTAGGGTGCTTCTGAAAACGATTTGAGTCGGAAGTCGAGTACGCTCTTGGTGTCAGCCGGTTATCTTGGAGTCCACACCTTGCCGAGTTGATCTAGTTCGTGTAACCAGTCGTACCATCGGTTGTCGGCGTAGTCATGAAAAGGTTTGTCCCAACCAGTCCCTGTTTGGGGCACCGATTTGAGCGAGCCCCTTCCAGGCAGCAGCCGTGATGGAACAAATCCCAAAGGGTCACAGAGTTCTGAGAAGGTTGACACGATTTTCCTCCGTGTATTTGGTCGTTTGGGTAGATTAAGATGGACTACGAACTCAACAACTTTGGTAGTCCATTGAACACCGAGCGCAGGCACCTTTTGTAATAAGGATCCCAAAGGCTCTCTAGCGCAGCTAGTTTTCTCAGACCCAGGACTAACTTTTAGAAGTTCAAGGCTTATGGGTACAGGTTTTAGGTTCGGTTCCCAAAGCGCTGGGAACTCAAAACGATCGACTACACACTTGACTTTTTCTGCCATTATTTTCGGAGCTAATTCATTCTTTCATAACGGGGAGTCTCTACCGCTGGCCACGGCAGCAAATTCATCTTTATACGTGCATTTGAATAACAGTTCATTGTTCGAAATTTCCACTAAAATGTAGATGATCCGGGTCCGCTCGCTATTTCTTCCTTCTTTACCACCATAAAAAGTCCATCCAAATATGGTCCTTACTGCATACGGTGCTCTGCAGCTTTTTATTCTTTGATCCGGTACCCAGCGTGCTACAGGTACGTCACACCCACCCAACAGATTTATTTCATGATTCTGCCACTCTATGATTGTCATTCCGTCCGAAAGTGGCTACTGACTCAACAACGATTGCACTGAGTTGCAAGCTCTCATCCGCAGATCCTTAATGGTGGATGTTTCCAGGCTCTGTCTTATCGCAGCTGACGAAGGAGACTGCTCGTGGGAGCAGTGGGGTTGAATGGGCAACCAGAGCCCACTCACCGTGCCCACTGCTAATAAAGATTTATCTCCTTTGATGTCATACCCCTGAAAGTTCCTTCCTCACCGAACAAGCATCCCAGCGGTTGTCTACAAAGTTCGACGCCCTTGTCACCCCAAATGGGGTTGCTTGCCAAATGCTATTACTCTCAGGCGAACGGACACACTGATGACGCGCAACAATGAGCAAGCCACATTTGGTTTCGCGGTTTCTCCATCATTCAGCTTGCTAGGTTTGTGCGGTAAGTAGTGGTGTGCCAAGTAGCATCCATCCTGACTACAACTTGTCCTCACCTGACTCACCTCTGCTCGACAGGTGTCGATGAGATGAATGAAGCACGCGACCAAGCTCTTAGCCTTTTTCCAGCTTCCTTGGACGTCTACTTTCTGGAATTGAGGGCGTTATGCTAGGAGATGCAGCGTGCAACACAACTTACGTAGCCGCGAGTGTTCACTTTCGCGGGATAAGGCGCGTGTATTTGCCCACGTTCGACTGCTACTGGAATCCTTGGTTTAGCTCTGTGATTTCGTTTCAGCTCTAGGCGGCCTACCAGCTTCATGCACAAGCTGACCGAAACAATTATTTGCTATTCCAGCACGGCTGGTTATAAACTGCCTCAGGCCCTCATACGAGGTTTCTTGTCCAAACCTACCGACTCCCTCGACTTCCTCGGCCCACCTGCTCTGTAGCTCCCAGGGTAAGCTGTACACTACAGCCTCCAGAGTGGGAAGTCCACTCAGCTCCGATAGGAAGTCTTGGTGATCCAGAAGGATGCTTCCGTTTTGCATCTTTATGACCCGATTTAGTAGAGAAATACACTCTCCCCCGGAGAGTTTTCTCTTTGATAGCTATCCACCGATCCAATTCCAAACAGCCATGATTTGTAGTCCAAGCGGGTCCTTTGAGGTCGCACATGATGGGGTGCAGCCTTTTTTGGAATACAGCGTTCAGCATTCGTCGCTCTTGCGCCTGTCTCTCCCACGACAGTAAAACAGCAGATACAAAAACCTCTGTCTTGGATCAGACACCCTCCGTCCCGTAAGATTCTCTCATTCACTGATGAACTTGCAAAGCTCTTCCGCACCTAAATCAAACAAAGACAACTCCACTTTTGATCAGTCATTTGCTTGCATTCAGTTAGCGCAGGTCTGCTTTGGCCGCCCTATAACACTACCAGGCCGAATTTTCTAACGCTCCGTCATTTCTCGGATTACCTCTGGCTTCTAGCTTCAAAACAGCTCTTACTGACTGACTCGGCCTCTTCCCTAGCAAGCCTGGGCTAGGTCTTATAAGTCCCTTATTCACTACCTGTGAATATCATTACTTTTGAATTCTATATCATCGGCTGAAATACACAAAGTTGCACTGACAGGACTAGTAGATGAAACAGTATCTAACGAAGCAGTATCACCCAAAATACCACAGGGATGTCCCCATCTACCTCTTGTCCAGACTCGGTTTTGCTCTTGTCCCCTTCTTAGCACTTTTGATTAGGTCTCTCGTGAAGATTCCAACTTGAGTACAGTGACGGTTATTCCAGCTGTGAAAGAAGAGTAGCCAAATTGAAGGACTTCAAGATTGATTCGCAGAAGCTCAAATGTTGTGGTTCATGTGGGCTGTATTTGTCAGAGGGTCAACAAGTATGAACCACAGTCTAAGCAGTACAAGTATGTGACAATGTTTGGGAGTGATTTCTACATATGTACTTTAGACCATCTCATCTTTTCTTTCCTCGTGTAAGTGAACTTTCGCAGGATAAACTCAGTGCCATTCTTACATGTTTAGAGTGTAAATGTTTTCATGTTTGACTTTATGACACCGATATTTCGTTCCTATTTCGCACACACTAAGCAGATAGGGTAATTTCACACGGATCTCATTTTCTCGTTTGGAGCTACCCAATAGTGACTTCTTTTTGTCGACTTATGTAACGGAAGAGCATACAAACACTTCACGTATATTTCGACACTATTAAATGTTTCTAGCTGTGAAGATCACAAACCCGTGGTTTCCGAAAATAGTTCTACGAGGGTAGATGGAGAATGGTAGTTACTTCAGCTAGCCTCATCTGGCTGGGGATTAGGTGATCATTCGTTTCAAGAACAATGGATACCGGCGCGGAAACTCAACCTTGCACGGAGTCATCATCCCTTACGTTTGCAGTAAGTCTTATAAATTGCAGTGATTCACTTTGCAGAGCAAGTACAGGAGGGTAGACAGTTGAGAAGTGGTATTTCTAATAGAGCTGATGGAAGCCAGGACTTACACGAATGCCGTGAGCACTCGCGGTGCTCAGCTTATTGCAAATACTTTTTGACCAGTAAATTTCATGGTAAAAGGCCAAATCCACTTTTAGCCACCCAGTCAATCTCCAAAGAGTCGGCCAAATCACCTAGAAAGGAAGACTGTCGAAAGCATCCTGAAAAGGAATATGTCCCACCAACATTTCAGTCGTATACTCAGCCCCCTACCAAGCTGCAATAAAGGCACTTAGCCATATTCTTATGGACGTAGTGCTCAGAAGAGAAGTTTTACCCACATCAGTGGCTCAAAGAAGACCACCACAAGGAAGGTGTCCTGCTGGGGCAAAAGCAGTCATGTGACACCAACTTTCTCTACTCCTTCAGCCCACCGAGATCTTTAAATGGTACAGTGGCGCAACCGTTTCAGAGAAAGCAACACAAAATTAAAAGCGTGAAGGGCAATTGTAACGCGAATGACCTCTGTAGATGTTGTTCAAGTACGACAAAAGTGTTGTAAAATTTTGGCGGAAAACCCACAAGAAGAGGTCCATACATTGACAGTGGACACAGACGAATATACGGCCAAAATGAATTTCATCCCCAGCTGGAATTTGCTTACAATCCAATGAAGATCGAGCTACAGTAGGCTAACCAACACAGCAGAGAAAGCCCAGTGGGTTCACGCATTTGAAATTTTCATTTATTTTAGTTTTAACTATCGTCCTCCCCAAGTGGGTGGGCATTTTATGAGACCGTCCGGGTCCTTCTGCTAAAAGTGTCACATGTCAACTTCCAGAGAGAGAGCGGCCCCTGAAAGAAAATAGTGAAATCACGTTGGATGACAAGCTGCCGTTTGGAGTGGTGCGGGGTAAAAGGTTCCAACACCCAGTTGTCCTGTTTTGTGCTACCATGTTCTCCAGAAGGTCCAGGGAGTTTTCGTACGTGCTGGGGGCCCGTGGTCTGTCCACAACTTCCTGATTTTATCAAAAGGTAGCAGTATTGGGTGCTAGTGGAGTTATCAGAAAACCAACATCTTTACTATTGAAACAGTCACCTTTAGTGTCACATCTATCATTTTACGACATCGCTCACGTCAAGGGTGTTGCTGCATATTTCAGCCATATTGAAACACGAGCCCAGGGTACTGCTCACGATGGTCTCAGTAGGCTTGCCGACTGTCTGAAGGATGCCAACATTATGTTGATCCCTGAGGGTGTTCCAAGGAAACCTGGAATGACCTAGGATGACCTGATTAACACGAGTGCCCCCATTGTGGAGCAGCTTACTCACGCATGCGCACTGCACTGTCCAAAGGCAATAATCTGCACCACGAATCCGGTGAACAGCGCAGCTCCAATTGCCGCAGAAACGCTAAAGACGAACGGAAGTTACGGCCCACACAGACTGTTTGGCGTGACAAAACTGGAGGTTGTCCGATCCAACACTTTTAAGGCAGATGCCAAGAAAATAGACGTACGGAAGGTTTTTGTCCGGTCACTGGAGGCTTTTCCGGCGTTACAATTATGCCCGTCATTTTACAGTGTTCGCCTCAAGTTTCGTTCCCGCGGGAAGAGCGCCAGAAGTTGAAGACTCCTATTCATAAGTCTGTTACCAAAGCCGTAGAGGCCAAGGCGGGCACAGGTTCTGCGACACTCAGTATGGTTTATTCTGTTGTCCGTTTTGCAACCTCACTAATGGAAGCCATGAGTGGGCACGCTGGCATTGTCGCGTGCGCCTTCGTCCAGTCCGACGTGTCGAAATGTAAATTCTTTGCCACACCCATCACCCTGGATCCGAAAGGTGTAGAACGGAACATGGACATTGGTAAACTGAGCAAATGTGAGATTGAATTGCTGAATGTAGTCATGTCCGAAGTAGAGAAGAACATCAAGCGAGACAAAAAGTTCATTACAACCTTCAAACCCACTTGAGTCAATGGGGTCATCCAGTTCACGGATTCCATAACCCCATGGACAACATAGTCAGGTCAATGGTGGCATCGTTGGTTGAAATCCGCCCGTCTTTACGCTTTCCAACTTTGTTTTTTGTTTCCAAACATTTTTCAGTCACAGTGACATCCTTCTTGCTGCAGACATTCCTTACCATATGTAGTTAAACTTAAATGCATATGCCCGCTTACTCAGCGTGCTTTTGATCGGCATATTTTTGAAACCATTTTCGTTTCCCGTTCCTTCGGACCCTCTGTTATTGGCCAACCGATCAAGGCCGTCGTAGATCTTCAAATTGAGAATGAACTACACTTGTGTCCGAAAAATAAAACGACAACTGAGTCCGTGATATCCATCACGCAAGCGAAGTGTTTCCCTTTAGGCTTACACCTGTTTCCACTTTATCTTCCGGATCCTGTAAAATGCAGATAGGTTAAGCGAGCAATTCGTTCTCAGAGTTCCGATTTCGCTTTTGCACATGGCTGTGAAACTCGAGGTTTTTGAAAATGCGACAGGCCAAACCCGGATACAAAGTGAACCCAGTAGGTTTTCAGATTGCTGCTCGCTTGGAATCGGGGGAGTTGGGAGGTGTCAGTTGAGCTTGTAAAAGTTTAAATACATTGTTTTTGTTACTGATATTCGAAGGCTCCTGGAGCATAATCCCAAGCCAGACCCAACGCACTCGCATTCGGCTCCCGGTCAGTATTAATGGGTTTTATAGCCCCGTTCCTTCCACGAACCAGAAAGGCGCTCACAATCCCTCCTCCCTTGTTCATCCACCTGGTTAGCCTGAACCCACCAATATCTGAAGAGTCACGCAAACTCTTCACCAAACATAGCCCCTCCGCATCACCAATAACGGAAGTTACAGAATCATCGACGTAAGTATCCCTAAGAACCTTTGGCGATAGGGGCCACGCGAATTGGAGCCCAAGTAAAGTGGTTGTCTTCTTTCGGGCAAAACTCGGACAAAATAGTAGCCGAACTGTTTCAAAGGGAAGCAGAGTTATTTTGAAGTCTCTCAGCCCAGTGGTATCGCCTTCAGACCGCCAGAAAAACCAAAGTGCATATTGGTTTCCCTCCAGCACCATCAAGTTTAGGAACATATCTTCAATATCGGCAAACAAACCCACAGGTTTTGGAATAAATTGCAAAATTACACCTTTCAAACACGGAACTAAATTAGGGCCTGGCGGTAAGTATGCATTTATTAATACCCCCTGCAAAGGCAGCAGCACAATCAGAAGCAACACGAACCCTTTTGAGGGTCCTAGGGCTCAGCATCGCACGGTGTGGCAGATAACACTATTTTCTTGTCTGCTCTGGGCTCTTGTGGCACCTGTATGGAATATTCTCCTTCAAAGAAAAGTATGATCGAAGCCGCATGCTTAAATTTGGGCATTGGATCATTGGGAAACCTATTCTTAAACAACTTCAAACAGTGAAAAGTGGTCGACCGATTGCAAAGCCCCACGAGGTCACGTTCCTTCCACAGTAAAACCACATCCAGGTGTCCGTTTTCAAGTCGTAATGACCCTCCAGAATTTCGATAGCCCTCTCATCCTCCATGGATGCCACCATCAAAATCTCTATCATGGCACTTCTGAAGGTTATCCTCTATAACCTGCAGACTGCCTGAGGTACAAGCTCCAAACTTGGCGGAAAAATCACTATCCAACGGACCCCACGCGAACCGGCCTAAAGAGTTGCAGTCAGAGCAGGGGTCTCCCTTAAAACCCCTCTGCTGTTCTAAAATCCAGTTCACGAAAGGAAGATCCAGACCAGATTCCGCTCTTAATATTTTGGTCCGTCAACTGACCCCGCTAAGACAAAGTTTCCTGTTTATCAGCGATGGTCCGTGCGTCCACCGATGATGAAGAGTTAAATAAACTGCTTGCTCCAATCAACTCACCGCCATCTTTAGATTTCTGGTTAGACAAAACCATTTCACCAGGCTGAACATAGTTCCCAGTGGGAGGGTTCAGGTTCATTTCAGTTGCCTCTACCAATAGGCCTAACATTTTAGCTAGATCGCGAGGCATGAGAACGTTGTCTCCTCCAGTGTCGAACGCAGCACTAGCACAAGAGGACCGGTTGGGGCTCCGATAGTGACTGGTGAAATACCAAAGCTAGAATCGAGGTCACTGGGGAATAGTTGACAAGATATGTTGTGGACTGGAACCTTGTTCATCTCATGCAACAAACGACGATGCCGGCGACAACAGTTTCCTTGTTAATATAGCCATCCAAAATGACACCCATAAGCACGATGCTCCGGGCGAAAACATATAAAACGGGCTCTGAATCGGGACGCTAATTCACAGTGGTCTTAAGGTGGCAACGCCTGAAACCCGTGACTGTCTCGCACGTTATTTCTGTTACGACAACTAATGCAGGCGGTTCAATTCACAGATACCTGTGGTAAATCATCAGGTGAGACAAATACAAACGCCAGGCACGGATTGGAATCCACGTACAAGTATGGGCCTAAATCAATGAGGATCGCCGTAAACAAGTCCGACCAAAGCTTCCTGTGATTGGTCATTTTCGGTTCTTCCAATTACCTTCTCCGATTTAACACATTTATAAAACCCGTTCTGCAATAAGAATAACGCGCTACTTCGCAGCCTTAGTTGACTTGCCATTTTCGTTCGCGTAGTTCTGGGTGGGGGCAATTTCAACACTTCCTGTCACTTCAGTTCATTACAATCATTACAATTGCTTCCGCGTCATGCAGCTGCCCAGTATTGAACAACTAAACCTGCATGATAATGCATCTGAAATTGAAGACTGAATTGAACTTTTCGAGTTATAGCGTAGCATACGAAAGAATGTGAAGAAGGAGAACCATATTGTATTCTTCTTAACAGCTGGTGGCCGTTTATTGTACTCGTTGATGGAAAACCTTGCAAATTTGAGAGCCCTTACTGCAGTTCCATTCGACGAGCTGAAGACTCAATTGCTAGGCCAAGTGGTTCTGGTCAATTTTCAGGCAATCGAAAGTGCCAAATTTCTCTTGCCAGTTTATGGTCTTAATACAAAGTTCCATGAAGGCTCCAAAGAGTAATTTTGGTGATCAGTTGCGGACCCGATTGAGTGACCGCCTCGTTGCCGGCACAAACCATCCGGGGTTGCAAAGAAGGTACTAATGAAGCCCGACATTACGTTCTCCGAAGCCCGGTAAACCTGCAAAAAATTCGATGACGCGGCCGATGCGACGGCTGTACATTCCGTAGTGCACTATCAACACGTTCGTCACCGTAAGCCAGCCCCACAAGTCAGACACCTTAACCGAAGCCTGCTAACAAAACGATTCCTGAACGCAAACCAGTACAACCGAATCGTTGTTTCTCGTGCGGCGAACTTCAATTACTCTCCACCTGCCGCTTTCATAGTATGGTATGCCATTCTTGTAGAAATCCTGATCACATACACAAGATATGTCGTCAATCCAAGTGCAATGTTACGAGTGCAACCCCTGAAGATTCGAAAACTGATGACAATCCGGCACACACGCTGAACATTTCGAGTAAATCAAACAAATACCTGTACGGATCAGTCCAATTCCAATGCGGATTGAGACATCAGTTCATTGTGGATACCGGAAGCTCAGTCCATAATTCCGAAATCGGTGTTCGACTTGATTCATCCCAGTGTACCCATGCACCCCACTGCTGTGAGCACTCACGGTGTTACTGGACATCGACTTACGACGTTAGATGAGACTACACTAGTGATTTGGCCGGAGGATGGCTATACCCCAATACGATTCTTGATCTCAGCTGACAGTCCATTGATTCTGGGCTTGGAGGCTCTGTGTGCCCTGTAGGAGTCGGTAAACCTGAAAACGACGTCCGACAATCCGGTGAATAAGCTTCAGCAGTTGATCGCACAACGCTTGAGCAACAAAGGTGGCATCGCGGTCGAACCCGCAAAGTTAAAAGCGGATGGCGACCCAGTATTCCTGAAAAGCCAAGTGTTGACGTACGGCCAGAGAGAGGGCGTTCTGTGGGTGCTTACAAAAATGGAGCAAGACGGTGTCGTTGCGTGTGTGACTTCATCCACTTGGACGACACCGATTGTGGTGGCAATGAAGAGCGACGGACAGAAACCTCATATTTGTGGTGAATACTGATTGCCCTTGAATCCCCCTCTACGGAAATGCATGGCAATTACGGTGGAGCCTGAGGACTTCATGAAATGCATACCCGGTAGCAAGTATTTCTCAAAAATTGATCTGGCTGATGCGTACTTGCAAATTCGGCTGCACATGGAGCTCAAGCAACTAACGGCTATTAGCACTCCATGGGGCATAGTCCGATACAACTTCTCACCGTTTGGTCTGCACGTGTCATCCGGTTAATCCCAGGCTGCAGTAGACGAGATAATCCGTCATATCGAGGGGGTTACTTGGGCGTGGATATAATGATGTGGATGGCTCAAGAAAAATGTGTTGGTGGCCGGAATTGGATGTGGACGTTTTCAGTACGGCAAAGAACTGTGATGCGTGTTTGCACAAAGTCGATTCGAGGCCCAGCAACCGGAATTCATCGCCTGAAAGCTACATTCCATGGCAGAGTTCATGCGGAGTTCCGTGGTTTATTCTTGAACCGGTTTCACGCGTTTTTACCGATTGACTCCTGCTCCAAATGACCGGAATGGGTCCTGAAGAGTTCACCAACCACCTCCTTCGTAATCCAGGTGACAGGGAAATGCTTCAGCCGGGGAGTCCCACAGGTACTAGCCACCGATAATGGATCACAATTCTGTGCGGTGGAGCTGAAATGCTGGCTTGATAGATTTGGATGCTGGCATCTACGTACGGCACCACGCCGCCCATGTTCCAGCGGTGCAGCGGAAAACTTAGTGCGTTCTGTAAAAAGTGCAATGACATCAGCCAACCCGAGGACGTTGCCCAACTTGGAAGCGTTCCTTGACAATTTCTTGTTGCAGTACAGAAACGCAGCGCACACGACCACCAAAAAGATTCCAGCCGTTCACTTCAAGTCCAGAAGACTGCGGTCATTTCTGATGTGTCTTGACTCCAGTGATGTCACATACTTCCGTGGCAACGATGTTCAACCAACCTGTGAACTTGCCACAAAACGACTTAGTCAATTTATGGTCGAGATCACGGACTTAGATGATGTGTCGGTGCATCGGGGCTACCTCAGCCAAATTTATTTCAAAGTAACAACCGGCGATGTAATCAATGGCGCGGGTGGGACGACTGAGGACCATGATGGGGATCGTGTTGATGACGGTGATACGTCTGTTCCGCCTCCCGAAACGACTGCTGCAGCGGCCGAGCAACAGCCACCAGCCCAAGTCAAAAGATCAGTACGACAGGCGGGCTCAATTGACGGGGAACTCTTGAGGGAGGAAGGTTGTGGTGGTTCGGCAGCTGTCACACATGATACAGCCAGGCACAGCTTCGTAGCCACATACACGGATGAGCCTCAACCGATGAGGATCGCCGTGGACAAGTCAGACCAAAGCTCCCTGTGATTGGTGGTTGTTGATTCTACCAATTACAATATCTGGTTAAACACATTTATACAAACCCATTCTGCAATGCACCTAAAGTGCTATTTTGCAGCCTTATTTCACTTCCCATTTTCGTTCGCGTAGTTCTGGGTGGGGACATTTTCAGTACTTCCTGCTAGTTTAATTCATTTTGATTATTACAGTAACACACCTAGTCACAGCTGCAGCCGTTAGCCTTGGAAACTTTGGTATTCAGGATGAACAACCAATTGTGGTCATCACCATCAATACTTTTCATATCTGACGGCTGCCCCGTAGCAGACTTATCACTGTGTCGTCTAAGAGCCTCTGCTGCAGTAGGCACAGCCTCAGCCGTTTTCACTTCTAACTGAGCATTTTCTAGCTTCAGTTTTATTCTAAAGTGAATGTTTGACGTACCAAAGCCAACAATAGGAGCAGTAGACTTACTAATTTATGGGCTAACGGCAATTTCAGCCTTTGAGCCACAGCCTAAGTTATCCTTACTATCCAGTTCCATCGACAGTGGCAGGAAACTAACGACGGGAAAATCAGTAACTCGAAACAAGAAGGAGGAGTCAGAAGTGAAAGCTTTTACATTCGCAACTACACAGGCACAGGAGGAATCCCAATGTTGGTCCAACTTCAGGCTACGAATAATGTCCGGCGAAGAGAACTCGTAAACCGGCTAGTCTTAAATCTTTAGATGACTGAGAAATTTCCTCGGTGCAGTAGACGAGTACTGTAAGGCCACCCGGAATGTCAGCCTTCACGGGCAAAGAACAATCAATTTTCATCACATTGAAGCCCGGAACTAACGGAATTCGACAAGTCCGATCCATTGAAAAACGGAACTTTTATAATAACCAATGGGTTGTCTAGTTACTGGACCATAACAAATCAGGACTCTGCAAATCGTGCCTCATTGCGCACGTTCTCAGGATGATGGTAGGAGTGGAACATAATGGAGGCTGCTGATAGACCGAGAACTACGTGGCTAAACATGTTGTAAGGAACAGGGGATAGAAGCCATTAGACAAAGAGTGAAATAAAGACGAAATGGCCACTCCCGATGAACAAACTTAATTCATTGAATTTTTTACGTACCTAATCCGGTGCGACTCATCAGCGGCCGTAAAAGTCTGCGTTCACTACTGACGGTGTGAAGGTTGTGGGAAACCCATCTGAGAGGAGTCCAGGCACGAACTGTCCTGTAGCATTTATTCGACAAGTGTTTTTCACGTGGTATTTAAGTGGTATTAATAAGTGGTATTCATGTGGTATTTAAGAAGTGTTATTAAACGATATCCAAGCGATGTTTTTAGGGTCAATGAACACCCAGGTGACTTATTTTGAATCGGCAAAACGCGTCAATAACATGTTTTGAGGCCTTTTCTGCCGACTGGGATACTACCCACAATTACCCAATGCACAACCACTCCTCATCTAGCTTCGTTATGGAACTCAGTATGTAGCGGATACTGGCTTAAGCGTCACTTTACAGATAGTGCCCCAACATTGTGAAGTGTCCTTCATGTGACGTCTGAAGTTTGCATGGTCTCATCCTCACTGAGGCCATCGCAGGTGTTATTTCCAACTGATTTCCAAATCACAGAAATTCTTTTCCCCTTTCCCCCTTTTCACTTGTATTTTCTAGCCTTTCAAGTTTTCTGGCACAACCGTCAGTCCTGCCCGAATTTGCTGTGGAAAGGCTGAACAGATTCAGTATCATCCACGCAAGCACCACCACGGCAGTCTGGACAGAAGATCAAAGAAGGTAAGCGTCAAGGTTTTGCCTTGGACGCAGGCTGTCTGCGTTACTATCACGTATCATCGCTCGGCGGAGCCTGAGGTTGTTTGCGCTGTGATCGCACGTAAATTTCAGGTGCCCTGGGCGCTCGTCTAGATTCAGCATCAAGTAATCGGTTACCAGTAGCATTTGCGACCTCACCGCGACCAGGATCAGTAGGGTACCTGATTTCAGAAGCGGCCCAAAATCGGGCGCAAACCACCTATCAGCACACTGAGGTCATAGGCAGTTTCTTCGCGGGATGCTGAACTTCCTTGAGTGAATCGCATTAGTTCCGCCGTGCCGCACTTAAAGGCGATTCAGGACAGATCGGTGGGCCAACGCACATTTTCGACATTAATTGCATTCACCCTAAATAAGGGACCAACGGTTTCAGTGATGTCCGTTTAGCTGAACCTGAGTTTTTCCTGCTAGGGCTCCTGGCCACATCTCTTTCCGCTCGATCTCCAATTGTGGCGCATGTCCGACTCACTCATTCAAAGAAATTATTCGATGATTTTGGTTTCCGCGTCTTTGAAGAGCCTCTGCTGTACCACTTCCGGGGGTACCCCGTTTTGGGTGAAAGGACATGGATGGTCAGGCAATTGTAAATCCACGGCATTGTCGCGACCATTGGAGGGCATGCTGTCGTTTTTCTAAGCAGCACCTGCGGACCCCTGTGGCCTCAGGTGCAGGAAAATGAGCACAAATTTAGCTCAAGCCCAAATATCCTATGAACTGATCTGACCTGATATAATCTGTCCTTTATCTGAGGCCAGAATCCAAGATCAAAAGAAGTACACTGTGCAGAGGTGGGTGCATTATCTGTTTGTACACCTCTGGAGGAGTTCTGCGAGCTCGACTTGCCGTGGCCATTACCTGTTCTATGCATACCGAACTGATTAGTGGGTGACTAACTTTTGCGCGACAAGTGAAAGTGCCGGTCCCGGAGGCTTTAACCTATGAAAACGTTGATTCTGCTGCCTTTTCTGAGGACAACACAACAACCCAACAAGTGCCATGTTATTGAATTTCCATCCGCAGACAGAAAAATAATCCAAGAAGTCGAAGCACTGCGTGGCCAGGGACCCAAAGGGCAAGAAACCGGACTACCATTTGGGTCCGCCTTCAGTCCTGTGCTCTGACTTGATTTGATTTCAAACGAACTGTACGGCAAACTACTGCGAGTGAATGGGTGTCTCGGAAGCCTGAGAAGAAGAAACAAGGTGAGAAAAAGAACAATTTGTCATAGGCTACGGACAACATCGTGAAGGCAGATGACCCCGGTTTCGTGATTTGGAAGATCAGCTGACGGACCTGCAGAGGCGTATCCAGTCGCTGCGAAGGACATCAATCCGTAGGCTACTGATACTGAATCAGGAGGAGCCGTTCATCCGGGAATCAAAGGCAAGAAGGGATATAGACTGGAGACGGATGTATGACATACAGCGACTTGCGGGCGTACCAGGTCTTGTGTCTCCCAAAAGAGTTCACGGGTTGGGGACCTGTAAACCCCAGCTAACGAAAACGGGAATAATGTCGCACGATAAGTACTGATGGAATTCATGGAAGAGCACTGCAGTGATGTGTAGCTGGTCAAGGCGACACTGATAGTGCAAGACGAGTTTGAGTAATGCGTATCCAAATTCACAACGGATCCCGAAATCAAAAGGCGATTATCCGTGTAATTCTACGATACTAGATTATCAGATGAACATTGACACGAAACAGATACAAACCTCGATTATGCAACCACAAGGACTCAAAAAACGCGAACCGAATTGCAGCTTGCGAGGAAGCAGTACGTGCGTCACGCAGATCCAGAACAAGGATAAGACAGAGCGACGCTCTGGGCACGAAAAAACAAGCGTTGGTCTGTAAAAGCGGACAGCACAAAAACAAAACAATAGTGTAAGTAAGTGAGTGATGTTAAGGAAACATGTAAACGGCGGTGGTTCTAGGGGGATTTTCCAATACCGGTCGTTACAGATAGCCCGCATCAACAACGGCAGAGAGCAGGCCACACCTGACGAGCTTAGGGTAATGCCGGGTGGTTTGCCCATAGGTGGAAAACTGGCTCAACCCGTGAGGGCATCAAAGAAAGTTCCCTTTATGCCTTGTTTAACCTTTGTGTTCCTTCACCGACAGCCGTAAGTGAGCTGTACAAGCCTTCAGGGTTTGTGGTGAATGAGGATGTACTAGAAGATGAAAATTGGCAGTGCTGTCCAGTAGAGGACAACACGACCGTCGTTAACTTGAGGGCCAAGAAAGCGCCCATGTGTTGGTGCTACACGCCAATGCATGTAGTGTTAGAAACTAGTGATTGGAGCTCTTTAGAGCCACAAAGGAGCAAAACGCGTCCATCGTTGCCGCTAAGGAAGCGTGGCTCTAAATACTACCATGTACCGATAATAATACAGAGGGAGGGTTTGCTTTCTATAAGGAAGGACAGGGAGCGTGACTGTATAGGGGGAGAAGTGGCCGGACTCATTAAGGCGAGTACATACCATCTCGAATCACAGACCACGCTCTGTACTCGAAGTGCTGAACTGTGCACGGTTAAGTTCACATTCCCGAACAGAAGGGTGAATGTGGTCTGTGTGCATAGGGCTCCGGGTACGAACGGAAATGAGGACATTCAATTTCCCCAAGTACCTACCATGCTAGTTAGGGAAGTTAACAAGACAGTCAGAGATGGGGACTCCAGCCTAACAAGCGTAGACTGGGTGGTCGGAGAATGTACCCCGGGAACCCCAGAGGAGGTGCGTCTACACTGGTGGCATTCGAATGCTCTGTTCAACTATATGACCGAAAGTACCGGGTATAGAACTGGCTTTTCACCGTCCCTGTTGGATCCAGTGATAACGAATCGTGAGAACTACGTAGCGGAACTCCGGGTTTGCTCTCCGTTGGGGGAGCGGCCATGTGAGTATCAAAATCACTCTTATCATGCGCCAACCCAAAGTAACCTCCAGAATGATCAGAAGCGTCGCAAATATGGATATTCCTGGGCCTTGAAATAGAGCGGTCAATCTAAAATGGGACAGATCGGACGACGCTGGTTTGGAGGAAGGCTGGCAGGTGATTAAAGGATCTCTATTTATCCTACAAAACAAGCTTGCTCCTTTAATGCGTAGGAGGGATGGGGGCAAGCAGGTGTGGTAGAGGGCTGCAATGGGCAAGCCAATCAAGCATCGTTGGGCTTTCTTCAAAGCTTTCTGGAGCCGCCTGGCTTGGATTCTATACACCAAGCATAGAAATGAGATGGTAGATCTCTCGCGACCTGCTAAGAGCGAGTCCGAAAGGAGGTTGGCCCAGAGTGTCAGAAAGCATCCAACGAAGTACCTTAGCCAGGTACAGTCTAAGGGTTCTTTGAGAGATGCAGTAGGACCGATGAAGATCCGTGATCATGGAGCGGTAGCACACAACCAAAGCAAAGCAGATGCTTTGGGTGGACACTTTAGTGGTGCTCACAGAATAAATAAAGGTGTGCAGATAAGTTTTGAGGGAAGAACTCTTCCGAGGGGTAAAAGATATTCAAATCTTGCGGAGGAAATATTAAGAAGACATCTGGAAAGGTTGGATATCCGCAAGTCTGCCGGGCCAGATGATATCCTCCCTGCTATCAATGAGCCGTTGACTGATATCCCATTGCCTTCAGTATATAAGTTAGATAAGACCACCCTTGACCACGGAAGATTGTTACAGGACAGAGAAAATGCAGCAGTGATAGCTATACATACAAAGGGAGACCGCTCTGAAATGGGAAGCCACAAAATCTGTTCGCCCAACCTAAATTCTACGCAAAGTTCTGGAGAAGGTCGTCCGGGAGCACTTCAGCAAACAACTGCTAAAAGACTCTATGCCTTGCCCAGCTCAGAACGTAATTCTAATAAACAGGTCGTGCTTGACCAACGTCTTGGGCTTCCTAGAGGTTAATCAAAGAGTGGATCAAAATAACAGGTAGAAGTATACTACCTTGACTTTAGCAAGGCATTTGACTCGGTAAACTATCGGCTTCTACTAATATTGTCGAGGTCATTTGGTATAACTGGGCAGATTTAGGAATGGTTAAGGGACTTCTTTACCGGTGGAACGATTTACTTTAGAGTAGGTGAAAAAAAATCTAGATTAGAAAGCCTCACCAGCGGAGTGCCGGTGGGTTCCGCACTAATCCCGCATCTGTTTTTTTATTAAAGATTTAGCCTCAGCCCCACGGTCACCAAGCTTCTTCTTCGCAGATGATGTGAAGTTGGTGAGAGCTCAGGGGAACGAGAAGCTCTGCAAAGTGACCTGCTGGCCGTTCTCAACCGGGCACAGAAGTGGAACTTAACTTTCAATACTGGGAAGAGCCGCTTGTTGTAACGGACGGCGACAAGCCTGACGGTTGCACACTACCAGGGCCCATTCACTGTCAAGGCAGAAAACAGGGCGAAAGACCTCGGAATTTTGGTGACTTCTGATCTCAAGTGGTCGGATCAGTGTGCATTAGCTGCAAAAGCGCAAAAGGTGAGCTATTCAGGTTGAGAACGCTGTTTTTGTGAAGACAGCCTAGGGTTTTCAGGCCAGAGTACGTCTTTAGTTAGACCTCTTTTGGAAAACTGTGTTAAGGCATGGTCATCCTTCTACAAAAAGGATGCCTTGCCGCTTGGAGAGTGCACAGCGTCTTGTGACGTGCACGACAGAGGGTCAGAGGGGCAAGAAATATGAGCGGAGACTTCAGCACCCCAGACCTTTCTCTATGGGAAGGAGACACCAAGGGGTCTCGTAGAGACACTTTAGGTGGTGAAAGCGTTCCAACTTACGGTGAAAATGCAGAAGCCGACAGCATAAATCATAGAGGAGAGTTTTCCTAGTGAGAGTGGAAAGCTGCTTGTCGGACATTGGGAGGCCGCATAGTGGCCTTCCGCAAGGGTCGGTCCCGGGGCCCCTGTTGTTCCTGATGTGCGCCAGCGATCTGGCACATGGGTTGGAGGGCTCGTGCTTCTCGTTTCGTGGACGACTTCAACGTGGTTGAAGCACCAGAGGACGCACTGGTTCAGCGTGATCTAGACAAGGTATAACAATGTTCAGTGGCGTGAGATATTCTCCTCAATCTGAGCAGACGCTAACATCTCATGAAAGAGGAAGGACCACGGCCCACAAGATATATGGGGCCACCAAACAAACGGTAGGCGCTAGCTCAGACCGTAGGAGCCCGGGACTAAGGGGTGGTGGTAAGCACTGACGACAATCCTAGTCGCCAGTGCCAGAAAGTAATGCAGAAGGCATGTAAAGTCCTGCGCCGGTTAAGGAGGGCAGCCAGCTCTAGGAAGCCGAGGGTCCCATTGCAATTGTACAAGGCTGCAGCGAGATCTCATCTAGAAAACTTAGTTAAGGCCTGGAGGCCTTGCGTGGTGAGGGATACCAAGTCCCTCGAGCGGCTACAACGGCGATTCACCCGATGATCTGGTGAAAACAGACTTTTCTGCTACGATAACAGGTTGGAGCAACTAGGGTTATTTTCTTTAGAAAAAGGAGGGGACGAGGTGACCCCATAGTGGCCTCGAATATGCTGAAAGCATTTTGTAATATTAGTAATGAACTGAGTTGATAGTCCGTATCAAAATTGTGCCCCATCAATAACTACTCGAACGTAAGTAGCAAGAAGACCAGGGCCGCGAAATAGCACTTTAGGTGCATTGCAGAATGGGTTTCTATAAATGTGTTTAACCAGATATTGTAATTGGTAGAATCAACAACCACCAATCACAGGGAGCTTTGGTCTGACTTGTCCACGGCGATCCTCATCGGTTGAGGCTCATCCGTGTATGTGGCTACGAAGCTGTGCCTGGCTGTATCATGTGTGACAGCTGCCGAACCACCACAACCTTCCTCCCTCAAGAGTTCCCCGTCAATTGAGCCCGCCTGTCGTACTGATCTTTTGACTTGGGCTGGTGGCTGTTGCTCGGCCGCTGCAGCAGTCGTTTCGGGAGGCGGAACAGACGTATCACCGTCATCAACACGATCCCCATCATGGTCCTCAGTCGTCCCACCCGCGCCATTGATTACATCGCCGGTTGTTACTTTGAAATAAATTTGGCTGAGGTAGCCCCGATGCACCGACACATCATCTAAGTCCGTGATCTCGACCATAAATTGACTAAGTCGTTTTGTGGCAAGTTCACAGGTTGGTTGAACATCGTTGCCACGGAAGTATGTGACATCACTGGAGTCAAGACACATCAGAAATGACCGCAGTCTTCTGGACTTGAAGTGAACGGCTGGAATCTTTTTGGTGGTCGTGTACGCTGCGTTTCTGTACTGCAACAAGAAATTGTCAAGGAACGCTTCCAAGTTGGGCAACGTCCTCGGGTTGGCTGATGTCATTGCACTTTTTACAGAACGCACTAAGTTTTCCGCTGCACCGCTGGAACATGGGCGGCGTGGTGCCGTACGTAGATGCCAGCATCCAAATCTATCAAGCCAGCATTTCAGCTCCACCGCACAGAATTGTGATCCATTATCGGTGGCTAGTACCTGTGGGACTCCCCGGCTGAAGCATTTCCCTGTCACCTGGATTACGAAGGAGGTGGTTGGTGAACTCTTCAGGACCCATTCCGGTCATTTGGAGCAGGAGTCAATCGGTAAAAACGCGTGAAACCGGTTCAAGAATAAACCACGGAACTCCGCATGAACTCTGCCATGGAATGTAGCTTTCAGGCGATGAATTCCGGTTGCTGGGCCTCGAATCGACTTTGTGCAAACACGCATCACAGTTCTTTGCCGTACTGAAAACGTCCACATCCAATTCCGGCCACCAACACATTTTTCTTGAGCCATCCACATCATTATATCCACGCCCAAGTAACCCCCTCGATATGACGGATTATCTCGTCTACTGCAGCCTGGGATTAACCGGATGACACGTGCAGACCAAACGGTGAGAAGTTGTATCGGACTATGCCCCATGGAGTGCTAATAGCCGTTAGTTGCTTGAGCTCCATGTGCAGCCGAATTTGCAAGTACGCATCAGCCAGATCAATTTTTGAGAAATACTTGCTACCGGGTATGCATTTCATGAAGTCCTCAGGCTCCACCGTAATTGCCATGCATTTCCGTAGAGGGGGATTCAAGGGCAATCGGTATTCACCACAAATATGAGGTTTCTGTCCGTCGCTCTTCATTGCCACCACAATCGGTGTCGTCCAAGTGGATGAAGTCACACACGCAACGACACCGTCTTGCTCCATTTTTGTAAGCACCCACAGAACGCCCTCTCTCTGGCCGTACGTCAACACTTGGCTTTTCAGGAATACTGGGTCGCCATCCGCTTTTAACTTTGCGGGTTCGACCGCGATGCCACCTTTGTTGCTCAAGCGTTGTGCGATCAACTGCTGAGGCTTATTCACCGGATTGTCGGACGTCGTTTTCAGGTTTACCGACTCCTACAGGGCACGCAGAGCCTCCAA
Organism: Fasciola hepatica; assembly: GCA_948099385.1. NCBI lineage: Eukaryota > Metazoa > Platyhelminthes > Trematoda > Plagiorchiida > Fasciolidae > Fasciola > Fasciola hepatica. The sequence continues at coordinate 10,035,972 of CANUEZ040000182.1, read as the reverse complement.
GCCCAGAATCGATGGACTGTCAGCTGAGATCAAGAATCGTATTGGGGTATAGCCATCCTCCGGCCAAATCACTAGTGTAGTCTCATCTAACGTCGTAAGTCGATGTCCAGTAACACCGTGAGTGCTCACAGCAGTGGGGTGCATGGGTACACTGGGATGAATCAAGTCGAACACCGATTTCGGAATTATGGACTGAGCTTCCGGTATCCACAATGAACTGATGTCTCAATCCGCATTGGAATTGGACTGATCCGTACAGGTATTTGTTTGATTTACTCGAAATGTTCAGCGTGTGTGCCGGATTGTCATCAGTTTTCGAATCTTCAGGGGTTGCACTCGTAACATTGCACTTGGATTGACGACATATCTTGTGTATGTGATCAGGATTTCTACAAGAATGGCATACCATACTATGAAAGCGGCAGGTGGAGAGTAATTGAAGTTCGCCGCACGAGAAACAACGATTCGGTTGTACTGGTTTGCGTTCAGGAATCGTTTTGTTAGCAGGCTTCGGTTAAGGTGTCTGACTTGTGGGGCTGGCTTACGGTGACGAACGTGTTGATAGTGCACTACGGAATGTACAGCCGTCGCATCGGCCGCGTCATCGAATTTTTTGCAGGTTTACCGGGCTTCGGAGAACGTAATGTCGGGCTTCATTAGTACCTTCTTTGCAACCCCGGATGGTTTGTGCCGGCAACGAGGCGGTCACGCAATCGGGTCCGCAACTGATCACCGAAATTACTCTTTGGAGCCTTCATGGAACTTTGTATTAAGACCATAAACTGGCAAGAGAAATTTGGCACTTTCGGTTGCCTGAAAATTGACCAGAACCACTTGGCCTAGCAATTGAGTCTTCAGCTCGTCGAATGGAACTGCAGTAAGGGCTCTCAAGTTTGCAAGGTTTTCCATCAACGAGTACAATAAACGGCCACCAGCTGTTAAGAAGAATACAATATGGTTCTCCTTCTTCACATTCTTTCGTATGCTACGCTATAACTCGAAAAGTTCAATTCAGTCTTCAATTTCAGATGCATTATCATGCAGGTTTAGTTGTTCAATACTGGGCAGCTGCATGACGCGGAAGCAATTGTAATGATTGTAATGAACTGAAGTGACAGGAAGTGTTGAAATTGCCCCCACCCAGAACTACGCGAACGAAAATGGCAAGTCAACTAAGGCTGCGAAGTAGCGCGTTATTCTTATTGCAGAACGGGTTTTATAAATGTGTTAAATCGGAGAAGGTAATTGGAAGAACCGAAAATGACCAATCACAGGAAGCTTTGGTCGGACTTGTTTACGGCGATCCTCATCGGTTGAAGCTCATCCGTGTATGTGGCTACAAAGCTGTGTCTGGCCGAATCACGTGTGACAGCTTCCGAATCGCCACATTCACAGAAGCACAAAGTCGTAGATGGACTTTATTTCAGCTGCGAGGTATTGACTGTAACACACGTTTGAGCAATGCGTGGCCAAATTCACAACGGATCCCGAAATCGAAAGGCGATTACCCGTGATATTCTACGATACTAGGTTGTTGAATGAACAGTGACACCAAAAAGATACAAACCTCAATAATGAGATCACAAGGACTCAGCAAACGAGAAACCAAATCGCGGCGTGCGAGCAAAGAGCACGTGCGTCAGGCAGGTCCAGAACAAGGATATAACAAAGTGGCGCTCTGGGCGCGAACAAACAACAATTGGTCCATAAAAACGAACGGTTCGCAAAGACACGTCAATAGTGTAAGCAAGTGGGTGATGTTGAGAAAAACACTGAACCGCAAAGGTTTTAGGGGGATTTTCGATGACCGGTCGGTAACCGCCCACCAAAATCCTCCCAATTCCTTAGCAGATTTGAAGGTTAGGTATGAAGGTTCTCATTCTTCCTACCTACCTATGCCCTGCTGTCAGTGCTCGCGCCTAATGCTTGCCGTCTACGTTCTACTCGTGGTCCAACCTAATCCGGTGGCCACACCCATGCGAGGCTATTCTACCTCTTTCATGGGAACAACTGACCGATGGCGGGCATGAAGGGGTAACATAGATGCTGTCCTTGGAAGGGCCGTCCTACCCTGGCTGTATGTGCTTACTTGAGTATTCGTGTGTATGATGTAATCGCCGCTACTTCCACATATGCAAAAGACATTCGGTAACGTCAACAAAAACAAACGGCGAACGCTGTCACCTGTTTGATGGGGGTTACGGGGTAAAGTGTGCATCGGGTATGTGTGTATGCGTCTGGATGTAAAATGGAACCGCATCTATCACCACATATCGGAAAAACCTTCTGTAAAGTCAACGAAAGACTGTGAGCACTGCAACGTGTTTGACGGAGACCATGTGGTATAACGAGTACAATGTAGGTAGGCGTGCGTCGGGATGTATGATGGTTCCATACGTCAATGTGTCGTGATTGCTTCCATATACGGGGTGTCTTTACCCACCTCGAAGACGAGTGCGAAATAGTCTACTGGGCCTCAGCGTTACCAGCTTATCTGCCTTCACTCTCCAGTGGGCCAATACCGCGTATGTCACGAATGAGCACCCCGTTAGCTGTCTTCACCTTCACCGTTCTTATCATTCCGTCAGTGCTTTTGATGGTTTCCATAACTACTCCCAAGGACCAGGTGCTGAAATGTGCTCGTTTGTCTGCGATCATCACCACACCCCGCACCTTGAATGGTCATGTTTTGACCAGCCACTTCTGTCGAGTCTGCAGAGCCGGCAGGTACTCCCGCAGCCAGCGCCTCCAGAAAACCTTGGCAAGGTAATTGGCCTGCTCCCATCCGTGGAGGTAGCTCCCACGAGGGTTTACCGGCCCTTGGAAACCCTCGTTCGACCTTAACGTCAATAAGTCGCTTGGGGTGAGCGCCAGGTGGGTGGGGTCGCCGTTCATTACTGGAACCAGGGGGCGGTTGTTCAGGATTCGCTCCACCTCAGTCATGACGGTGTTCAGCGTCTCGTCGTCGGGCGGCTGTTGCTCCATGATCGACAGCAATATCCATCTGGCGGACCGGATCATGCTTTCCCATAAGCCGCCTCGGTGGCTGGCCTGTGGGGGTTGAAAAGCCATATTCCCCAACAATTAGAGACCTTGGACTGCAATATTCTTACACTTTCAATTTCTCTGAACACACTTCCTACATAACTGCACGGGCAAATAAGTCCCTTGGCTTGTTGCGGAGAAATTTTCTTCTCACGAACAGTAAGTTAGAGATATACAAAACTCATATTCGCCCAACCCTAGAGTATTGTACACTTGTGTTCTCAAATATGCATAAACGTGACATTATCGACATTGAGAATGTACAGCGTCGATTTACCAAAAAACTGTTTGGGCCTTTTACGACCCTGACCTACAGACAGCGGTGTACACTCCTGCGGCTTGATCCCCTATGGCTTAGGAGAATAAAACTCAACCTCGCATTTTTGTTTACTTTGCTCCACAAACAAGCTGTATCCTCCAGCCAAGTTCAGTTCAGTATAAACTCGACACATCAGCTGCGTAATAGGGAACACCGTATAACGATCCCTACTTCTCGGAAATCCTTAAGGCAAAACTTCTTCCTCCTGAAATATGCAACTCTGTGGAATAAACTCCCAGCTGATGTACGTTCCGTAGATTCCCTAAATATGTTTAAGTCTAGACTACACGTAGCTCTGGACATCCAAAAACTGATAGCTCTTACGAATCCTTATATGTCTTTTGACAGAGCTTATGAGGAAAGCGTTGGATACTAACCCGAACCCTTGATAATCTAGGATGTGCCACACCATACGACGTAATTGCCATCACCTAAGCGTAAACCTACCAGTTTACAATGCCTAAACATAATAACTCTCACGACTGAGGCCAGTGCTTCAGAAGTCGTATTTGAATTATTATTAGGTTTTTACCTCTGTCTCTAACCCAAGACGCAGCACCTGTCACACTCCTCAACCTCCACCCAGTAGTCACCATAAGACATTCACAGCTCAAATTCTGTTCCTATCACAGAACTCTAGCATCCTCCACGATAGGCCTATACAACACTTGATACTTAGCCATCAAAACTACTAACCATCTGTGGATCGTACCGACGAATCACGTTGTCAGTGCTGCAAGTTGTACCCCATCTTTGTGCAGACTGGCGTTTTGTTGAACGTAAACCCCATCGAGTAATCACAGGCTGTGGTTGACCCTACCTCCCCCTGCATTTTTTGTCCCATGTAAACGGCCTGGGTGTTCTGACTTCACGGATAAGGCGAGTGTTAGCGCGGCACTTCTGCAAACTTTCCTGGCCGTGATGGTCTCCCTGCACAGAGTTGACCACCAATAAAGACATAAACACCAAAAAGTAAGAGATTGGCACAAAAAAGTGAGAAAAAATATATACCCCTGTTTTGTCTTCCAGGCACACCAGCCCTGTCACATGTGACCCATGTCCCTGGGTTGTAGTGTCGCTACGGATTGACTGGTGTGGTTGACCTATTCCCAACGCGGCTTGTTACATGCGGTCCATGTTTCGGCCGGGGCGTGGGAGCTGTGGTCGCCCACCAAAAGCAGCTCCGCCTTCTCTGACAGCCAGATACCTGACTGTGATAAAACCATTAAAAAAAGAATAAGAACGTCTAAAAAGTGTGGATCATTCTTGGAGAGCCACGTGCTGGATGCCAGTAGTTGTGTATCGTGCTACCTCTCTACCTGAAGCTGGCCCTTGTGCCGCCTATCATGAGCACCAAATGTAGACCGTTAGAGTTTGCTTCCCTGACGAAAATTCGGACCCACCTCTCACGGTTCCCCAAACCAGTCCTCACATTGGTGTAGTCCTGCTTTGCAGCACGATAACAGCGAAAAAGATACCACAGTAACCATGCAATCATATCCGCATCAGATTTCCTTGCTCACATTGGAGCTTAATCTCAGTACGATTGCACTATCGAGGAAGAGCATAGATGAACTCGCGTCAATGTTCCAAGACAAGTGACCAATTACCTCTAATGTATCACTACTGTCACCCCAATAGTTCCTTCTACTTTGACTCCTCAGTATAGAATAACCACTATACAGAAAGAGACAGTAACAGCATAGAGCCACGCAAACAGTACGTCAGTCCTACTCGCTCAGTCTGTCACTTCAAACCTATCCTGTCGCCTCGTTGCCTAACCACGTTCTGCGTAAGCAAACGGTATCGAGGGTTATCATTACTAACCAATCATAACCGTGAAGCCCTAGGTATTTTATTAGTATCCCAGCGATGACATGCTCACGGGCAAATCACAAATCCTTTTAAACGCATACAGTTACCAAGCCGGTGTACGAAACTTCGTCGGCCTGCAGCAGTATAGCTCAAATCCACTGCGAGTCTATTTTACCCATGCCCTACTCACATAGACCTAACCAATCCATTGTTTATTGTCTTCATATATTATCATAACCCACAGCTGGAACCACGTCCAGACTGAAATCTCCCTTTATTTCAGGTTTGTTGTCTCTCACCATCTCAGCCGCCAAATTGGCTAACCAAGGATGCCGCTTTGACTCGCACGGATAGAGACTCAAGTGGAACCTACCATAGCAACTGAGACTGAAATCGAACCACACAACAGGAGATACCCCTAATTGCTTATCAGATCAATCAGCGTTTTCTAACGCAACGAACACGAATTCCAGTCCACGCGCATGCCGATAATATACAGCCACACTCGGCTGATCGACCGACACATACCGTGCCCTGCCAGAAGAAACTTACGCATTCAAAGCCGTACACTGCCAGAAATGACGCTAAATAACACTGAAGGCAAATGCATCAACACACATATATTTGTCAGTGAAACAGCATAATAACGCTGAAGTCCATGCGAAGATTTTCCCACTTTATTATCCGTTACCACAGGTTATCCTTCCTCCGAACCGTAGCCGGCTGGAAATTGACTCTCCACTTCTCGAGAACCTTCCAGTTGCGCCTTCTTATTTCTGAATAGTACATGTTATTGGCCATGAATCTAAACTTACCTTTTTATGGACTGCTGTTTCTCCCACACCCACCAGTTCACTTTCACGAAATTGGCCTCATGTCCCCTTGATTCAAAGCTCATTCCGTTTCTCAAACTCCGGTAAATCCGTCATTCAGGGTCTTCATGGATCGCTATCCTCTTCGCATGCATCGATTTCCCCCCCTCCCCCCTTCTTCTTGTTAAAAATTTACTCCATCTGCAGAACCTTAGTTGGCCTCCGGTTTCCTTGGCTTGCATCATTCTTGTTCATAATGCCTCCTTAGCACTGCGTTAACGATTTCTTCGACATCTCCACCGCGCATCACTGCCTAGCCCGGATTCGAAACTGGTTCAAAACTGCCGCGCAAACCATTATCAAAATGATCCATTTAAACTGTTGCTGTCTATGTTTTTCCATTTCTGATACTCTCGACTTTCATACTCAGAATTTTGTGAATATTTCACCATATCGAGTAACATGTTACACCATGATCATGCGTCAGCGCGTGCCTCTCGACCATGGCCGAGAAATATACCAATATTATTATTATTATTATTATGTCGTAGGCCACGGTTCGATCCCGCAGTTCGTCCCTTTTTATGTTTTTATGCCAGCGCTGCAATTCCCGGTGAGCGCCCACAAATTTCGATCCATTGTCTGAGTATATATCGGCCGGTACGCCTCTTCGGTTGATAAATCTCTGCAGGGCCCGTTGGAGAGAATCCGTCGTCATCGAAAGTGCGACTTCTAGGTGTACCGCACGTGACCTCATGCATGTCATGGCACACGCATATCGCTTTTCTAATCTCTTCCAGCACTTGATCCACAAGGGCCCGAAATAATCCAACCCGGTGTCGCTGAACGGCCACCAGCCCGCAGTCACCACGCATTCTAGTAGCGGAGCCATGTGTTGTTTGCCCGCTGGGGCATTGCATTTCCTACATTGCACACACCGTCGGATTACGCGTTTTACAATCTCTCGTCCTCTCAACAACCGAAGGCGCTTTCGGATGACGCTTGTCACGTGACTTTCCCCGGCATGTCCCTCCACGGCGTGGACGCGTTGGATCATTAGCTCTACTACAGGTTGTCTCGCAAACAGCAGTATAGGATACCTTGTGTCGAAGCTCAGGTGGGCGTTGGCCAGCCTACCATCCACCTGCAACAGTCCATCGATGAGTTTGGGGTTTAAGTGCTTCATTTCGCCTCTTGGAGATGATATTTCTTTGTTGATTGGTCCCACTTCTTCCGCCCTCTCGAGCTCTCGGGCGAAAGCCTCGCGTTATATCATTCTGAAAATATCGTATTCTGCAGCTTGTAGCTCATCGGGACCTATCGGGCCGACCCGTATCCGGCCTGAAGGGCGTAGCCCTTTCATGACTTGTAAATTTCTATTGAACCTGGTTAACCAGACTAAAGCACGACGTGTCTTCATCCAGGAAGAAAACCTGACCAATCGCGATAGAATGGACGTTGCTTCAAAGACGTTGACAGCTATCACTACGCCTTTGATCTCCAGTTCTACTTCCGTAGGGGGTTTTAATTCGAACACGGGCCAGTCCTGTTTAGGCAATTGCAGGAAGTTTGGCCGTCTCGTCCACGCGTCTAGTTGCCTGAAGTTGGTCGCACCTCGGGGGCACATATCGGCTGGATTATCGCCAGACCTGACATGCTTCCACTGGTTCATGGCTGATTCATCGTGAATAACCCTGAGTTGGTTAGCAGAGAAAGTACTAAACCGGCTTCGGACGTTGTTAATGTAGTAAAGTACCGCCGTTGAGTCCGCCCAAAAGCTAGCCGACCAAATGTAGAAGTCGAAACATCTCTTCACAGCTTGTACCGCCCGGACTGCTGAAACGGCTGCGCTGACTTCAAAGCATGGGATCGAGACCGACTTCAGTGAAGTGACGCGGGCTCTAGCAAACAGGATCCTCGTAGTATTTTGTCCATCTCCCGTGCACCATCGTCCGTACACAACAGCCCCATAACCGACTTCGGATGCATCGGAAAAGGCATGCAGTTCTCCAGTCCGCGTCGTATGGCCAGGAGTCAAACATCGTGGGATCCTTATGTCCCCTAATTTCTTCAAGGTGTTCAAAAATTCTTCCCAGTCCAACCGGTCCCCTCGGTCCAGTGACTGGTCCCAATCAACTTTCTTACGGCGCAGCCGCTGCAGCAAGATCTTTCCGGGTAGCAGCCATGGTGAGACGAAACCGAGCGGGTCTAACAAACTAGAGACAGCAAATAGTATGCCACGACGGGTTATTGGCAGCTCGGGAACGTTTAGTTCGAAAACAAAGTCGTTCGTTTCCGCGTCCCATTGTATTCCTAAAGTGCGTTCGATAGGAAGCGGAGAGCCGTCCAAATCTTTTACCCTTTCGGCCTTTTCGTGATACGGGATGACCTTCAGCACTTCTGAAGCGTTCGACATCCATTTAGTTAGGTAGAAGCCGCCCTCTTCTAGCAATCTTTTCAGGCCTCTGAACTGTGCTAGAGCTGATTCTATATCATCGACGGATCCAAGGTAGCCGTTGATGTAGAAGTTCCTGCTGACGCTATCTAACACCGTCCGATGGACCAGACCTTGTTCGCAGCTTCCCAAAGGTCGTAGTTTGAACAGAAAGGTGACGATATGGCTCCGAAGGGGTGGACGGTCATCCTATAATTTACCACTGCGTTGTCCCGGTCGTTCTCTTCCCACCACAGGAAAAGCAACGCATCTCGTTCTACTACCGGTATTTTTACCTGAATAAACATTTCCTGATATCGGAGAACAAGGCCACTCTACCCACTCTAAAACGGCACAAAACTTCGATTAGTGATGTGGTCCAGTCAGGTCCTTGTGGTAGGCGACCGTCTAACGACTTGCCCTGGAACTTGGCCGCACAGTCGAAAACCACCCGCAGTTTATTGGGTTTCTTGGGGTTGATAACCGGGTGGTGAGGTAGATACCAGATACCCGTTCGGCCGTAGGTGTTGGCAAGCACCTTTGCAACGCAGCCGAGAGCTTCGTTTCGCCTTATTAATTCTGCATATCGTTCCCACAGATCCTGGTCTCCAGTGAATCTTTCTTTCAGTCGTAGAAGAAGTTGGGAACATAGTTTCGGTTATCAGTCCACGGGTCAGCAGATGTGCGCCATGGGAGGGGAAACTCGAGCTGTTTTTAAAGTCTCTAGTGCCTTGTCGCACCGTTTGTAAAGCTAAGTGATCCTCTTGAGACAACGACGGTCTTTCGTCTCCGATGTCATGAAACCCCTTTTCATACGGCCGCTGCAGATGGTACTCTATGCGGTCCATTTCGGCGAATAAGTGATTCACGGAACCATGTCCCCCTACTGGACCATATAACATCCATCCCAGAGCCGTGCATACGGCATAAGGTGCCTGGCGGTCGCCCACCCTCCGGTCAAGTACCTAATGCGCCTGCGGCACGTCGCAGCCGATGAGATCTACTTCTTCGTCTTCCCAGTCTACAACGGTCACATCCTGCAGGTGGGGCCACCTAGTCAAGATTGCGTTCACCGACCTTGGTGCTCGCATGGGGAGATCAGCTACTGTGAATGCTTCCGTTGGTTCAATTCGCTCTAAAGAGTTGAGTTGCAGCCTTAATCTACCGGCAGTCATTACCTGTGTTCCGCCCACCGTGCTCACCGCTAACTAAGTTGCACATTTAGCGAGCCGGTTTTTGTCGACAAACCGCTCTTTCACTAGGGTAGTGTCAGATCCACTGTCGACGAAAGCCAACGCTTTGACCACTCCAGTTGGGGTCACTACTCCCACGGCCACTACGCCTAAACGTACCGGTTTACTGGCAGATCGTGACGTTGAACAAATCCCGCTGGGCTTGGTACTCGCCTCGGATATGGTTACTCTCGCCTGATGCAACAACCAATGGTGTCTGCCCGAGCAGCCCTCGTAACCACATCGATTCCTTGTCCTACAGGCTGCTGCCCGGTGCGTGGTGTTGAGACAGATAAAACACGCTCCTGCCATCCTCGCCATTACCCACCGTTTGTATATTGTGGCGTTGCCGAACTTGGGGCACTCTGGTAGTCCATGACTAGCGTAACAGGACCTGCAACATGGTTGCGCCGTGGCATCGCGTGAAATGGCGTGTGCATTGGTCCAAGGCTGATATTTCGGTCGTTCCCGGGCAGTGGTTTGAGCCTGGCTAGTACTGGGCTTGTTTGCTCGGTTGCTGTCCGGGATAAGTCGGCCAAGTCTGCTGTCGGCTATCTTGGTTCGCCTGTCCAAGTGTTCGGTCAGGTCTTCGAAGTTAGCCTCCCGGTCTCTTCGGCTTATCCGTTCAGCCTCTTCCGCCCACCGACCCTGTAGTTCGGGAGAGAGGCGACAGACTATGCCTTCCAAAGTATGCATTGCATCTAGGTCAGCCCTGTAACCTAAATGGTCGAGGGCTGTTGAGCAGTCCAGCATCTTTATCACCAGGTCGGCCATTGTATAGACGTCGCCCTTGGTTCTCTTTGCCTCTACCATCACGCCCTCTATTAGGTTACGAGCTACTTTGAAAGGTTGGCCAAACAAGTCCCTTGGAATCTTTCTCTCTTGGGTGTAGCCTTGTTCCGGGTCGAGCACGGTACACCCGTCGATCGTTTCTTTTGCCCGGCCTCGACAGTAGTGAGTCAGGTATAGGAGCCTTTGCCCGGAGTCGGTTACCTTTGTCGACGAAAGTTTCGAACTGCTTGACGAACTTCCAGTAGTGTTCAGATCGCCCGTCGAGAACCATCAGTTCTACTGTTTGCAAATCGATCGACGGTGTTTTATAGTCAGCGACCGGCGTGGAGTTTCCTATCTTATTGTGCCCTGATCTATGGGAAGTTTCGTAGTCGTTGGTCTCTGGCTCACGCTCTTTTTGTCTACACTTCCGTTCTGCTTCGCGGGCCTGTTGTCTAGCAGATAACAGTTGTTGTTTTAGGTCTAATATCCTCAGTCTATATAGATCAACATCCTTACAATCCATATTGAACTCAGTAACACAAGAACTGGAACTGACAGGACAAAGCGATCTAACTTAACTGAAGAATCAAAGGTACCCAAAACCTCCCCAGTAACTTGCCGTATTACTTCGTGTCTTCCATCCTTTTATTGGCATTTTCCGTGTTTTTCTCGTTTCAAATTGATCAACTGAGTATTGCAGCACACTTTGAGCAATGCGTGGCCAAATTCACAACGGATCCCGAAATCGAAAGGCGATTACCCGTGATATTCTACGATACTAGGTTGTTGAATGAACAGTGACACCAAAAAGATACAAACCTCAATAATGAGATCTTAAGGACTCAGCAAACGAGAAACCAAATCGCGGCGTGCGAGCAAGGAGCACGTGCGTCAGGCAGGTCCAGAACAAGGATATAACAAAGTGGCGCTCTGGGCGCGAACAAACAACAATTGGTCCATAAAAACGAACGGTTCGCAAAGACACGTCAATAGTGTAAGCAAGTGGGTGATGTTGAGAAAAACACTGAACCGCAAAGGTTTTAGGGGGATTTTCCACGACCAGTCGTTACAGTGACTGCTTAAGGGAGCGTGTACTGACAGTTAAGGGAGAGAACTTTGACTCGCGTCAGAAGTCGGTCCTTTGCAGATAGGGTCGTTATTAACTGGATCAGTCTACCAGGGGATGAAACAGGCGGGACCACAGTTGCTGACTTCAAAAGGAGTTTAGGTAAAGTGTAAATGATTGTGTTTTGAGAAGTGTGACCAGGAATCTACCTCTGATTTTGTGGTCAACCGACTAGTTCCCTTCACTTCAACCTCTGTAGGGCCCTTTTCTATTATATACCACCCCCCTTATGCTATCCCCATTGGCTGAGAGGTTGACTGTGAAGAGTGCGTGACCGACCACTGTGATCCAAAAGGCTGTCGAAGAGATAGGCGGTTGGAGATCCAACCTGAACCCTCGCCGATTATAGCCACGTATTTAAGAAAGCCGCCACTTCCAGTTTTCGAAGCCCTGAGGGATCCAAGGAACTCACCAGCACAAGAATCTGGACTTTCAGGTGCCCCGCAGTCAAGTCCCGGAACCGAGTTTAATTTGGGGCAATCGAAGGCTTTTCTGGGCTTGGACCGGAGAGTCTAATCCATTTGGCAACAGACTCTGGAACGAGAGGTCGTGGGAAGAAGCGGGCGAATTTTCGATCTAAGCTGACAGCTAGTTCTCACCTCTTTAGCAATGGGGTAGTCAACCGCCGGAAGAGTTCGTAGAACTGGGGACAGTCCAGGCATTCAGAGGGGCCACGGATCGTCAGTGGATTGAGATCATTTCTAGCAGTGAATTTTGAGCGTGTTACCAGACTGAAGAATGTGATGTGTTTAATTTTTGAACCTTTCCTTTTGCTACTTGATAACTTATTGGAAGCTCTTGATGCATAATACCTACTATCATGGATAGTCTAACGAAAGCCTACGATGATGGCCGGCTCTCACAAGCCATATTCAGCGACTTAGATAAGGCTTTCGGCAAAGTCCCCAAGCCCCTCTTCTTTATAGGCTGCAAACACATGGGATAACAGGCCCCATGTTGGCCATCTTACGCAGCTTCCTGGCCGACCGCAAGTTTGTGGTTAGGGTGGGGGATGTCTTGTCTTAACCCCCCTCAGTAACAACCGGGGTCCCACAAGGATTGGTCATGGGTCCTCTTGTTTTCTTGATCTACATAGACGATCTTCCAACGGCCCTTCCCGCAAACATTGCCGTGTACGCAGATGATGTAACCCTCTGGAGTTCAAGCGTTGAAAACTTGCAAACTTCAGTTGATGAAACAAAATGCTGGTCCGAGGATTGGGACCTTCCAGTTACTGATGACAAATGTGAGTATGCCTTTCGGCTGAGAGACTGGCCACATGTTCTCCATTACCGGGTCAACCACACTGCCTAGGGTTGACCGACACAAAATGCTCGGTTTGTCCCTCTCTCATCACCACCAACTTGCGAGCAAGTCTGCCTTTCGAATACTAAATAGGATTCGAAGGTCCTTCTTGCACATCTCTGCGGATGATTTCCCTATAATTTTCGGCACGTACATCCGGCCTTGATTGGGGTGCTGTAGTTGGATAGTGTACTCTGATCTTGTCCGAGACCGTGAGATCCTAGAAAGAGTTCAGAGGGCCTCCACCAAAGCAGTATGGGGTCCGACACACCTACCTTATCCCGTCCTCTCCTTACTCCTCAATCTCTATATCCTTGACTTAAGACGCGTAAGAGGTGATCCGTTTCTGATGATTCACCTTTCTGAATCAGGTCAAAGCGATTGCTTCTTCTCCTTCTGTCCAACCTCGTCTCTTCACGGTCACAGCAGAAAGCTTTTTAAGCAGAGACCATGAACTCTTCTAACAATTAACTCTTTCGCTACAGGGTTACTACTCTGTGGAAAGCTCTCCCGAAAGATATCACCCTCTTGCAGAACAAAACTGTATTCAACAACGGCTAGACCTCTACTTGGGTCTGTCCCAGTAATTTCTCGTCCAAAAAAGTGTAATAGATGTCTTTCACTGCATTTCCACTGCGCTATATTTTCATGAATGTTGCACTCTCATTCCGCTTAAGGCACTGTCCGCAGCGAAACACTTCATGATGTCATGTATATTCTATTTCTGTGGCCGCTGCCCCCGCTCTCCCGATTCCCTTTGCTCTCGGCTCAGCTCGGCGAATCAGACATACCATCACAGACTTCCTCGAGAACCGGGACAATTGGGTTCAAGGCCTCGAACCCGCTTAATACATCAAGAATTCGAGACTCTCGCGGTTGACGTGCGACGGGGTCTTACGTTTCCCTTCTATTTTTAGCGGAGATCCGAAGAGATAAGCTGCGCAGTGGTGGGTAACCATCTAGTGTGCGTACCATCGAAGGAATTATGGACCGGTTGGCCGTGGCCATTATCAGTCTTGTGCAAACTGGACATAGGCTTCATATTAGGATAATGGGTTTGATTTGGGACACGACATAGGGGGCTACTGTCGACGAGCGCTGGCAGACCGTAAAAGGGCCTTCTGACCGCCCTACAGGACGAGTTCGCACCCTTAAAATGAAGGAGTGGGGAGGGCAAACCCATGCGGTAGAAGGCTGCAGTAGCCAAGGCCACTGGACGTAGAAACCGCAGCTGGAACCAGTACAAAGCTTCTGACAGTCAGCTAGCCTGGAACCGCTATACAAAGTTGGGAAACGAGACTGTAAGCCTTTTGAGAACTTACAAGCGGGAAGTTGAGCTCAAACTGGCCCAGTGTGTAAGACAACAATGGAAAACATTCTACAGCTATATACAATCTAAAAGCCCAACTAAGAATGCGTACGTCCTCTATCCACTACAGACTACGGTATTGTCACTGATGACCAGGGCAAGGCAGACGCCCTGGGGGAATACTCTGGTAGTGTACACAGAATGGATAGTGGGGTACGAGTTATTCTGGTTCTGGTGCATACCTTTCCTCAGTTAAACGAGCTAAACCTCGCGGGGGAAGGCGTGCGTAAATACTCACAGGAATTAAACGGTCACAAGACAGCGGACCTTGATGGCATTCATCCAGCTATCTTCAAGCCGTTGGCGGATATCATAGCTCCGTCTGTATGTAGGCTGTACAGGTCCACGTTGGACCAGGGTAAGCTGCCTCAGGACTGGAAAGTCGCGGCAGTGGTGGCAATATATAAGAGTGGACCTAGGTCGGCTATGCATAACTACAGGCTGGTAAGTCTAACTAGCATCCTATGTAAAGTCCTTAAGTAGTTCATCTGTGCCCATATCTGCCAGCACTTACTGGAGCACTCCATGTTACGTCCGGTGCAGCATAGATTCCTGAAAAAGAGGTCTCGTCTGACTAATCTCTTGTGCTTCTTAGACGAAGTAACTCGACGACTGGACGAAGGTGAGGAAGTTGAGGTACGCCACTTCGACTTTAGGAAGGCGTTCGACTCCGTTAATCATTGTCTCTTGCTACGCAAGGTGGAGACGTTCGGCATAGGTGGGCCAGTATTTAGGTGACTAAAGGACTTCCTCTCCCACAGGACGTTTTACGTCAACGTCGGGGAGAGGTGCTCCAGTTTGATGAATCTCACCAGTGGTGTACCAAGGGATCTATAGAAGACCTTCAACAGCCGCTGGTGAACGTGCCTTCTATTGGGTCTAACAGCGAAATACCAACGTTATCCTCTCTATCGGACGAATAGAGAAGATGCAAGTCGGTTTACAGATGCAAGGTGTATCCTACATACCGTGGCACCGAAACAGTACCGATACGAGAGATACACCGGACGGAAAACGAAACACAACGGCTGTGCAGAAAGCGAACCGCGAGCGCATACAATCGGCGAACGACCGAAAGCAAAAGTGATTCAAAACGAGGTTGACGGAAACCTCGGAAAAGTCAGTCCAGTAAAACGTACGCAACTGGACAACACTATAAAGTCGATGTCAAACGTCGGAAAAGGTCGTGGAGAAAATAGATCCAAAATGATGTCCAGAAAACAGTCATTTTCTCAGAACGATCAAGGCCACTGCAGCAGCCCTCCGCTATAAAGCGCGGAAAGCTTTCAAAAAATGTCAAGAAGGAGTATGCACGCAAACGATATTCGTGCGCATGAATGCGTGAAAAATACGTGAATGTAGCTGTGCTGTAGGATGCTGGCGGGCGGAATCTGTGGCATGCAGGAATCGTAGGATAATGGCCCAGCGTAAGCCAGATTCGTTGTCAATGACATCGGTTGCGTGAATCGGCATCCAGGTGTGCTACACCAATAAAGTTCAGCGTCGGGTAGCCGTTAACCAATATGATATCCGGGGGCCAAATCGGTCAGTTCGTCAACGACAAGGAACGAGAGCGACAGGGTCGATCCAGAGTGCAAACGTTGGTGCCAAAATTCTCCAGATTTCGTGGGACCAGCGAAGCGTACCATATGGCGAGGTTTCATGAAACGAAAAGAAACGGAAAGCTGGTGTAGCAGCCGCAAATGATTTGACTAGAATGCAGTAATAACTAATGAGGTATGTTAAATCGCATCGAAACGATAAACACGAAACTTATTACTGCGAAGTGCAATGACTAAGATCGTGTTTGACCCAGTAGCGAAAACGTGCTGGGCAAACGATCTTCCGACCGGAACGTGAGACGGGAGCCTCATTCACGGACGGGTGCGTAGGCGTGCTCTGCTGAATTGAACGTGAGACAGTATTCTCATTCGAGTACGTAGCAGGGCCAACTGGCTGCTGACTTCAACGTGAGACGATAGCCTCATTCGAAGTCGTAGCAGGCAACGCTAACTGCAGACCTTGACGTGACACGGAAGTGTCGTCAACAGGCCGTGCAGGGTTAACATCGAAACTCATGTCAACGGGCGACAAGCTATCATCAATGTACGCGGCTTTGGGACGATCGATGCTAACGGTATCTACGCGACCGTGTCGATCAACCTCAAAGGTCTTATCGTGACGAGAAATCACGCGAAATGGACCTTCGTAAGGCTGTTGTAATGGTTTCCGTACCGAATCAGCATGAATGAATACATGTGAACAAGTTTCGAGTTCGGTCGGAACAAAAACCTGTCGTCGCTGCATTCGAGTCTGCGCCGCAGCGAGATTTTGCATGTACTTAGACAAACGGTGAACGTCAGTCTGTACGGCAAGTGAGTCTGTACTCCGTGGCGTAAAGAATTCCCCAGGCAGTCGTAATGTCGTGCCGTAGACAAGTTCTGCGGCGGAACATTGGATATCTGCCTTTATTCAAGTCTTGATACCAAGCAGAACTAGCAGTAACGTTTCGTACCAGTCGGGGCTCTCGTGTGCTCTAAGAGCCGCTTTGAGTTGGCGATGAAAACGTTAGACTAAACCATTCGATGCCGGATGGTACGCGGTCGTGCGAATGCGTTCCGTACCCAGCATGTGAGTTAATGAAGAGAATAGATCGGACTCAAATTGTTGCCCTCGATCGGTAGTGATTGTGGAAGGACAACCATACGAAGCTATCCATCGTTCTATCAGATTTCGAGCCGCTGATTCGGCCGTGACGACAGAGATGGGAATAGCCCCGGGTCACCTCGTAAATCTATCGATGCACGTTAGTAAACAGGTATACCAGTGTAATAGGGTCAGTGGACCCACAACGTCTACGTGGATGTGATCGGAGCAAGCATCAGGCGTAGCAAAAGTACCGATAGTCGAAGCTACCTACCTATGCACTTTAGATCGTTGACATCGCAGACACTGTTTTGCCCACATACGAGCATCTTTATTCAAGGACGGCCAGACGTATCGTGCAGGTACTCATCGGAGAGTGGTCGCGATGCCTGGATGGGATAGTGCATGTAGGGTATCGAACACGAGACGTCGATATGTTGAGGGTACGGCTGGTCGCGGTAGGCCAGTAGACATGTCGCAGACTGTGGTTCCAGCACTGGTAGCCAGGGGTATGGACTGGCACTGTGGCGACGATGACTGAGCTGCTCCCGTACATGAAGAATCCAGTGTCTGTGCTGCGGCCATGGAAGGGATGTCTAAAACCGGAGATTTATTAGCACTAGGCGAAATACGCAACAAAGCATCCGCAACGCAGTTCGGCTCACCTTTAACGTGTTGTAGGTCAGTCATGAACTAAGAAATATAGTATAAATGTCTGACTTCTTGTGGGGAGTGACGGCCAGACTTAGTATGCAGCGCATACGTCAAAGGCTTATGGTCGGTATAAAGTATGAAATATCGAACCTCGACTGCATGGCGGAAGTGCTTAACGGCATTGCATGCAGCTAGCAACTCGTGACCAAAAGCACTATATCTCGTTTTCGTGGGATTGAGGCGTCGAGAGAAAAACTCTAATGGTGGAAAAACCCCAGGAACAGACGTTGCAGGACCGCTCCGATGGCAAAGTTGGATGCATCCGCCGCTATGCTTAACGTGGCGAACGGAACTGGGTGCGTAAGGAGCTTGGTCTGAGAAAATGTCGCTTTATTCTCCGAGAACGCTACTCGTGCGGCATCCGTAAGCGACAACTTACGTGGATTGCCACGAAGTAGGTCAGTTAATGGAAGCAGACGTTCAGCGGCATGGGGTATGAAACGACGATAAAAGTTAACTAACCCCAAAAATACCTTAAGTTCCTTGATTGAGAACGGTACGGCGTAATTTAGAATAGCGCACAATTTATCTTCACTAGGCTTAAACCCCTCTCGAGTGATATTGCGACCGAGGAACACAAGTTCCGGTTTGCCAAGTTCACATTTATCAGGAGTGACTACTATTCGATGTTCAGACAAACGTTGAAATAGTAGCGTCAAATGTTGGAAATGTTCATCTACGCTCGACGATGCGATGAGCAAGTCATCGATATAGACGTGAACAAATCCCAAGTCTCGTGTAATGCTATCGATAAACCTCTGGAATGTCTGAGCAGCATTTCGCAAACCAAAAGACGTACGTAGGAACTCAAACAAAAAAGGGAGTCGTGACAGTGGTTTTCTCGACATCTTCAGCGGCGACTGGGATTTGGTGATAGGCTGGCACCAAATCGATCTTAGAAAATACAGTCGAGCCATGAAGTAATGCCGTGATGTCGTGTATGTGGGGTATCGGATAGCTATCGTGACGGGTCACCGAATTTAGTGCTCGAAAGTCGCCACATGGTCACCAGCTAACGCCATCTTTCTTAAGAACCATGTGTAGAGGTGAGGCCCATGGACTGTGAGAAGGACGAACAATACCTTTAGAAAGTAAAGTGTCAAACTCACTTTTGGAACAAGCCAATTTGTCCGCTGCCAGTCGGCGAGGTCGTGCCGTGACTTGTGGTCCATTAGTGACAGTGCGGTGTGCCACACGATCGGTCACTGCGTCTATCTCTTCAAATGGTTTAGTCAAAATAGGGAACTTAATAAATAAAGACTGAAAATTGTGAGGAATGTCAGAAAACCAACCTGTGATTCGGTGTGCATTTGTTCCAGCTGTGAGACCCGTAAGTTAAGTGTCCGACGAAGGACCGATAGGCTGCAGCCTAAGTGAATCAACAAGCAATTCACAGTGCTGCAGAAAATCGATTCCCGGTATGCCTGTGGGGACGTCCACCAGGACGAACGTCTACAGATACCGTAGTCTTGGTCCCAGGTTGACCGCAAGCTGTCTCGTGCCAAAGGTAGGAATGGAGGAACCATTCGCCGCTGACAGCCGAAGCAAAGAAGCTCGTGGCTTGTCTTTACCAACCGGCAAGACAGAAACTTGGGCCCCAGTATCGACTAGGAACCTAGCGTTAGTGCACGAATCATGCACGTAAAATAAGCGGCCAACCTGAGACCGATTGCCGGCGAGTACGGCCGCTTCTACTTGCCGGCAGTGGCTTTTCCCGCCGCATATGAACACGGCTGTCTGCACTTACGGGCGGCTGGTCCGAAAAAGCAGTGGAACCAAAAAAACTGCTGGTAGTATTATCTGGTTTGGACGGGGCAGGCGAGGCGGATTCACGGCGGACGTGGGCAGTGGAGGGCTCCCATCCGCGCCGTTGATTACGTGGGCTACTGCGAGGGGTCGGTGTTTTAACTCTGTCCTTGAAGGACTGTCGGCGCTGGATGGATCGAGAGTGCCGAGGATTCTCCGGCGATTCATCCAGATCAACACCCCGAGGATTGCGCGATGTCGTGGCAATTAGGGTTTAGCCCCACTTCCAACACGGGCGACAATCTTGTCAGCCGCGTCGGCTGCTCGTTCCGAGGACGAGTCCTCGAGGAGGGCAGTTACGGTGGTTCCAACATCAAAGGGTTAAGAGTCCAACCCAAGTTCCTTATCGGTGGGCACTGCCAGTGACTGGAGGTGAGCTAGGTGGCGGCTGGGATTTGTGTCCCCTATGGGGTGCCAGGCAAGTAGATGACGTGAGCCCTCCTCCCGAGAAGGAAGGAAATGACGCAGTATGGCCCCCTTGAGCCGATCGTACGGCTGCTCTTAAGGAGGATTTATTACTAAATCTCTCACTGAGGCGATAACATCGCCCGGGATTGCCGCTCAGGCATAGGAAAATCGTCGGCGTTGGCTGATATTATTACGTGCCTCAAATTGCAGCTCTAAAGCTGCAACCCAACGCTCAGGATCAAGTGGGATAAACGTCAAGGGCTTAAAAGCAACCGCAGACAAAGTGAGGTCTGTTTCGAGCTGCATCTTATCATCTGACATGGTTACTTTGCGATAATAAATCGTAAAAAAGGTATACCGTGCAACAAAAAGAGGACGTGAAACAGCAAAAAAATCACAGACTCATCGGGCGGGCGAATAATCCAGGAAGGTTCTGGAAGTTTCGGGTTCACCAATATAGAAGACTTTCGAGAGCCGCTGGTGAACGTGCCTTCTATTGGGTCTAACAGCGAAATACCAACGTTATCCTCTCTATCGGACGAATAGAGAAGATGCAAGTCGGTTTACAGATGCAAGGTGTATCCTACATACCGTGGCACCGAAACAGTACCGATACGAGAGATACACCGGACGGAAAACGAAACACAACGGCTGTGCAGAAAGCGAACCGCGAGCGCATACAATCGGCGAACGACCGAAAGCAAAAGTGATTCAAAACGAGGTTGACGGAAACCTCGGAAAAGTCAGTCCAGTAAAACGTACGCAACTGGACAACACTATAAAGTCGATGTCAAACGTCGGAAAAGGTCGTGGAGAAAATAGATCCAAAATGATGTCCAGAAAACAGTCATTTTCTCAGAACGATCGAGGCCATTACAGATCTTCCTGGGCCCGGTCCCATTCTTGTTATATTAAAATGGCCTGGCATCCGATCTTCAATCGTCCAGCTTTATTTTTTGGATGATGTAAAGATTGTTGGATCTGAGGGTAGGGTGTATTGGGCAGGGAATTAGGTACCGTCCTGGACTGGGCATACAAATGGGACTTACCTCTGAACGCTCAAAAAAGCCATCTGTTGTCAAGGGCAACAGAGATCCTAACTGTCGCTCATGATCAAGGGCTGTCAACCATAGAGGCAGTCAGTAAGGGTGAAGACCTTGGGGTTATCATGAACAGTGACTTCAAAGGGTCGGAGCAGTGCAACGCTGCTGCGCAAAAGGCCGGTGGTGAGCTCTTCAGACTGTGATCAGCTTTGTCTTGCCGGAAGCCGGAGGCATTTTTATCCATTTGAATGGCTATAATACTACCTCACTTAGAAGGTAGCGTGCAGGCTTGGTCACACTTCTACAAAAAGGACGCCGCCTGCCTAGGGAAAGTTCAACGTCTCGCCACGCGAATGGGTGAAGGGCAGAGGGGTAAGACTTACGAGCAGAGACAATGGGACCCGGGTCGTTTCTCGTTGGAAAGGAGGGAAGGTCAGGGGGATCTCATAGAAACGTTCAAAGTAATGAAGGGCTTTTCTGGCCTTAGACCAGATAGTCTATTCCAAGTGGCCGTAGACCCCAAAAGAGGGGGAAATGTAAAGAAACCCATAAAAGCCCGAGCTTGGTTGGTGACCAGATCGCACTTCGTCAGCAACAGGGTTGTGAACGGTTGGAACGTTCTGCCTAGTGGAATGGCAGATCTGCAGATCGTCCAATCCCTCAAAGGTGCCTTAGATCGCAAGTGGTACAATGTATTTTCTCGTAGTGAGCCTTGAGTATATCAACTAGATGGATGACGGGCAGCACTGTGGCCTTTCTGGAGTATGGTTTAATCGGCTTTTTCGCTCATTGAATACTGTCTCAGCGAACGCTTACGATGCATGTTGTCTCTTGCCGTTGATGTGCGATGAGGTTTTCCGTTTCCCTCTCATTTTTAGCGGGGATTCGACAAAATACGCTTGGCAGTGGTGGGTACATAACTGGTGTGCATACCATCGAAGGAATTCTGGAAGCTCGATTAGCCGTGGCCATTACCTGTCCTGTGCAAACAGAACTGAACTGAACTGAACTGCCTTCGAGCTTCGGTTGGCTGCGTCGGTCCTCACAAACCCAAAGCGATTCTACGCCTACGTGCGATCTCACAAACGTATGAGGGAGAGCGTAGCAACTTTGGAAGGAGCACAGGGACGACTAGCTCCAGACGACGAAGACAAGGATGACAAGTTCTTGGAATTCTTCAAGAGCATATATCGACCAGAAGATAGTTTGGAGGAAAGAATGGAAGGCCCACAGGCGCCTTCAATACCCGAGCTTACTGTAGGAGAGGAAGAAGTGTACGCGGAGTTGCAAACGTTGAATAGAAATAAAGTAGCAGGTCCAGACGGGATTCATCCAGCAATCGTCCAGCCTCTGCCCGAGGTCCTGAAGGCCCCGGTGACGAAGCTGTAGGAAACGTCACTTAGAGAGGGAATTGTGCCGGGAGATTGGAGGAGAGCAACAGTGGTAGGCATTTACAAGAGTGGACCCCGGCAAAAGGCGGAAAATTACCGGCCGGTTAGCTTGACTTCAGTTCAGTATAAGTGCCTGGAGCGAATAGTCAGGAAACAGATCTCTAGGCATTTGGTTCAACACAACCTCATATCAAATGCTCAGCATCGGTTTGTGACAGGGCGATCCTGTCTGACGAATCTCCTGCTGTTCCTCGATGAGGTAACCAAGCGTCTGGACGAAGGGCAATCGATTACGGTCTGTTACTTAGACTTCAGCAAGGCCTTTGATTCCGTGAACCACAGATTTCTGGACGTCAAACTGCAGTCTATGGGAATTGTTGGAAAGGCAAGACAATGGATAAGTAGTTTCTTAGCAGGGCGAACCTTTAGTGTTAAGGTGGGGAACCATGTCTCAAAACCGGAAATGTGTAACAAGTGGGGTGCCACAGGGCTCGGTGCTCGGCCCTCTGCTCTTCCTCATCTTCATCAACGACCTAGCACGTGGGCTTACAAACCCCACCTTCATGTTTGCCGATGACGTCAAGACAGCTGGAGTAGATATAGAACTTGACGTGTTAGCAGTACAAAATTGGGCACGCAAATGGGACCTCCCACTAAACCTCATCAGGTGTCAATGCTTGACCACAAATACAGGGGCTAGTGGAAATGGTGTGGGTTCGTTGCAAGTGGTCTCGCAGGCCAAAGACTTGGGCGTTATTATGGACAACAGATTTGAGCCGTCAAAGCAGTGCACCTCAGCAGCCAATACGGCCAGGAGAGAACTCTTTCGAGTTAGATCCATTATGTCGTGTAGAGATCCGGAAATTTTCGCTCCGATATATCAGGCCATAGTTAGGCCGCATATGGAGTACTGCGTGCAGGCCTGGGCACCGTACTACCAGAAAGATATCGACTGTCTGGAGAAAGTGCAAGGGCTAGCCACTAGAATGGTGGCTGGGCAAAGGGGGTTTAACTAAACAGAGCGTCTCCGTGCCCTAGACCTAATCTCGATGGAAAGACGGCGCATTCGCGGGGATTTGATAGAAACCTTCAAGGTAATGAAAGGACTGTCAGGAATAAGACGAGAGGACCTTTTCTCTCTGATCCCCGAGAGGGTTACAAGGGGGCATAGCCTTAGATTACGAAGGAAGCATTCGAGGCTCCAAATTAGGGCGAAGTACTTCTCAAATAGAGTGGTACCCTATTGAAATAAACTCCCGGAAGAGGTCATAAATACCACAACCGTGAAGGCTTTTAAGAAAGCAGTAGATCTAAGTTGGGTGGCAGTATACCCCGAGATATGTTAAGCAGCTTTTGGGGTCAGATGCAACTTATTTATTGTTTCCACCTTACTCTGCCCGGGCTGATACTGCACAAAATTTCTGCCTTTCAGAAAAAGAAAATCACGCAGTGTTGGGAGCTACGGAAACGCGCCGACAACAGAACTATATGGACGCACGATTGGCTCTAGACACACCAAGTCCTGTGCTCCAAGCGAGTCATCCTTTGGGGCCGCTTCCTCAGTTCAGATCACCCTCATGACACCTACGCCCAGGTGTTTAACCGCCTTAAGCTCCCTCTTCCACTTAAAGGTCGGTCCACTTGGTTGGTAACCAAACGCACCAACCGGGTTCACGGTATTCTCATTGTAATAGGTTCCACAGATGCAGCCAAACGAAATGTTTCCTTGGCCGTAAAGCTCAAGGAAGAAATTAAAGGGCTCAAGGGCGTATCCATTGATAAGCCACTTCATCTGAGGCTCCGCAGTGAGAAGGCTAAGCCAAAAATTCCACAAAAAGCTGATCCTAAGCTCAGAGTGCTGCCAGTTGTCCAGGTAACTCGCCTTGAGGACCGAGCTGCATGCCCACCATCCCTCGCTTCCCTACTGACACCATTTCCCGTCGCCGAAAGTACTCCCAGTAGTAGGCCTAGTGCCGCTAAACATCTGTCGCCTACGAAAAGCATCCCAGGCCCCATCATAGCCAACAAGACTGTTTCAACGGACGAGACTCACTCATCCTTGAGCCCAGACATGAACCTGCAACCTGTTTCTACTGAAAGAAGCAGTGAGGTGGTTAAAGCACCAGATAATATATCTGGTGCTGTCATGAAAAATAAGCTCACCAACAAGAGAACTCAGAATAGGGCATCAAGCAGTGCGCAGAAGGGCAAACCACAAAAGGCAGCCCACCCTTTTCGGAGACCGAAGGATGTAGGCCGTCCACCTGGATTGATACCCCCCAGGTTACTAGACATCAAAACCTACCGGTCCCCCCTGCAGTCTGCTTACCCTCTAGCCCCCCAATATCTTCGGCCCCCGACTCTCCCAGGACCTCCTTTCCATCCTCAAATCCCCCTCTTTCTCCCTCCTCAAACCCAAAACCAGCTGCCTCTGGCGATTCTGCAACAACTCCTGAGCATGTGCTCAAGTGTTTTTACAGCAATTGCCTGAGTGTGTTGAATAAGATCCCGGAGCTTCGGCAGCTTGCAGTAGACAAGGAGCCTCGGATCATAGCCCTCACAGAAACCTGGCTCACCCCTGACATACTTGATGCCGAAATATCCATTCCGGGATACTTCACAGTAAGGCGGGACTCCAGTAGAGGTCGTGCCGGCGGGGTCATCATATACTACGATAATTCGATCCCTCCTCCCACCTTACTGAAATCACCAACCTTTTCATGTATTGATTGTCTGTGGGCCGTGTTTAACCTCTCTAGGACAGATACCCTATTGCTTGGTGTTGTCTACCGTCCTCCCGCATGCAATTCAACTGACAGCATAGGTCTCATAGACTTATTAGGCTCCCTGAAAAGCTATACAGACTTCACCCATCTGTTAGTCACTGGTGACTTCAACTCTCCCAGTACAAACTGGCAAAGAGCTGATGCCCCGGATATCACTTTCGGTAAACCCCTCCTTGATCTCGTACTGAAAAACTCATGGGTGCAGAACGTAAGAGATCCGACTAGATATCGCACAGGCCACGCCCCGTCCCTACTAGACCTGGTCATCACCAATGATCGGTTCCTAATAGATGTGGTGCATTACTTGCCGCCCCTCGGCAAAAGTGATCACATTCTCATTGGATTCGATTATATCGTGAAATGGCCTCCTCTTCCGTCAGAAACTAAAATTTTGAGATCCTTCAAAAGGACCAACTTTGACCAAGTCTGTGCATTTTTTCGCTCCCAGCTAAATTTAACTAACCCAGGTAACTCTGCTGATGAAATGGCAGAGAATCTCAGAAAGTTAATCTCCTTATCTGATAGGCATTTTGTCCCCAGAATTCGTCGCCCACAGACCGCTAAGCGACCCCTTCCTCGCCCCATTAGGCGCATTCTAGACGAACGCGCACGCCTCTTTGCTAGATATAAAGCCACAGGCCTTGCCCGTGATGCAGAAGACTTCAGGATCATAAGGAACATATGCAAAGACAAGATTAGGTCCTATCAGAATGCAGTCCAGCGATCTGTACTTGATCGAGCACGGACCAATAAGGCATTTTTCTTTCAGTACATGGGCACAGCTCCGACGCCATCAGCTCTCAAAGATAGTGCCGGATCTCCAATCACTTCCCCTAGCCAAGTAGCCGAGGCATTCGGCTCCTACTTCCGTACAATTTTTAGCTCCTTTCCCATATCATCCCACCCTACTATGCACCCGTTATCTTTGACCACTACCCTTAACCGCGTAACTATTCCCATTGGTGCAGTCGCTCAAGGTTTCCGACGGCTCAACCAATATTGCTCCATGGGTCCTGACCTAATCCACCCCAGTATCCTCAAGGAAGCCGCGGATACATTAGCTGCTCCTTATGCCTCGCTTTTTCAGCGATGTGTTGACGATGGAGTTTTCCCCCGTGACTGGAAAAAAGCAGTGATCGCACCCATCTATAAGAAGGGTAGTAGACACCTTGCTTCTAGTTACAGACCCATAAGCCTCACTAGCATCCCTAGCAAAATTTTTGAGGGAATTCTTAAGAGTGAGATTCTTTCCCATCTTCATAGAAATAAGATCCTCTCCCCGTCCCAACATGGGTTTCTTCCTGGCAGGTCATGCATCACCAATATGCTTACTGTCATGGATAGTCTAACGAAAGCCTATGATGATGACCAGCTCTCACACGCTGTATTCATCGATTTTGCTAAGGCCTTCGATAAGGTCCCACATGCCCCTCTTCTTTATAAGCTGCAGACGTACGGGATCACAGGCTCCATGTTGGCCATCCTACGTAGCTTCCTTACCGACCGCACCTTTGTGGTCAAAGTCGGGAATGTTTTGTCTCAACCCCCCCCCCCCTTCCCTAGTAACAACTGGGGTCCCCCAAGGTTCGGTCTTAGGTCCTCTTCTTTTCCTGATCTATATAAACGATCTACCGACAGCCCTTCCTGCGAACATTGCCATGTACGCAGATGATGTAACCCTCTGGAGTTCAAGCGTTGAAGACCTGCAAATTGCAGTTTATGAAACAAAACGCTGGTCCGAGGATTGGAACCTCCCAGTTAATTATGACAAATGCGTGAGCATGTCTTTCGGCAGAGAGACTGGTCACACGTTTTCCATTAATGGAGCAGCCACTCTGCCAAGGGTTGACAGACACAAGGTGCTCGGTTTCTGGTTAGATTGTAACTTATCCTTCTCTCATAATCACGAACTTGCGAGCAAGTCTGCCTTTCGAGTTCTAAACATGATTCGAAGGTCCTTCCCGCGCATATTTAAGGATGATTTCCCCATAATTTTCGGCACTTATATCCGACCTCTGCTGGAGTACGGTAGTCAGATAGTGCACTCTGGTCTTGTCCGAGACCGTGAGATCCTAGAAAGAGTTCAGAGGGCCTCCACCAAGGCAGTAAGTGGTCTATCCCATCTACCTTATACCGTCCGCCTCTCACTCCTCAACCTCTATCCCCTTGACGTAAGACGCGTAAGAGGTGATCTGTTTTTGACGTTTCATCTTTTTGAAACAGGTCAAAGCGATTACTTCTTCTCCGTCTGTCCAGCCTCCTCTCTCCGTGGTCACAGCAGAAAAGTTTTCAAACCGAGGCCACGCACTTCACTAAGGATTAACCTTTTTAGCTATAGGGTTATTACCATGTGGAATGCACTTCCGGAAGATATTGTTCTCTCGCAGAACAAAACTATCTTCAAGAAAAAGCTAGACCTCTACCTGGGTCTCTCCCAATAATTCCCTTTGTCAAAAAAAAAATAGTTGTCTTTTATCGCGTATATGTTCATGAATGCCGCACCCCCACTCAGCTTAAGACACTGTCCACAGTGTGACACTGAATGAGGTTATATGTATCTTGTTTTCGCTGCCACCCCCGCCCCCCCCCCCCCCCCCCCCCCGCTTCTTTTTACTCTCGTTTCAGCTCGGTGAATCCGACAGAAGATCAAAGATTTTCTAAAGAACCGGGACAATTGGGCTCAAAGCCTCGAACCCGTGTAGTACTTCAAGACTTCAAGACAACTGAACTGAACTCACTACGCCTGACCTTGAAGCGACCTACGAGGTTTTTGAATACTCGAGGTACGGGCATGAGCTCCCCGTGCGCAGGCGGTTTGTCTTTGTTCGATCGACCGGAGGAATGGATGAATAAGTTACTTGATCGAGATGGAATGTACAAAGACCTCACTGCTCTTCTCTCCTTCGAGGCTTCATGTAACCTATTTTTTATCTGAATGTTTTGGTTCAGCACCAGACAAGGTGTCGGTTAGTGGTACCAGGGAAATTGATTACCCTTCTACTCATTTCCGGGCTGGTGGGGAACTGGAGGTCTCAAAATCATTTTCACTGCCACCGGACCTGGTAGAAAAGTTTTCAGGTATCGAACGTATTCCGTTCAACCAAATGTCCTTACTTAGGAATGCAGAAGAACTGTCTTATGGGCGTTTTCACAGCTTGTGAACGTGCTTGGATTAGCATTGATAACGAACTTTTCATGTGGAACTATGAGGATGGGTGAGCTTTGGTTCACCTGAGTCATGCAACTTTCAGAGAGGACTTGGCTTATTACGATGGTATTAGTGACACGATTATATCCGTTGAATTATCTGTACCTCGGCCAGGTAAGTTGTACAGAAATTAATTCACTACTACATTAGGAATTCTACCTGTCGAAATATCCTTTCTGTTATGTATTGCCACTCCCCTGGAAGTAATGCTCTTGGGAATGACGTATGCAAAACCCGCCCACCATCCGTACAGAGACGCTCCCGGTGTCATACAAGTTCTTCCTGAACCTATTTATTGTCTTCCCACGGATAACTTGACTGTTTCGTTTATAGAAACTACGAACCACGGAAGGTGAGGTTTTCAAATTGACTTTTTTTGCATTGATGAGTTATACGGACTACTCAGTCAGTTTCTACTGTTTCAAAGGTCCCCGCTTCTACTTCGTTTGCGTAGTAGGAAGTTTTTTTTATCTACCTTAAGTTCTAACGGTATTTTTGGGTCTAAAGTCACCGTTCCACTCTCGGATTATCCTGTATTCTGAATATTGGATAGACCAAATTCTAGACTTCCTCATCTAAACCGTAACGTTCTCCAGGAAGCATACCACCTTTTGCAATGTCACAAGCCTTCATTAAGTTATGCACTACCGCTTGACGTAGTCAGTCTTCTGTGTGGGCCATGGCTTCCGTTCATTCTTCGGCGAGTGGTAACAAAAACGTAAAACAAGCTCTTTGTGCGCTCATTCGAAGTATTGTGAGGTGTTCCAGGGAGCTCAGTTCTCAATTTTAGACTTGTGGTACTATCTGAACACCGCTGTGAAATGACTGATGATCCACATTGTGATAACCAATAGCAGTGTAGTACATCTGCATTCTCCAATGCCTATGGTTGTTTACATCTTCAGTGTGATGAGGTTATCAGCCATCAGAGAAAGTTTAAAGTGGAAACCATATGAACAGAGATTTCGAATGCAGCTACGTCACTGACTACGCGTAATACCCAACATACACACATCTAGTAGCTTAAGTCCTAGTCCTCGTGAGTCGCAAATAAGTATATATATATATATATATATATATATATATATATATATCGACTGCTTGTGAGGAGTGTGCGGTATTGACACCTTGTTTATCTGATTGTCCTTTGGACTCCACCTTCCACGCACAAATCTCATGATCCGACCAACCATGCACTCGAAGCATCAGACTCGAGACTCGCTTTTGTTAGAGCTCATCAGTGATGCATATCCTCCGCCATACCCAGGGTTCAAACCCAGGCCTTTTCACCTCGAAGGTGTGTGATACCACTGCGCCATCCCTCTCTCGTCCGGGCTGATCCGAATCACCAAGTTAGGTTTGTTCAGGCGTCTTCCTCTATGACAGCCAGAAATGCCCAACAGCTTTGAATGGAGACACGGTATCTGTCGCATCATTCCCAAGCGGATGCCCCCAACCAAGCCAGGTTTCTACAAGATGGACCATTGTACCCACATTCAAATCTGCTTCGCCTGGACTTAACGGGACAGATACCGTGTCTTCATTCAAAGCTGTCGGGCATTTCTGGTTGTCATAGAGAACGACATTTCAACAAACTTAACTTAGTGGTCCGGATCAGCCATGTTTTGTTTGCGAGCGCAATACTACCAGGTTGCCCAGGCCAAAGCTGGTGGTTTTCTTAGAAGGCCGCAACCGGAGCCTTTAGTTATCCAATGCTTAACATAGATAAGCAAGCTTTACTAAATATTGATTTGGAGCAGTGGGCAAGAACACGTACAAAGCAGTTTCAGTCCCACCACACTCACCTCACCTATGAAGATTTCGACCGTGGCCATTAACAATAACGAATTGATAAGTGGTTTCGTGCGGATATTGAAATGATCGGTATGTGAGAGTACGCATACAGAAAGAAGAGTTAAAGAATGTTCACAAAAGGTTTGTTATTCATTGGTCTCAGCTTCTCAGACAGTAAGGGGTAACTTTGTTGGAGCCTGTGGGTTTCATCCAGTAGAGGTTGTTGAGGGGTACCTTCGATTGTTTGGGCAACTTCCAAATTAAGAAATGGGTTTTCAAGGAGTGATCCCGTTTGCCACATTAAATGGAATACGACAAAACTGATAAAGTTTGCCGCAAGCTCCAAATATGGTGTAATGTATTCCACTTGCCTTGATTGGTGCCTGATGATGGGCACTTTTCTAGTCAAGTGTACTGTACACGTCATAGCGCGAGATCTTTTCTACTAGTTCCTCTGTA
This sequence comes from Fasciola hepatica, assembly GCA_948099385.1. Taxonomy (NCBI): domain Eukaryota; kingdom Metazoa; phylum Platyhelminthes; class Trematoda; order Plagiorchiida; family Fasciolidae; genus Fasciola; species Fasciola hepatica. The sequence continues at coordinate 10,005,486 of CANUEZ040000182.1, read as the reverse complement.
TGTAAAACAGATTATACGTCTAAATGCATGAAGTGGTTAATTGTTCGAATATAGTCAGCTGCTGGTCTTCTGTTGTGACGTCCATTCGTAACAGTACGAATTTGGGCTCTCCAGGGAACCTCGAAGGTTCTATAATACCGGAAGACAGCAAGTTTTGGATCTCAGACTCGATGAAAATTGTCTTGGTTTAGAAGTGGTGGGTCTGCAATCGGGAGGGAGATGATCAAAAGGTATTGTGGTTCAATTATAGCCGCAAATAGGCTACAGAGAGGAAATGCAGGGTTAGAACCAGAAAAATGAATTTCAACACGTTCATGCGGCCGAAGAAGGTCATGACCAAGCAAGGCATCGGTGCATGAATCAGACAGAATAGAATATTTGAGACGTTCATAAGAAGTGTCTTTGAATCGATTAGATACGAATAAATGGCCGTAAGTGGAACTTGACAAGCCGGTGAACGCCATGGCGATTCTTAGTGGTGATGTGGTAGTGTACCGGCTGTACTCATCGATCACAGTCTTTGAAATGTAGCTATCTGAACTGCCGGTGTCAAAGAGTACATGTCATCATCATCATCATCATCGTACAGCGTTAAACAGTAGGGCAAGCCCCACTGACCACTGCCTTTCTCACCATGTTGCACGTTGAATTAGAAAGTATGAATATACAAGATGGACAGGGATTGGACCTACACAAGTGGGAAAAGAAAAGAATGCCCTAGTAGCCAACACACGGAATACACAGTCTAACTGTACAAACGTACACCGATCAAACATTCTGATTCGATAGAAAGTGACAACACGATCTCCACTGTTCGCGGTTCGCTGCCATATCCTTCAGTGTCTCCAGCCAACTGGTAGACGGTTCTTTTGGACCCCAACCACGAAGACGTGAAGCACCCACTTTTCCTAAGTCTGTTGTACATTTTCTCATTAATCGCTGCCACGTCATCTGTTGACCTCCACGTGGTCTCTTCCACTCCCTGGGAGGGGCGGAGAATAGGACACGGTACGGTAGACGTGTGTTTGCCATACGTAACACGTGTCCCAACCAACGAACTCTACTAAGTTGGATACGCTGTGACAAAACGTTCTCTGAATTAGTACCCAATACTCGCTTCCTTACCTCATCGTTGCTTACTCGGCTATTCCACCCAATCCTAGCGATACTACGTAAACATCGATGGTCGAAAACCTCAAGACGACGAATATCTTCAGCACGCAGACTCCAAGTTTCGCAACCATACAACAAAACTGAACGCACAGTGGCACAGTATACACGACCCTTCAACTTCAGTGAAATATCGGATCGGCGCCACAAGTGCTTCAGTCCAGCGTACGCCGCTCGAGCTTTGGATATCCGCGTACTCACCTCTACTACTGTGCTCCCATCCGTCGTCACGCAGCTACCGAGGTAGGTGAAGTGATCGACAACTGACAGCACCTCCCCATCGAGCATCAAGCTCGGAACCGTTGACATCCAGTCTTGTAACATCACCTTGCACTTTGAAGGTGCAAAGCGCATGCCGAATAGAGCTACAGCTCTTGCGAGATTATCTAGTGCACGCTGAGCATGTTCCGTGGATTCGAACAAGCAGACAACGTCGTCTGCGTAATCTAAGTCACATAGCTTTTCACTATTTCCTAGTTCGACGCCTACATCCTGAAGATTTTGCAAAGCACTCTCCATTATTTCGTCCATGACGAAGTTAAAAAGGAATGGAGACAAAGGGCATCCCTGCCGAACACCACTGGTCGTTTCGAACCGACCGGATAGTTCATCGTAAACCCTAACGCGGCCAGAAGTATGAGAATACAATGATCTCCTTAGGTTCACGAACTTCTGGGGCAAACCTTTTCGATGAAGAGTACTGAAAAGCGATGTTCGATCAACTGAATCGAAGGCGCCTTTCAGGTCTAAGAAAAGCATTATTGTTGGTCGGCGGTGCGTGTGACGCGTTTCAAGTAGTCGGCGAAGAGTGAAGATCTGGTCGATGCATCCTCGACCTGGGCGGAATCCTGCCTGCTGTTCGCGGACATTCCTGTCGCGAGCCGGTGTAAGACGGTGCAGCAAAATCGAAGCTAATACTTTGGTAACTATCGGGATCAAGCTAATCCCACGGTGATTACTGCAGTCATTGCGTATTCCCTTCTTGAAGATGGGAACAATCAATGACTCACTCCATATTAACGGAATACGCTCCTCACTCCAAATGTCACGGAGCAAGGCGGTTAGTGATTTTATCAACACCTCACCACCCAGTTTGAAAAGAACTGGAGGAAGTTCGTTGGGACCTGCCGCTTTTCCCCGCCTTAGTAATCGAATACATGACTCCACTTCTACTTCCGATGGGGGCTCAAGTGATACCACCCAAGGAGTCGCAGTTGTTGACACAGGAGTAGCTACACTAGCGTGCGGCCAGCTAAACTGTCCCTTGAAGTACTCGGCCCAACGGTCAAGCCTTTGCTGTCTACTATGGATGGGTTCTCCATTTCTATCGTAAATCGTTTCACTGACCTGGATGCGCCGTCCACCGGTGTCACGAATAAGTTCGAACAGTCTGTGACTGTTACCTGAAGCAGCTGCTATTTCCATTTCCTCGGCTACCTTGACCCACCAATTTTCGCGATCATTCTTAAGGCTTTTCGTAACTTGCCTTTGTAACTTTCTCCGCATCTAATACATCTCCTTACGGTTCGAGAGCTGACGCTTTTGCTTCATTATACTCAGCGACTCTTGCGAGATCCAGTGTCTTTGATGGACATCCGATCTAGGACCACAGGCAAAACCTGTTGCAAAGCGCATCGCCTGTTTGATATGAGCCCAATGTTCATCTACATCACTGTTCGTCGTAGATCCTAGCTCATGTGTTAACTTCTGCTCATACCGGGTGCGTACTTCTGGATCACACGAACGTTGCACAGCTAATCGGATTTGCGGTTTGCGACGATGACCATGGAGCTGGAGAGATAATCACATCAAAACTAATGCATGGTCCGACTCTACGTACGTGGACCAGTAAGATCTACAGTTCTGAACAGAACTACGCCACCGGTAGCTTACGGCGATATGATCAATTTGACTCAAAATACCTGTAGAGTTAGAGCGCCATGTTGCTGTGCGACGCGAGCTGTGTCGGAAATTTGTGCTAGACAAGAACAATCGATTGTTTGCACAAAATTGGGGAAGCCTATCCCCGTTATCTGTGCGCTCAGCGGGTAAAGCACAACGCCCACCTAAACAGGCTTCTGACGCACTGAGTTTGCCAACTTATGCATTGAAGTCACCAGCTAGCACTACAATGTCAGAACTTTCACTGCTGCGAACGAGAGTGGCGAGGGCATCATAGAACTCATCTTTCTGCGCGTCTGAGCTGCAGTCCATTGGGGCCTACGCCGAGATCACGAACAAATTGCGTTTAACACAACTATCCTTTCGAACGCCGACTGACCCTTGGAGTCTCACAGCACATAAACGACTGTTAACAGGGATCCAGTCTAAAAGGGCAGCCTCAGCCTTGTCAGTCAAGACAATTCCTACACCACGTTGATCCACAGCTCTAGCTGCTTCGTCTCCTGAGGTGCGCAGAATATACGTCGATGAGATACCAGGAGCAGTTAGCTGAATTACATTGCTCGAATCCTGGATACGCGTTTCGCTTAAGCAGCAAACATCAATCTTCAGAGAGTTCATTGTGAGGGCTAGGCACACCTGCTGACCGGCCTGCATGAGTGTACGCACGTTGAAGGAGCCGAGATTCAGAGGCTGACGGGGCTTAAGAAAATGTGGGTTACCAGACAGGATTATTCCCGACACTATTTGACAGTGAATCGTTGCGAGTATCGACCGTGTTATCAATGGGAGCATTATGGGTGGATAGATGGGGCAAAGAGGGATGGTTAGGGACAGAAGACAAAGGTTGAATAACAGAGAGGGAACTCTGAGCAGTAGCACACTTATCACTACCCACCCCGCTCGATGCAATGGGCAGCGCGGTCCTGATTAGCCTGCGCGACGACCGATGCAGTATGGAATTCTTTGTATTCGTATTAAAGAGTACATGTAGCATAATCCCGTTCAGTGATACAAGTGACCACTTGAGAGACAGTGGGGAGCGGTTGCAACGATGACGGATGAAACTACGGAACCCCTGGATGACAATTTGTCGAGAAGGTGTGGGCTTTCTGGCTTTGAAGGTTCGACAGACCCGCTGGAAATGGTCTTTTTCCCCACAGCTTTTGCACAACGCTTCTCTTGCCGGGCATTTGATTCACGGATGACTAGTTAATCTATGGATGTAGCAAAGGCGGTTGCCAGCACCCGAAAAGGGACTTTCATTACTATGTGAGTCAGAGTGAGTTTCAGAAGCCAGACTCTTCATAGACAAGGAGCAAGACGCCTATGATTTGACGTAGTATAACCGATTGCTTTTGAGCAAGTTTGATTTGTCTAGTTAGGTTGGGCAGACATGAGGTAAAATGTCTTCTCTCTCGACAATCGTTGCCTGATTTGACGAGAGGTCAACTCATTTATGAATGAGTCACGAATAAATTCGCTGCAGTATTCTTCAGCGGTTACTGTTATGAAATCATGATCGACAGACAGGAATTTCAGTTTCCAGAAGAATTGTCCGGCTTGTGTCCGTGTTCTTGTCTGATGGTGGATAGCACATGTCGTGTAGAAATTGTATTTTCTGGTTGTACATATGGGTTGTGAAGATCCGTGATGGCAGTATCGTAATCTGTGCAATCGGCTGTTTGTAAACTGATGGAGTGACGTAGCTTGTGGAATAGCGAGTTTATTGATATTCAGAGAGTTAACGGAAGCCAAAAAATAATTGCACGTTTTTTTTCGGTGGATTCATTTGTCTGCAGCATCGGACGAGTGAGGATCTGCGTCTGCGATCTGGCCGTAGGATGTGCTCCACGTTGAACAAGCTTTTTAAATTGCAATTAACAAACACGATTGATAGCAGATGTCTTGATAAGTAGATTACCCGAAGTTAGCCTTTAATCAATATGCAGTAAAGCCATACCTAAAATATAAATAGACAAGAGTTGCTGGACATCAACATGTACGAGGACAAGCAACGGGCAACAGCACAAGTACAAAGCAGTTTCAGTCTCACCACACTAAGGCACCTGGCCATGCCACTTGATGTACCCAAATATCGGGTGGTTGGGTCTCATGGACCCCGTCCCGGCAGTCTAACACATCCTACTCGGCCAAGCCCACTAGGTAAGACTTTCATAGTTGTTTGCTGTCATAGACTTACCACGTCGACCTGGATTCAGATCGCGCCCTCATTCGTGCTCGCTTCTGTTTATGTCCCGTCTGCTATCACGACGGGACGTATGATGGCTTGCGTCCCTCCATAACCCAAAGAGCTATGCTGGATGGCTTCATGAAACCGGAAATGCAATAATGCCTGATAAATCAATGGGTAGAGACTGAACGAAGTCCATTTTACGAACCAGCTGGTGAACAGCATCTGGTATTAACCATTATGCCTCTGGAAAGGACACTGCACCAAATAAACACGGACAAAAACAGTGCACCGGTCTAAAAACCGCAAGGTGGACTGTGGTTTTTCTCGACGGCGGGAGAAATCATTGCACTTCATTGAGCAGCTATCACCCGCCTAAGATGGACAGCTCTCAGGCCAAGAGATGTTGCCCCGTCCACATTTCTCTTACTCCATTGGATGTATACGGCTAAAGACAGTCCTAAAAGCCGATCGTCAACAAAGCATGGGCTCTTCAGTCATACTCGCGTACTGGGTTAACGCCTTGAGCTAAAGGCTCCGGTTAAAGTTCCCAAAGAAAAAAACACTTGCGGTGTGAGCAGCCGCCAAGTATGATTTTCCCAGAAACCTCTATCATCCTTCCTGTAAAAGGCCTTACCAATTTCCCCTCCCTTAGTGTATGACCGATGCAGAACCTCACGGGTAATACCGGCTCTGAGGAAAGCGATAGTTCAGGGGTCTGGCACTTTTTAAGCCTACGTATTCACTTCATTTGGCTGCATTCAATGCTCGCACACGGACAAATAGGGAAACAAACTGTCCTCGCTAGGACTCTTGAAACTTTCAATGTAAGTGCATGTTGTGTCTGCAAAACACGTATTGAAGACTCCACTTATATGGTTACTCTTCGCATCCCAGCTAGAGCCCCAGTCTCTCGCTTTACTCTTCGTGTGTCGGTTGATTCGATGTTGTGCTCGTGGTCAGGCCAACGTTGGAATTGCTTTGAGTATGAACTGAGCGTGCACCATTAGACTGAATTCCAGTCCATAGTCGATTGTGTGCAGTTCAGTTGGACTGTTCCGTACGTGTCAACAGCAACAGACAGAAGTGTCAATGCTTGTTCATTGTATCTGTGTATGCGCCCACTGACTACAGTTCCTCCGAATTCTACCACGATCTGTCTCAACTACTTTGAAGCGTGCGTTCAACGGACGTGGTTGTCATTTCTGGGGATTTCAACGTCCATGCTGGTCGTTTGCAGGATTCCGAAGGACACATTGGAGACCCGTTTGCTATCCCTGCCGATCGCACGGACAACGGTTGTCGTCACATCCAGCTGTGCTCTGACCACAGTCTCTGGTGACTACGAAATTCTGCTATAAAAAGCGTCATAGACTCATAGACTCACATGGTATCCTCCTACATCATCACAACATTGGACTCAGATTGACCATATTGTCATTGGTCACCGCTGGCGTGGGTCAATTGAAGATTGTCGTTCATTTTAGTCCGCGCTGTGGACTCAGATTACGCCTTGGTACGTGCTAGCTTTTGTTTACATCTCGTCTGTGGTCGCATCAACGCTAAAGCCACTCGCTCCGCACAGTTGCTTCTAGACGATAACCGACGATCTACTTTTCAGCTGGAGCTGTCTACACGGTTATCGATGCAGCCGAACGTCCAGGATCCAGATAAATGTTGGCAACAGGTCAAGGAAACCTCGTATGAAGCTTCAAATGCTACAAAAGTTTCCGGTTCAAGTAGCCCTCACAACGGATGGATGTTTTCGACATCAGTTGCTCTGTTGGATACTCGCAGATCAATCTCCCCTAATGCCACATTCAGTGACTGGGAGAAATGACCATGAGCAGAGGTGGATTGCAAAATGTAGGGAAACAGAAAAGGCTGCGTTTGTTGACGATAGTCGTAACTTTTACTGTTTGACTAGAAGTACCGTTCCACGAAAGCCCGAAGAAAGTGAGTCAATCAAGGAATCCGATGGCTCACAGATTCACTCTCGGGGACGTCGTGTGGATCTTTGGGCGGGGTACTTTCTGGAACAGTGTACTTGCTCCATCTCCTCAGTGGACCTTCCGAATATACCTGTCAAGGGAACGGGACGGTCAGATCCCACTTCTCCATCAGAGGTTATTCGGGAGGTATGCTACTTGAAAAGACGGGAAGCCGTAGAACCGGATGGGTTCCCTCCATTCTTTTTCATGGATGAAGGCGAAACTTTGGTTTTGGACCAAGTAGAACTCATCCGGATAATCTGGGTTAGTAAGCAGATTCCAAGAGAGTGATGTGAATCGGTGGTTGTGCCGACTCACAAGAAAGGCGATGGACTCATATGAAAACGTGAAGAAGAAGAATCGGTAAGTATGACACCCAAACCGCTCGTTGGGATTATTCTCCACCGATTATCCAGCTTCCGTAAAAGGTGTACGTGAGAATCAAGCTGGTTTCAGACCCTGTCTGGATTGTATGGACCACATTTTTACCCTTTGACAATTTTTAAATCCCAGGCACACCTTCCGTAGGCTCACAATCTGCCTTCCTTGATTTAAGTGAGGCAATAATCTCAGTCGACCGCACAGTTCTCTGGCGCTGCCCCACTGAGGTGTATGCCAGGGAAATTTATTTCTCTTTTGCAATCCTTGTGTGCGAACATTTGAAGCCGAGCTCGTGCTTATGGTAACCTTTCACTCGGGTTCACCACGGGAGGTGGTGTTCGTCTTGCTTGCCCTCTGTCGCTCTTTTTCTTCAATTTTGTAGTTGAGTTGATTCTTGAGATAGCCCTATCGTTGTATGAGAACAGTGGCATCAATCTCTGCTCAGGCAGTAAACTGCCTGACTTGAAATACGCGGACAACATTGTTCTTGTGATTGAAAACCCAGTTAAGTTGCGATTTTTTTAGATAGCTTAAACAACTGCGTAGCAATATTTGGGATGCGCTTTGCACCTTCGAAGTGTGAGACGTTGCTGCTGGATTGGACTGGCTGCACCATATTTTTTCTTGTCCGAGGAAACGGTAGCTAAAATGAATAGATTTTTTACCCGAATAGTCAATCTCACCAGGTGGTCGTCTCCATCACAACGAGACCGCACCTTGGCGTGGTGTGATGGCTTGCATGCCTCCGTGACCCAAAGAGCTATGCAGGACGGCTTCCCTGAGCCGGGGTTGCAACCATGCTTGACAGGTCAATGGGTAGGGGCCAGACGAAGTCCAGTCTCTAAACCAGTTGATGGGCAACATCTGGTTTTACTCACTATGCCCCTGGAGAGGTCACTCCAGAGAATAAACACGGAGGAAAGCAGTTTACCGGTCTAAAAACCTCCACTAGATGGACGTAGGAGTGGAGTACCTGTGGTTTCTCTCGACGGAGGGAGAAGTCATCGCACTTCATTGGGCAGCTATCGCCTGCCTAAGCTGCGCAGCCCGCAGTCCGAAGGATGCTGCCCCGTCCACGTTCCGCTTGCTCCATTGGGTGCATGGGGCTGACGACTGAATCCGAAAGGCGGATCGATAACGAAGCACCAGTGAAGAGAAGACGAAACGCATGCAGTAATCAGGTCTCACGTGACAGACCAGAAGAAGTTCCCTCACGGATGCTTCGGCCACGTTTTCGTGCTGGGTAACGCCCCACTGCCCTGTGGTGTGGGCAACGGCAAAGTTTGATGTGCCCAGAAATCCCCAGCGGTCAATCGGAAAACATTCATTATCTCTCTACTTTTCATTCTTTACGTCCAAATTCTAAATGCGTAAGAGTAACGACAATGAGTCGTGACTGTAAACTTGTAGCTCCCGGAAAGGGTAGCAAATTAAAGACAGGGGAAGAAAGAGAATCCATTCTCCGACCTAGGAATCCTTTTCACTTAGCTGCTTTCAACGCCCGCACTCTTTGTCAAACGAGGCAACAGGCGGCTCTAGCTAGGACTCTTAAAACCTTTAACATAGACATGTGTTGTGTCTCCAAAACACGCACAGAAGACCAAACTTCAGTGTTAACATTTCGCGCCCCTGATACAAGCTCGGCTTCTCGTTTCACCCTCCGCGTGTCGGGTGATTCGGTGTCTAGTGCTCGTAGTCAGGCTGGCGTTGGCATCGCTGTGAGCGTGAAGGCTGAGCGTGCACTGCTCGACTGGATCCCAGTCAGCAGTTCGGTTGAATGGTTCTGTGCGTGTCAACACCAATAGACTGAAGTGCCGATGCCTGTTTGTCGTTCCTGCGTATGCCCCAACTGACTGTAGCTCTCCTGAGGCTAAAGACGAATTCTACCAGGATTTGCCCTAACTGCTCTGCAGCGTACGCTCTACGGACATCATAGCTGTTGCTGGTGATTTTAATGTTCAAGTCGGAAGCCTGGAAGAGACGGAGATGAATACAGCAGGCCGCTTTGGCGTTCCAGCCGATCGAACTGATAACGGTGATTACCTCATTCAACTATGTTCCAACCACGAAATAATCCTAGCGAGTGCGAATTTCTCGCACAAAAATCGAGACCGACTAACCTGACGTTCTCCTGCGCCTTCACAGCGTTGAACTCAGATCGACCATATTGCTGTCGGTTACCGCTGGCGCGGATCAATTCAAGACTGTCGGTCATTTTAGTCCACGTCTGTAAACGCTGATCACGCTCTTGTCCGCGCGCGCTCCAGATTGCGCCTCGTTGGTGGTCGAAACAACGCCAGGGCAAACCGTCCCCCGCAACTGCTACTGGACGATAACCAACGATCTGCTTTCCGAACAGAATTATCCACCAGGTTATGGATACAGTCATATGCCCAGGATCGAGAAGGGCGATGGACAGAAATCCAGCAGGCTGCTGATGCCACCCAAGGTCCAACAACTGGACATACACAGAAACGATGGAGGTCTACATCCTCAGCTGCACTGTTAGATGTGCGCAGACCGACTCCTCCGGATTCCAGATGTGGTGAAGCACGGAGATGCCTTAAACGCCAACTGATTCGGAGCCTGAAAAATGATCGTGAGTAATGGTGGATTGCAAAGTGTAGGGAGATGGAAAAAGCCGCAACCTTTTCCGTCTGATTAGACAAGCCGGTCCACGTAAACCAGGCGTTAGCGAATGGATCAGAGAAGCGAACGGCTCACTGACTCAAACTCAGGAGAGTCGTCTAATTCGCTGGGCGGAGCATTTCAAGATGCAGTTCAGTTGGCCTTTATCCTCTTCAGGTTTGATCACTAGCGCAGTGGGTACAGCTCTTGTTGTAGATGCCAGTACTCCATCAGAAACGGAGGTTCTTTGTGAGGTAAGCTATTTCAAACGGCACAAGGTTGCCGGACCGGACGGGTTGCCTCCGTCTATTTTCAAAGACAGTGGTCCAACACTTTTACTTGAGAGAATGTATTGTTGGCACGAGGAGCCTGAATCGTGTTTTTTGGAAAATTCACTTGCATTCTTCACATCGAAAAGTCGGACGCCGCGAGCCGGAATCGATGTGAAGAATGCAAGTGGATTTTCCAAAAACATACTTTTACTTGAGTTGATAAAAATCCTCAGTTTAATATGGAAGAACGAACAAGTTCCAAAGAGTTGGTATGAATCGCTGGTCGTATCGATTTGTAAGAAAGGCGCAGGTCCTCTTGTGTAAACCACAGGGGAATAAGTCTGGTTAGCATCGCATCCAAACTACTCGCTGGTATTATTCTCCACCGTTTGTCTAACGCTCGCGAACAGTGTTCGCGCGAGAATCAAGCTGGGTTTAGACCTGGTCGAGGTTGTATTGATCACATCTTCACTCTTCAACAAATTTTAGAATATAGACACACCTTCCATAGGCCCACTATCTCCGTTTTTCTTGATCTTAAAGCGGCGTTTGACTCAGTTGACCGCACAGTTCTCTGGCGCTGTCTCTTGTTGAAGAGCGTGCCAGAGAAATTCACTTCCACCGTAAAATCCCTTAACATTAATAGCCGCAGGCAAGTTCGGGCTAACAGTGAACTTTCACCCGAATTCACCACCAAAAGTAGTGTACATCAAGGTTGCCCCCTCTCTCCTTTCTCTTTAACCTTGTGATTGATATGGTCCCGGAGACTGCACTTTTGTCAGGTGTGAATAGCGGCATTGAACTTTTCCCGGGTGGAAAGTTATCAGATCTTCAGTATGCTGACGACATAGTTCTAAATAAAAATCCAGGTAAGTTGCAGGCTTTTCTAGTGTTTGACGGATTGCGCAGCAATGTTCGATGTACTTTTTGTATCTTCAAAGTGCAAGATGCTGTTGCAGGACTGGGTTGGTCCGACGTCAAACCTTCCAGTGTCTGCGGGGACTATAAACGTGGTAAACAAGCTGTTATCTGAGGAGCTGCACTTCACTCGGAGGTCGGATATCAGATGAAGCGTCTCTGTGTATACCGGAGGCTCGTTTGACATTTGCCAACCTGACTCATATATGGCGTTCACATGACATCCGTTTACCTACCAAAGGCCGAGTGTACGCTGTAGCAGTTAGGCCCGTGCTTCTGTATGGTTCGGAGACCTGGCCACTGCTGGTGGAGGACATATGAAGAATAACGGTATTTGAACACCGATGTCTTCGTAGTATTGTTCGAATCTGGTAGGAACACCGTGTGAGAAATGCTGAGGTTCGGCGGAAAGTCTTAGGTTCAAGTATCAAATCAATAAATGAAACACTTAGGCTCACCAGGCTAAGATGGTTGGACATGTGTTACGCGTGCCCCCTGACAGGATCCCTCGGCGGGCTATGTTTGCTGAGGTGAATACCGGTTGGAAGATGAGTTAGAGTGGTCAGTCCATGACATGGAAGAAAGGTTAGAAAAGTCTAACTAGTAGACTTGGCCATGCAGGGCGTGTTAGACTTCTTGGGTAGGGTCCAAGAGACCCTCCAACACAAGGGTTAGATACGTTGGGGAATATGGCTAGATGCCGCGATCAGTGGCGCTCTTGCATTCATAAACTTTCTTCATCGACTTAATTCCAAAACCGCAGTTCTCCTCTTACTCCTTTTCATACTCTTTTCTGCATCATTATTTCCTTTTGTGGTTGCCGCTAAGAGATATTAACCAAAGCCACCCCACCCAGTGCATGGTTAATGGTTGTCTGAACAGAACAGAACAGAACAGATAACAAACGAAGTGTCGCCTAATAGACGTTCAGTTGTCTGTTTAGCGTCGAGTGTACATTCCGGCGGTTAGGTCCGTTCTTCTATACGGCTCAGAAACGTGGCCGTTCAGGTTAGAAGATAGTCGAAGTGTATCGGTGTTTGATTATCATTGTCTCCGCAGTATTGCTCGAACATCGTGGGGTCTAGCGTAGGCTGTCGGAAAACGGGGGTCAGTCATTTGAACAAATACTGAATTCAGGCAGGTTAATGTGGGTGGGGCATGTGATACATGCCTATCGATAGACTTCCTCGGCTGTTCTCGGAGGCTGGTAGTGGTTGGAATGTAGGTCGAAGTGGCCAGCTCATGACATGGAGGAAAGGTATTAAAACTTTGGTCAATGGACTTGAACAAGTAGGACGTGTTAGACTTCCAGTCTTGAGTCCACGAGACCCACCCACCAGATAGTTGGCGACACTAAGTGACATGGGTGTCGAGGTTAGTGGTGTAGTTGGATTCTGGTTTCTTTCTGATCTTCGGTTCCGGTTATTCCTTTCTTTTTGACTCCATTTTATGCTTTTATTCATTAAGCCCTCAACTAGACTACACCGTAAGTTATCAATCAGATTCAGAGCACATAAGTGCGAGGTCAGTGATCAAATGAACTGAACTGAAATAAACACTTCGAAGTCGTCGCAACAAATTTCGATGGAATTTATCTTTGGCCTAAGGAGAACTGTAGTCTGGGTGCATGCACGGATGCGATGAACAAGCATCGACGCCAAGGTCCGTTACTGTCAACACCTACGAAACCGACCATCCGAACAGCACACAAACGGCTGCTGGCTGGAATCCAGTCTAGTAGTGCACGCTCGGCTCGTGCCTAAAGTGATGCCAACGGCAGCTTGACACCGGATCACTCGATGCGCAAAGAGTAAAGCGAGAGACTGAGGTTGCATCTGGGAGGTGGAGCATGACTACAGAGGTGCGGTCTTGTATGCGCGTTTCCGAGACAGCGCACATCTATTTTGGATGTTTCGGGGCTTCTATCTGGGGCAGCCTGTTGCCCTGTCTGATATAGTGTGCGAACATTGAAGGCAACCAGACGGAGTGATTGCTTAAGCTTCAGAAGTGTGTTGGATGTATGTTCTAAATTTGAACTGTTGGCACCGTCAGATAGGTCTTTTGGGCCTCAGTAACCCATAGCATCTTGCGTCGATCTTGAATTGCAGGAAGAGCAAATAGTAAAACCGTAAACACGAAGGATATTGGAGATTCCTGGACGACTGTCCACATTGCAGAAGGGTTTTTTCTTTCGGAACCCTAACCGAAGCCTGTGACTTTAGCCTGACCCAAAGGTACTGAGGTGTTAAGTAGGCGCGGAAACATGGCCGGAGCATTCGTGAAGGAGCTTCTACGGGTTCGTCACATGAAACCTGCTTGTCATGTCTTTCTCTTCGGCCTTTGCTTGTGTTCAATTATCATTCCGCCTTTCGGATTCACTCATTGGCCCCATGCATCCAATAAATCAAGCTCAACGGACAATACAGTATTCATTTGGCTCGGCCGCGTCTAGTTTTGTTGGGTGACAGCTGTCCGGTGGAATGTGGTGCCTTCTCCCGCCATCAAGAGAAACCCCAGGTGCTCCACTCTTACGTTTACATAGTGGAAGTTTTTATGGGTAAACTGTTTATATCCGTTTTCAGCAGCCGATCTCTAGGTTTAATGTTTAAGTCGTCTCCATGCTTATTCTCTGGAGTGTCCTCTTCAGGGGCATAGTGTTGATCGTAGAGAACCGGATGTTGCCCATCAAATGGTTCAGTGAGATAAGATATCGTCCGACGTATACCTACTAACCTATCAAACATGACTGCACCTCCGGAAGCCATTTCATGTAGCCCTTTGAGTCGTGGAGGCACGCACTCAGTCATACCATCCTGGTGGTAGACAGTAATTATCTGTCGTCCGACTCGTTATCACACCTGGTTTATTGGGACCTTATGTGGTTCTCTACTCCGAGTTTCAGGGTCTGGTTGCCTGCTATCATAAAGAGTGCAATGGATTTTTGAGGCTACCGGGTATACACCCCTTCCACTGCATTCATGCACAAGCATGCCATGGTGGTGAAACTCAACAAATCTATTACCTCGCTAACCCCAGTTGCTCACAAAGCGGCTGGTTTTATTCATTGCCGAGCGAAGTTTTTGATATCCCGATAATTCGATGATCTCTCAGAACCGTTCAGATGGATGGCAGTAATCCGCTTCACCCGGGTCCTTATCACGCCTTACCTATTGAAATTTCTGTGATTTTCCGCTCCACGTCCCAGGGTCAGGTTTCCTATTAGCCTAATAATGCGGTGGGTCTTTGAGGCAATGGGGTATACTCATTGCACTGCACTCGTAAGCTGGCATGGAGTAAAAATAGTTTTCATTCGCCTTTGGTAATATTAACCCTGTTCCAATCTTCGTCAGTCACTAACCTTGCACTTCAGTGCTATCATTTCGACCTCTTTCTCGAAGAAACCAAGGCACGTCGTTGAGGACAAACGAGTAAAATAATCAAACCAAGTAGAATGAGAATACCACCTTGATTCGGCCTTATTTAACCTTTATTCGTACCATGCAGTCGTAGCACAGACAAAGTAGTTGGTGAAATTCCAAGTACAACATAGGTTAACGTAATTTCAGTAAATCACAACTTGACCATCCTTTGGGTTGATTGTATGAGCCCCACCTGTCTTATAACCGCTACCCAACTCTTAGAATAATACACATATTGTGGGAGTTTTCCGGAGCACATGCCAAACGTCCCAAACAACGTAATTTATCTAGATAGTGCTTCGTCCAGACTGCATTCTGGACTCCGTCAGTGCACCTAACCTCAGTCTTACTTGTATGACGTTCCCCCTGTTTTCGAACAATGTCCCAAGTGCATTAATGATCAATGATGGTATATATGTCTTCTCATTACGGTTTCAAATCCGTATGGTGAAAATGACCTAACAGATTTAGTGTACACCATCTACAACATACGAAAAAATATCAGTTCGATACAAATAAAATAACCGTTTACTTCCTTTTTTACTTATTACACATCGATGTGCAATATTTCTGGAAGAAGGCTGAGGCCGATCGAAGGCCGCCTAATTGGGAAGTGACCGGTGGTTGTGATTTACAAGTCAAGGACGTTTTGTCTGCAGGAAGACAATTCGTCTGATATCATACCAGCAAGTAAGATGTGGCTGCCTAGCTATCAAGACCAGACTATCTCAGTTAGTGTTTCTGATATGCTGAGTTTTGATGTTAGACCACCTCAGCTAAGGGGAAACATCTCTGCACTTAGAAGATGTCTAACATCACGGGACGGACTCCAGGATATCGTTTGTAATAATTAGGATTTCTATCTCAGATTTGAGTGCGTTCACCGGGTTTCTTCTGTTTTAAATATGTGACGTATGCCATTGTTTGGCTAAGAGTAAATTGCGACATTTCGCCTGGATTTTTTCGCTTCACAAGTTGAAGGTTTCTAAACGGCACATAATCAGTGCAAGGTGAGAACGAGAAAATTATCAGTTTAAGTCTCATACCTTTTTTCTCACCATGTTCTGTTTCGTTTATCAGAATATTCCTTGGCACACGCGAGGGGTTCCTATTGGAAATGAATTACGGTCCCATTCCAGGCTGTACTTCCAATTCATCACTACCTCTACCGACTGGTTCTTATGGTCCATGCAATCTGATCAATCATTCCTCTTCAGCTCTGACCATATTGCTTCCTAGTGTCCTCACTTCGGGTTTCCGTAGTTCGGGTAAGTTCGAGAATGCTTTGAATCTCAGTAACAATTGGTAATGCTTTTTTAAGTGCATTATCTAATGGTTTGTTATGTAAACAATTAGGACCGTTTTCCCGAACCTCGTGAACATTAAGGATGAGAAGCCTGTCATTGTTTGGCTTCCTTTTTGTACGTCTTGTGATCAGAAGAAACATAAAAAGTAAGTTTGTACGGTTTAAGTACTAAACTTACAACCCCATAATTGATGGTCATTCGTGAGAGCAGCAAAACAGGCGACAAAAACAGTTGAATCCCTTGATGAACTTAAACCGTCAAAATATAGGATAAAATGCGCGGGGCATTCTTTTCGTATGCCCTCATTGGCCGCGAACGTATAATTTTCGACAGAAAATATCAGATGGATTGCTTGGAAATATGGTTGTTTTTTATAGCCCAAGTGGGTTTGCATATTGCAGTCAACACTTGGGAATTATAGTGACTCATCGCTTCTTTTATGTACTTAGTTATGTGTTCGGCCATTCCAGTGCTTGGCATTGTCCGTTCTGCCTGATGTGTGTTTCCTTGTAACTGCAAGAGAAGGCGTAAATACAGTGAAATTCAGAATGAACGACGATGTGGTCCCTGGATGGAAGTGTGGAAACATTTTTCGAGCGATTGAAGTGGCTATAATGCCGTGGCATAGTTCTCCGTCGTGTTTTCATAATCCGTTGTGCAATGAGCTGCATCATTCGATCCCCGTTATAGAGCGAGAAGTAGAACGGGTAGTGATAGAGTTTCCGACCACTTGGCAGGATAATGTATGCATCCATACACAATCATACCGTGCACCCTTTCTGGGGACCAAAGTGGTATTTCCTCGTTCCCCTCCCCAATTACCGGCCCACACAATCCACGTAAAATTACCATTCTTCGTTTTTATCAATGGTAAGCAACCCAGCGTCCAGTGAAATAAGGCTGATTGTTGCTGTACTTTGATCATGATAATACCAATCCTCCTTTGAAATTTAAGCGATTACGCAGTCTGCTCTGTTGTTCACAACATTTTCTCACAAGTCGCATTCATCCTTTGAACGGATTAGAGACTAGAAGATCGTTAGTATCTATTAGGACCTTATGTAGTTCTTCTCCACTCCAAGTCTCAGGGTCTGGTTGCCAACCATCCCAAAGAGTGCAATGGGCCTTCAAGGCTGTGAGGCATACCCTTTCCACTGCACTCATGCGCATGCACGTAAAAGAATCGTCACCTCTGTCGGAAGCGACATGCGTCAAGAGTGTCCGCTCTCAAGTTTAATTTCGCAATCGAGGACATCTCAAGGGAGGCACAGGAGAATCAGAGGAATAAAGGCGTGGTAACAGACTTTTAGATTCATACGATGCGGTTAACTTTGCGCTGGTTTGCGACGGTGTTACTGCGGTACAGTGCGTTCTGAAGTCTTGTCTTGTCCGCCTCACTGTATGGGATGTACTTTTCGCCTCAAAATGTAAGATAGTGCTACAAGATTGACAAGGGCCCACCTCCGCACACAACCGCAGTGGCGACAGGTTAAAAATTGTCGAGAAGTTACTCGACCTGGGAAGTTTTATAAGAGCTAATGGGAAGGTTGAAGATGATGTCAACCGAATAGCTAGGGCTTGGACAGCGTTTTGCACTCTGCCATGTGCTGAGACGATGAAGCGTTTTCCTCGCTGTGAAAGGTGATGTACGACGCTGTTGTATGTAGTGTTTTTTGCGGCTGTGAGACGTGGTCTGTTCAAGCTGCTGAAATCGACCAAATATCTGTTCTTGATCATCGTTGTCCGGGGAGAAATTCGCGGGTTTAATGGCAACATCGCGTCAGCAACTGCAGAGTTCGTATACTCGTTTTTCGGACCGAACATACCTCGTACCCAGTTAGTTTGCTGATACCGCTCCACTAACGTGGTTTTCATCGACAAGGAGGCTATGTTGATCAGATCTTCACGCTACAGCGGATTCTAGAACATTGCTATATTATGTTCCTGGTAGCATTTGATTCCTTTGACAGACGGTCATTGGACCGTACTGCGAAGCGATGGGATGCCCGGAAAGCACATCAGATTGTTAGGATAGTACTACCCAGCAACACAGGCACGCGTCTGCGCCTACAACGAAGAGCTTCCAGAGTTCCCGCTGGACTCCGGCGCCCGTCAAGGATTCCCTCTATCACCGGTTCCATTCAGCTACGTTATACACTGAAAAATACGTCACACTCTCAAAAACTTTCGAGGAATGCAACATGACCACGGTTCTTGGGTGTCAGACGTCGAATTTGCCGATGACATTGCCATTCTAGGAGATGTTCCCGGAACTCTACAGCCGCTTATCGATCGTATTGTATGTGAAGCTAAGACTGTTGATCTGGAGGGAAACACCACAAAAACGAAATCCTTTACAACTTAGCAAGATACAACATACTCTATACGTGTCAGTGACAAAACTCTGGGACAGGTGCACCACTTCAAGTACCCAGGTTCTACTATCCAGCCAAACGGCTAGGTCAGGGACAAGGTTAAACTTCGTGTAGACTGCACAACGATGGCGTTCTTACAAATTCGCAAATCATCGTGATCTCAGAAAATTAAGCCTCTACACGAAGCTGCGCATATACCGAGCTGACGTCCGTTCAGTTCTTACGTACACGTGCGAAACTTGGCCGTTGAGAGTAGACCATATAAAAAGGCTGGAAAGCTTCAACCACTGGTGCCTTCGCTACTTGGCCAAAATCAAGTGATATGAACGCGTCTCAGACTTTACCGTGCGTCAGCACTGTGCGAATACCGAACGACTTTCTTCGTTTCTTCAACGATGTCACCAACAATGGTTCGGTCAAGTCCTTTGCCGACCTGAAACGGAACCTATGAAAAGGAGCCTACTGCCATCACCCTGACCAGACTGGAATTGTCAACTAAAGACATGGGTCACCTAGGCCTTCAGTCGGTCTTCGGAGTACGTGACTAAAGCAGCAACTGGATCGTACGGTATGGAGATCTTGCCGCAGACCGGAACGCGTGGGCAGCTACCATCGGAGACATTCAAGAAGCTAACTTATCCTCTCGCTGGAGGCAGTCGCATGTAAGTAAAAATACATGTACTATGTATGCTTCCCTATCGAGTCCCTCGTCATGCTTTGCTTGCAAAGCCTAGGGTTAACTGAAAAAAAAACAGCGTGTGGGTCAAGCTATAACGTGGCATAGGTCGGTCAAAGTTTTGAAGTCGACTTTTTCTTCCGTCGGTCCCTTACGCCTACCGGAATTGAGACTTCGAGATTCACAGAACATCCGTTCCTTTGCACGCATGCGCAAGCATGTGATAAGTAAAACAGTGTTCTTAGTAAATACATATAACACGCCTAAATAAAATGACACAAGTAGAGTTAGGGGATGAAATCGGGTTGAAAGAATCATTGGTGAAGATACGTATTTTCGCCTGGCTCGTGACCATGTCTGACTT
The DNA here is from genome assembly GCA_948099385.1 of Fasciola hepatica. Classification (NCBI taxonomy): domain Eukaryota; kingdom Metazoa; phylum Platyhelminthes; class Trematoda; order Plagiorchiida; family Fasciolidae; genus Fasciola; species Fasciola hepatica. The sequence continues at coordinate 9,985,889 of CANUEZ040000182.1, read as the reverse complement.
ATCAGGACCCCATATGAATCTTCACCTGAGGCGTCAGGATCAAGTTCTCAATTATCTTTGAAAGCGCATTTTGCCCTTGAGCGATGTGGGATATGTAACCGTTTCGCTTGCACTTGTGCGCAAGCAGAAAATAAAATAGATGTTAAAATGAGGATTTCAGTGTACCGTTGACCAACCGGTCAGGTTATGATCACGGACAACATTCATTGATCGTAGTAGTGATCAAGTCTCACAACACCTACCTCTAACAAAGTGCCACGTATGGTGGTGACACTGCTTTCGCATCGCAAGGAAATCGTCCGTTGAGTTGTTTACGGGCACGCAATAGCTGTAGTCTATGAATGCTTGGTTAAACGTGTAACTTACTTGAATCCTTATTGACTTGAATTCGGTGATTTGTAATGATTTATTCGCCGTTCAATTATAAAGGATGCTGGTGATTAAGTGATCGGTTTGGTTTCAATGTGCTAAATTGTCTGACAATCAAGTCGCCAGATTCCCAGAAGCTGTTGATAACACCTTGGTTTGTTGTTGGTTAATGATGGTATGTTTTTCTATTCTGCTCGTTACCACACCGGCCCTACTGAGACCTTATGTGGTTCTCCACCCCAGGTTTCAGGGTCTAATTGCCGGTTATCCCTAATAATACAGCAGGCCTTCGTGACTATGGAGTGTGCACCTCTTCCACTGCACTCATGCACAGACAAGTACTAAAAAACAAAAAAACCTGCTCGACCAGAGGGAAAAGTTAAGTTTGTCTTTGAGCTTCCTCCTTTTACCGTAACGTTCCGTCATTTAGCTCACTGTGCGGTGCTTTAGTATCTTCTTTCTAGTTATACTTGCCTCCTGTTACACGACAAATATCACCTCACTGACTTGCTGAGTTCAATGATTTTGTGGGAACCGTGTTTACCTTGTGATAGTCTTCATTTTTAAATTTCTTCGACCTTTGCTGTTCCAGTGGTTTGAATCTCAGTCACCCATGAAGTTCGAGCCCCATCACTGTAATTGCATTGACTGATGGCAGACAACAATCCGTTATCACCCAGCTCGTGACCATGCCTGGTCTATTAGGACCTTATACGGTTCTTTATTGAATTTCTCAGAATCAGCTTGCCGGTTGTCTGCAACAGTGCAGCGTGCCTTCTAGGCCAATATGGTATTCAACTGCCATGTAAACGCTTATGTCCCAAGGCTCAGTAATCTTTGATAGCGCGGTGCAGTATTTGAGGCTATGGAATATGTTTGTCCGACTACACTCTTATAGTAATAATAATAATGATAAAACTTCATTTTCGTCTCCCATTGTACAATTATTTTATTCATTTGTTTTCCCCATAGATTCCATTTGTCAAATTGCGAGCGACCCCGTCCGGGGCTTACTGTATACACGTACAGGTGGTTCTACTCTATCTGTCTATACGTTCTGTGACAAATCCACTTCTATCTCTCGGTTGGCTACTCAGTCCAGCTCAGATATTGCCTACACAGCTTCAGCGGCCGTACGGTCAGTGGATAAAGGACAGTTCAGGAGGTACGTTCGATGAGAGTGAAGAATTATGGAAAGTAATAATAATAAAAATAATGGTAGTTGACTATAAAATATTGGGTCAGTTGGTCATCCCAAGCGTCATTGTATCTGTGTGCACGCCATATGAAGTTGTAGTCCATAGCCCACAATAAAAACGGGATAATGATCGCTGCACCGACAAATCAGAATAGTCGATCGTTTTCCGCTTGCATAGTTTCCAGTGCGTTCTCCTGGCGTCCTAGCAGTCTCACCAGTTGATGTACGCCATAGCCCTGAATGCGACGGTCTCAAGCATCACTCCTCTTCCACTCTACCTGACCTATTGAGTTAATGTCAGGTTCACTACTACTAATTGCCTCTTAAGTGGTGCGGTGTGCTCTAGGGGTTTTGGGATTCGTCACCTTTTTATTACTCACTTGCGCATGTATGCAGGAGAAGGTGCATACCCTGTAGTTTCAGAGGCCCACTGCACTCAAGGATAACCGGCGATCTCAGTGGCGAAACCATTTAAGGACCCAATAGGTCGCGCGTCGCAACGAACCCGGTGATGTGGATAAAAGTCTTCCGGTTACAGAAAATTATCAACCCCTCGCCTGGTCTAACAAAAACTTACTTGGTAATGACTAAGCTCTGAATCCTCCAGTGCTGTTTACAGATGTAAGGTGTGCTTTCCGGGAACGGGTACACCCCTGGAGCTTCGAATTCCAAATATTGCTACTGAAAACGATAGCAGTAGTTAGATTTAACTTCTGAATTCTCGCGGGAAAAATTGCGTGGCATTGTCCGCCTGAGAAAACGGCAAACGACACCGGAATTCACAAATGATACAGCCAAAGGTACTATTTTTAGCCACAAAGTGGTCGAATATAGCTACCTACGCAAATCGAGTGGCATATAAATCAACATAAACCCATTCATTGTGAATAAACGAGCCATGTTGATCAATTTAGTAGCACCTTGCATAGAAAACCCGAGTCGAATAGCGACTTATGTAGTATCTGATCAGTGATATATCATCCATTAGCACAGTGCTTATCAATAACCCATTTGCGGTTTAATCTCGTATATTCACTTTGGTCTCCTGAATGGGAAAGATTTCAGCGAATCTAGTTCATTTGGAATAACCATTATTGGTTACTGGATCATGGCTGTTCTGGTTGCTACTTCTCAGCAGCAACCTAACTAAGAAATGAAGGTCATTAATGGTATGCCAAAATAGGAGGAAAAGTAAAAATAATGATAGCAATATGATGAGTAAGTTTTGTGAATACAAATGCTTCACTTGTCATGATATGTAGTCGTATCTTCCTGCCTGCCTATGACCACTGGTTGTACGGATCTCGTGGAGGCCCAACACACCAAAATATCCCAGTACAGTGATCTGGCTCTCAATATGTTTCATCCGTCATATGAACTGTCCACTTAACGGTGCTTACCCTATCAAGGCCGATGTAGGTTTTGATAAGTTGTGTTCGAAGCTCCAGTAATGTATCCGTTGTGGTCCATTGTTCTCAATATTGGTGTCTTTGATAACTCATTCTCACAGCTTTCATGCTCTCGGAACTTGAGGTCGAACGTTTGAGTAACAACCGAAGTAGCCTTTGCAGTGATGAAGTCACCTTGGCTGATACATTGTTTTCGAGCTACCCTCCGAGGTCAGCGATTATAAGTCTATGTAAGCGGATTTTTTTCTTTGTTAGAATGAAAAAGGCCTGTATCATCAGCAACTCGCGGTCACGTAATAAGTGGATAATAATACTCCTTGTTGAAATTTACTATTTTTGATCCGGCCCTAGGTCACGCAACATCAACAACAACAACAACAAGTACATAAATGGGGCGTAGGAGATAGAACTGAATATAACAGCCGTGCGTCGCACTATCGGTATCTTCCATGGTTATCTGCATTGTGGGCTGTTGTAGCACGCGCTCGCGCAATCCAGGATAGGCCTTTTTATTCGTGAATGCATCTCTAGACGTTGCTGAGCCAAGCGCGTCTTGCAAGGCATCACCGTTTGTCCAGATGTGCTGGTGACCAATCGAATGGTTTATTCGCCCCTTCTGGAAACCTTGCTGGGTAAGTGGAATACGACAAGCTATGGATTAAGTTAGTGGCGGGGCACAATCGCCTCGTCTCATTGTCGTCAGCAAGCTTGTGTCGCTTTAGAGTGGAGAACACTAACTAATCAGAAATCTCACCACATCCTTCCATACCATTGCTGATCATCCGCGACTGCTTACTCAGAGAATCCACGTTATTCATGGTTAACCACGGGATTGACCGTCCTCCTGTCTGCAGTCTTCAAATGCGCCCGATAACATACATCTCTGCTCTGTATGGATTGGACTGGATCAGAACAACCATATGGATGGCCGTCCCCTTATCCACCACGCGGTAATGCCCGATAGCATGCAACTCTGTTTTGGTTATGAACAAAGTGAGAACTTTTGTTTTGCAACATGGTATACTTTCTCCATCCTCACTTATCCCTTTCTTGTTCGTTCACAGTATTGTTTCCATTCATCCTCTGACAACTGGACTGTGTTATCTAATGGCAGTCACTAAGACCGGCATTCGTTTGTATTTTGGTGAGAATCTACGTCTGCTTCACATCCGTCTACCGCCAACTTCACCACACGGGACTATCGGATTGGATGAAGTCAAGTAAATTCACTCAGCTTTTTCTTTTCGCCTAGTCGGTTTTTCCCCTGGTTCGATATCAGCTTGCCCGTTGTAACTATCCTTTAACTCTATCGATATTTTGAAAGGTCGATTAAATTTGTGTGTAACGAGTTTGAGTCTTACCGTTATTTCTTTGCGGACGATTACTGAAGAAATTTGTTGCTGGCATACATTCATTGTGTTGGACCAATCGCTTTCCAGTATAGTGTGCACGCTGTCCAGAGTTTGATGTTTGGTTGTGTTACTAAGACGGTTTCAGTAAATCTGATAGCAGTGAGTAAATTCATGGGGATATGTACATCAAGTGATCTGCACACAATGGCACCAGCTAGATGACCCATTTTTACAATTCTCAGTGGGCATTCCGAATTGATATGAAGACAGGTTTTGGTGCTAGACAGCCCAGCTCACTGCCACGCTGGATCTGTTCGGGCCTGCCGTAGATTTCAGTTAGTTCAGTAATCCAGTGAGTTCTTGTGGCTGTGGGAAGTGTTCTTTCTTCAGAGCCCATCCAGAACTATCGGCATTTTAAGGCGTTTTCTCAAAGGAGTGCTGCTTTTTGTACTTACGATACCATCGACAAAGAGGCCCTGTTATAAGTCTTCTAGTAAGGTTCGGTTGTAGGGTACTTAATGGAATGTGACTGTCTACGTATGCTTTCCCTCTTTCTCACGCATTGCAGTGTTGAATTTTCTCAAATCTGTTACTCATTCCTATTCTGCCTCGATTGCATTGCAGACTAGTCGCCGAATCTCGTGGCACATCAGTCCTTCTCTCCGCCCTACCGCATCGTTCAAATCCTTCGTTTTCGTCTCCTGTCAGCCCTTGGGCGGCGAGTAACCTTAGCACCGTCACTCCCAGTTTACCGGGTTCGTTTACTCCTACCTCAAATGGTACGCAACAGTTACCCCCGGGCTCAGGCGATCAGTATGATGTACCACCACACGTTTTGTACACCATCAGTCCCGACCCATACCCTTGGACACCAAATCTGGCCGAGGTTTGTACTACTGCTTGGTGTACAGGAGGTGCGTGGGCTTTGGTTGTGTTGCCTTCACGAGACACATTGGCATCTGGTCTGAACAGAACGTCAACAGAAGAGGCCGGATCTAAGGGGTAATGAATACCTTTTGTTTCATCACAAATTCGTGATGTAGGCTATCTTTTAAGGGCAGTTGCTATAAATGTAGTTACAGATTGTCACCGAATCTAATATATCCGCACTCAACCAAAATTAATTCAACCGACGTACATTTTAGGTGCATGTGTCTGTACTACACATGGAAATCACTATTTTATCCGTGACTGATTTTGTATCGTTCCCCCGGATTGCAGCTAAGTGTAACGTTATTGTACCACAAACCTCTCATAGTCCACTTCTTTTTATGCGTTGCTCGTCTTTTTCCGGAAACCGGTTTTTTTCCAGTTCAAAACAATCCGTGGAAGACACTCCATTCCGACGAGGTCCACCTCCCGTAGTCCTCACGCAACATCTAGATCCACCCTGTCGCCGTCTTGTGCTTATTTCTGCCCAAGGCATAGTTCATCTTCGACTACCTAGTCCTATGACCCGTTTGAGAGAGTTCCTCACAAGGGAATTGTCTACCGTCCCTCGCCTCGACTTGAATGATACACCGGCTGGCCAGTCGATCTGGTCATCTCTTCGTTTGAATAAATCACACCCGTTCCTTAGTTTGGACGATTCGTCAGCCGCTTGCGAGCTCTCCTTAAACACCGGATTCTTGACTGCTTATTTGCACCAGTTCAGTCCGGATGAAGCAATCTGTGCCGCAATGGCTATTGGAGCCATTCACTTCACGGCTGGTGGAGACTGTAATACTCGGGACCTCGGTCTTGCCGTAGAACAAGTTAGTTTCTTTTACTAATTTTTGCTTGAGTTTGATTATCAATATTTTTAGTCCGTCTGCCTGTTTTGTTAATCATCGGTACCATAGTAACTGCTTCGCGATCTTCAGTGACCGGTTGATGGGTATGATACAGGGGAAATGAACTACCACACATAATACAAGTATCAAAAACGGATGGGGTTTCTAGTTCAGGTTGCCCGGGGGTCGGATATCGGATGAAGTGTCTTTGCGTATACAGGAGGCGCGTTTGACTTTTGCCAGCCTCAGTCATTTTTGGCGACGATGTGGCATCCGTTCATCTATCAAAGGTAGAGTGTATGCAGCAGCAATCAGGCCAGTTCTCCTTTTTGGTTCAGAAACATGGATACTGTGTAGAGGGCTTACGAAGAATAACGGTACTCAAATACCGATATCCTCATAGCATTGCTCGAATCTGGTGGGAACACCGTATCAGCAATGCTGAGGTTAGGCGCAGAGTATTAAGTGCACGAACAAAAGCATTAGATGAGACGCCAAAGGCCACGAGGCTGAGTTAGTTGGGGCATGTGTTGTCCATGTCCTCGGGTAGAATTCCCCGGCGCGAGATGTTCGCCTAAGCGGGCAATGGTTGGAAGATGAGTAAAGGTGACCAGGTCATGACATGGAAGGAGAGTATGCAAAGTCTAGCCAGTGGAGGACCATGTAGGGCACGTTAGTCTTCCTGGGTGGGTTCATGAGATCCCCCTACTCGGTGGTTAGATACGTTGAAGGACATGTTCGGCGTCGCGATCAGTGGCGCTCTTGTATTCGCAAGCTTTCTTTATCGCCTCGATAGTACCACCATTTCCGATTGAGGCTCCCATCGAGAGCTAGTAACCAAAACCGCTGCACCCAATGCATGGTTAGTGGTTGCTGTTGTATAAAAATGGGAGAATGTTGCAGAAAGCGACTTTCGCGAGGGACCAGAAGGTACGACTGCCCAGGAGACATAATATTAGATTCACATCCTTTCGGTGAACACTTGTCTCTTCCAAAGGATTTGTTGTGCGCTCGCAAGTAGAAGCCATGAGAGTTTTGGGTTTGTGGTTGGTCGAAAAACTCGAAAGCAGCTTTTTCTGACACTGCAAGTGTATGCAAGGATAAATCATTGGGGAGATTAGTGTTTCGAGCCTAGGAAAGCGCGCCATCGATAAACATATACATTTAGATACAGTCTTCTGGACACTTGCGACGGACGTCCAGGGGTCAGAAATAAAACAATTCGACTTGGAGCTAAAAGTACCTGGAAATCATATCCATCATTGCGGCCTAGAGAATCGTGACTTCAGGAAATATATCGAAATTCTAGGGTGTGGTCGGGAATAAAAAACGCAGTGGGTATATGAGAAGACAATGGTCCGATGCTTCGGACAGTCAAAAAAAACAACGACGAGTTAAGAAAGTATTTTGTATGTGCATAAACGTTCAGGGTATGTATACGATCGTAAATCCAAGAAGACGGGCGAACTAAGACATGGTTTGCGATGGCGAATACTACTATTTCGCTAACTAAGACAGTGGTCCTCGGATAAGTGTGTTAGATATTCGCTATCGTAGACATCCGAGTCCTCTAGGATTTTTTTGTTAGCACAGGGTCATCATACACCACAAATGTTCTTTACAGCCTGAGGCCTACAGTCAAACCTATTATAGTGGTCAATTGGTGTAATCGTTTATCATCTCGAAGGTCGGAGGTTCTTACCAGGTCACCACTAACCACTTTGGTGGTATAGACCGCAATCCTTAATCACCCAGTTCGTTGCCATACCTCCTACTGGGACCTTATTTGTTTCCGCACGCTAAATCTCGATATCAGGTTGCCACTTATCTTTGGTAGTGCCGTTGGTCGTTGAGGCTATGACACAAGCCCCTTCCATTGATTAAAATGTCTACCTCGTTGTGTCGGCGGAATTATACATTCGGGTTTCGTGAAAAATTGAAGGCCGTAGGCAACGATGATTCAAGAGGATGATGCACGAAGTTCTGGTTATGTTTTACTCCACAAATATTTGTTCATGCATTGTTCGAATTAAGATATTTTGTAGAGGGCATGCGATCATTTGATTGAGAAAGTCTGTTTCATGTATGAGCACTAAGGGAAACCAAAAATGCAGCCAGGTAGTGTCTAGCCACGTGAAGCTTTTGTTCTGTACGGTGCTATCATCTCGGACGACAGTTGTGGTTGTGTGGAACCACAAATATAAAGTTGATGCAAAATTTGGAATGTCGCTGTCCGAATTTCCGAAGCCATTTGTTTTTTGGCTACAGCACTACTTTATTTATTATGGTTTACCGAGTACCGTGATCAGTCGATTATTTTCTTTTCTTCAAAAGTGGCTTAATTCTTTGTCCTACTTTGATTCTTGATTTAGGCCGTTCTTTATTTCGCAGCCGAGGCTGCTCAATTTTGGATTCCCTCAGTACGACGATCAGCCTCGGGTGCAAGTCGTGGTCCTCTTGGAACCTTGCCATGTGCAGCGGCGGGAGATATACCCGTGGACAAATCTCTTGCCACAGGTCTGTTCTTGTTCAGCGGTCTGTGTGTGTTCCTTGCTCGAGTGGGACGCACATTCTGGCGCACTCCGCTCTTTCGCGATGCAACCGCGGTTCTGGGTATTTCAGACTCAACGGGTACTGGTCCCGGGGTATTGAGTTCTTGGATGCGTCGATTTGTGCACACGCTGGCGACGGCATCACCACTCGGTTTCGGTGGACAAAATAAAATGCCTCCAGAACAGCCGGTATGTTCCCGAGTTTCCATCCTCCTTCTTGAGTAGATTGTACTTCTTGAAATATCTGTTTCAGTGAGGAGTTCTTGATATCTTTGCTATTTTTGTCTTATGCCTTTGGATTCAATGTGTCATGGGGCCTCCAAGTGCCTCACTATGGTCGGGAATGGGTGTCTCAGGTTCCGAGATGGCTACTCGTCTTAAGCGCTTCTCACAATTTCCCCAAGTGACCGTGCCCCCGCCACAGCCTCTGCTGAGGAAGTCTCACTCACTGCTTTCTCGTAGAGAAGGTGTTCCGACTAAGGTGTGAGAACGAAAGCGAATTCCCAGTGCTGCATCACGTTGGCTGACCGAAAATCAGTCTAGGGAAGATGGCTAAACTCTGGGTCCAAACCAACCGTGGGCGGCGTGTGAGGCGTACAAAGGCATGCTCACTGGCACCGGTAGTGGAGGATGTACTGGGCACCCAGGATGTTTGGCCTCATCCGAAGGGCGTATGAACTGAGCAAATAGTCACCGGTTCCTAGCGAGTAACGGACCCCACGCTTCGTCCTACTGCATTGCGGGTTAGTCTTTGAAAAGCTAAAGGCTCCGGTTATGGATCCCCAAGAAGACCAACTGCTTCAGCCTGGGAAACCTGACAATATTGCGCCCACAAACAAACGATGAAAACAAATCTTCTACCTCGATATTTCATGACTGATTGCCAGTCGAAATTTATATTCACCAATATTACCAGCTTTCGACGAACAGTTTCATTGAAACCGCGCTCCACTTGCCGTCTAACATAGTTGTTATGTTTCCGACAAGGACTCATCGCGTTCATAATTTTTGGACGTGGTTTTTACCATGGAAAGGCGAGTACAGTCTGCACGTCTTATGATATAGTACTCATATCCAGCCCATCCCTCTTCCAAGATCTCTGAACCATTTTAACGCCCTTTTTGTCAACCTCAGATTATTTCACGTCTCGATCCGGAGGAGATCAGTTGGCTGATACAACAAATTACCTACGTACAACAGTTTCTTCGCCGCCAACTGGATGTGCGCGGCGGCTGGTTTAGAGCGAATCAGTCGAATCCACTTGTGGTACATCGGGCCACTCCACTTCGAATGGGTTCCGGTGATGGCGTGGAACATTTAGATGCGGTCCTGTTGCAACGCCTTGCAGAGGAGTTGGATCAACTTTTGTCTTTAGTACTCGAACTGTTAGGACTCTGGCGTATTCTCAGCGAGCATGTGGTGCACAAAGTGGTCAGGTATGTGGTAATTTTTTTGACGGTGCACAAACTCGCATACAAAGTTAACGTAGTCTAACCACCAAAACGATAAGGCTCACTTCTATAGTAAGGCAGCCATTTCGGCTCTTGGAAGTTCACCCTCGTTCGTTCCAGTTGCTCCCCAATCAAATAGACAAAGAGGCTCGACGGGACTATATTTATTCTGTTCTATACGGAAACGAAACAGGCACAAGATGCTGATTGCCGGAAATCTCAGATGCCCCTTGAATCTCGTCCATTTAGATTATTAATTATTCCTTGACGTTCGAATGATCGAGCTTTTCAGTGTTGCAAAGGCCATAAGCTGATCATGCGCAGTTGACATGGTTGTCCCGCTTCACAGCCGCTCAGTATCTGAGCTACCATAAGAGCTAATTTTGTTTGGTACTCGCTGATAGTTACGCAGATGTCTTCCATATATACAGCTGTTATTGAAATCCCCTAGACGAATTTCTTCCTTCGTAATTGATTCCTCTTTTCTGAACTTTTCGAGGTATTTCACAAAGTTGAAACACAAGGTTCTGTAGAAGTTGATATCAGTCACGTTAGTTCTGCTGCGATCCGATGACGATTGAAATTGCATGACCTTGTTCACCATGATAAGTTAGTCTGGAATTCAAAAGTCCGAAATTAGTTAAACGGCAAGTATGAATTACTGTTAAACCGACGAAGATAAAATTCACCATGGGTGGTTTTTTGTCATTGTAGAATGAATGCCGATCCTACCATAAACTTTTTTCTGGATTTTTTGCAATGTTTGTACCTGACGGAAAGAAGCAA